>CM038794.1:192222535-192294179 GCA_021764765.1 Vicia sativa
TATAGCATAACATGAAATCAAGTTAGTGCAATGCAGTTCTATTTAAAAGCCCAGAATTCATGTGTACCAGACACAAGCCCTGTTCAAAATAAATAGAAACAATATGACATAATCTCTCCCAACATAACACCATTATGGTCAATAATGAGGCATAAGCCCTCACCAATGAATACATGCATCATTAACATGCAACACCACAATTATACAACCCACAAAGCATAAGCCCTCGACATTTCCAATAAGACCACCAATATTATCACCATCATCATGCAACATACAAATCCACACAAGGTTTCACATTTTAACCCAATATCCATTATTATGATCTTCCTATATCTACTTAGTGATATTATTCATTAAGGATTAAGAGAATTACTGCACTGCGGCAGAAAGGAAAGCACGAAAATGGGATTTTTACCTTTTAGCACGCCATATCGTAAAGCCACGCTTATTACTGGCGTATGGATTTTCAACAACATCTTAGATGCGTATCATCGCGTTACCACCGGAAAATTTTCCTCAAAATTCATCTCAAATCTCCATCGTTATATATTGGCTAAGCCATATTTGTATGGACTTTCTCATCTTATTACCATACATGTACGACCCTTGGGAAAGTTCCCCATATGCATGTAGCCTCCATCATCTACATATGGATAGTACATTATTCAAAAATTATGCATTCGCACCAGTTCATTTTCCACTCAATTTGAGCACTTTCAACCTCCTAATTTGGGTCCAAACAATATTTTCATACATAATCACCTATACCCTTCATCTAATTTAGTTAATCCAATATTCTACATCAATTTTCTACATCAAATCCTCATTATTCATCATCTCCATAAACCTATATTTTCTAGATTGAGATTTTCATGGAACAACATCACACTAATAACAATTATCGAACAATCATAAAAGCTGACATCATTCAATTTACAATTCTAGATGAATCACATAGAAATAACATCAATCAAACAAAGAAGAATCATACATCAATTATACACAAAATATAAAGAGAAAAGGAACTCTCACTACCTTTCATGCTATAATCACCATTTAGAGAATCCATTCACCCCCTTTACTTTAGTTTTGAGCTTTGATCTTTCAACAATGGTGAAATTCTTCTTGCACTAGTTCTTTCTTCTCTTCTCTGTTTCTACGTGACATTAATTTTCTCTCAAATGTTTCTATTATTCCTCTACTATTTATTTTATTCTAATTAAATAGTATAGTAATAGAATAATTATAATAATAATACTAATAACTATAATATTACTAATAATAATATTATTAGTATAATACCATATATCTAACAATATTTTATTATTAATAATAATAGTATATTCCATCATTCTAATATTATTATTATTATTATTATTATTATTATTATTATTACATCATTGACTAATTCTCATTCTAAGTATTTAATTAAACTAAGTTCTCACATACCTTTAGTCATGCCCACCTATCTTTAATTATACCAAAATAACTCGAAATCAACAAACAATAATTAAATATTTGAATGAGGCGTTACAACTCTCATCCACTTAGAATATTTTCGTCCTCGAAAATTACCTTATCTTGAAGAGTTCGGATAAGACTCCGCATTTTCTCTCTAACTCCCATGTCATAATTTCTCAAGCTGCTCCTCCCCGAACTACATTCCACAAGAGAATATATTTGCCCTTAACGTTTCCACTTCACACTCTTGATTCTCCTTGGTAAAGTCTCGATCGTGAGTTATATTGCACTTGTACATCATCCATCGGTAGCATATGAGATTGATCCAAAATATACTTGAAGTTGCGACACATATAACAAATCATGCAAATTCGAAAGGTTAGGTGACAAGGCTACCCTATCTGCTAACAATCCCACTTTGTCCAGAAATTTGATATACACCAATAAATCGAGGAGTAAGTTTCTTCAATTTCAATGCTCGTCGACACTAGTCTTGGTGTGACTCTTAAAAATACATTATCTCCTTCTTGAAATTCAAGTTCCTTCATTCGTTTGTCATGGTAACTCTTTTCCTACTCTACTAAGTCTTCATCTTTTCCCAAATTAACTTCACCTTTTAGTAGTATGTTGGACAATTTTGATCCAAGCATTCGCTTTCTCACGAATCATACCAACATAACAAAGTTATGCACCTCGACCATACAATTCCTTGAATGGTGCCATTCGAATTCTATAATGGTAGCTATTGTTATAAATAAACTCTATCAATGAAAGATAAGTATCTCATGTTCTTCATTTATCAAATCTAAGCTCTCAATAAATCTTCCAATGGTGAGCAGTTCTCTACGATTTTCCATCTGTTTATGGATGATCCGCCAAACTCAATATAACTTATAACCCATTAGATATTGTAAGCTCCTCCAAAAACATGATGTAAATCTAAGGTCTCGATCGAAACAACAAACAAAGGTATACCATGCAACTTCACAATCACATTGATGTAGATCTACATCGATTTCGACAAAGGAAAACTAATATTAATCGAAATAAAGTGAGCTGATTTCTTTAGCTTTGTCAACTATCACCAAATTACATTATGTCCTTGGATTATTTGTAATCCGTCACAAAATCCATCGATATCTTGCCCGTTTATATTCGGGAACTTCCAATGGTTGCATCGATCACAGCCGGTTTCCGATGTTAATTCGACTTCTAACAAGTCAAACACGCAAAAAACTTCCACATCTTGTTTCATTTACCACCAAAATAACTCTTTCAAGTCTTGATACACTTTAGTCACACTGGATGAATACTCAAATCACGTGAGACTAGTAACCCTCGGTTACGTAGAATTTCTATTTAAACAAACATTTGTATTTGTGTTAGAGGTCACATTTCTTCACATTTAGAGCATTACACTCAAAGTACCCTCATCTAAGAGAGAAGCGATTTAAGCCTTGACAATGTCACGAATGCTTCCACATTTCAATTCAAAGTAATTTCGGTTTTCATTTGTAATTACAAGTATTGTCTTTTATTTTCTTTACTTTGTTGTCCTTTACTTTTGCCTTTTTATACCTACAAATCCTATATCAACTGTTTCAAACAAAACACTAAGTCTAGGATTATTGTAGTCGATCATGCAAGTAACCTTTAATAAGAGGCTAGAGATTATTCGCGAGAAACACGTCTGAGTTTAGAGATGACACCACGTTGTTATGAAGAACCATGGTGATTTTGGCGTTGTTGTTTGCGCATTTTGTATTAGTGTTTTTTGTGGTTATTAGTATGTTGGTGTGTGTTGATAAGTAGGAATAATGTAGTGTTTAATAACTCTATTTGGAATAGTGCTAAATTTTGGAATGGTATGTATGTTGGATTGTAGGTTTTATTTGGCGGTATTTTTGTGCCTTGTTGTTGTTGTTGTTTGTTTCCCTTTTATATTTGGTTAACACCTTATTATACTCCCTCCAATGATTTATAAGCAAAATGGACTTTGATACCTTTGATCATTAATATATGTAGTTTGTATATGGACTACTACATTAATTGTCAAATGTATCAACAAAATTAATTTTACTTATAAATCGTTACGATGGATATTAATACAAATATTTATTAAAAATAATAATAATAAACCATTTATGGACACATAGAAACCTATATATCTAGGATTTACTATGGGCGGATCATAAACAACAAAATCATTGAAACCAAAATCTCACGTTTACTTATATAGTAGAGGATTAACCTCTTTGGAGATCTGTGACTTGTTATACACTTCTCATGACCTAACTAATTTCGATGGATAATCTGTTGGTTCACGGTTTTAAAAAATTTCCATAGAAGAAATTATCGGGTTGAGTCGCGGATCGATTCGCTCTCTTTAAGGCGTTTCCGACAACGCCCAAAATTATGCAAAGCGATCGAACTACACGCCTCCGATAAAACAACTCGGTTCTATGGTGTGCGATTACTATTTGCACGATGATAACGGTCTAGAAATACACCCTCTGATGGTACAAGACCATTCAAATATGGTATCAATACCATTCGTAGAATCTAGTACAAAGATCAGTCGCAATAATTTCTCAATCGAAGAGAAACTCAAATAATTCTCCAAAGAGAATATAATAATGGTCATTTGACCACTCATTATAATTTCTCCAATAAAGAAAAATCCAAATAATTCTCCAAAGAGAATCCTAAAATTAATACTTGAAAATTTCTCAACTCAATGAGGAGAAATTAATATAATTCTCTAAAGAGAATTCAAGAAAATACTCGGAAAATTCAACGAGTAGTAGGAAGAAAGTGGGAGAAGTTGGTGCTTCGACAATTCGAGAGACACGGAGTTATGAGAGTGAGGAAGGAAAAACTAATAGAATAGTTTTTGATGTAATTTGGAATGAAACATGTTAACTCCTTATATAGTGAAATAAACTAGTAATATTTCTCAAATGAGCAACGTGAGACTAAATGGTTTAAATTCAATATATTGGAACAAACATATGTTCCAACATAATCTCTCGTTTGGCGTGATCCGGCCTTGACTATGACGAGAGAGGCAAAGGGCTGAAATCGGAACATGAATTAGAAGATGAATCAGAAATAATGGAATCAGATGATGAACCAATATCGAAGAAAGCACAAGAGGAAATAGAATTCTACTTGAATTGGGAATCAAAGCCAATTGAATTTCTGCAGAAAAAGTTCGATGATGATCCTTTTCCCTGTGTTTTTTCATGTAAGAATTATTGCTATAAGAATAAAGCGATGTTAAAAAAAGAAGAGGATAGTAAAAAGGCAGTGGCTGAGTATTTGGATAGTTCTCGTCACCTAAGTCCCTTCGACTCTATTCCTATTCCATGTTTGAATATGTGTTTGAAGACATTGTGAAGGTAACCGGGCAGCATATTCCTCTTGGTACTTGTTACATTACCTTTATAGCAAAACCTATAGATTGTATCCAGCCTGCCACAACTTTTCAAGCTGAAGTATGGGACAGATTGACTTCACTAGGACCACCTGTTGTGAAGTCCTGCTCCATTAAAAACTAGTAATATTCACACTCACAAGGTAATGAAATGTTTTTAGTGGACGGTTTTCTACAATTGTTGTCAGTTCAGCAGTGCTGTTTTCAGAATGAATGTGGTTTTGTTTGACATGCTGAAGTTCACTTAGACTTGCATAAAATATTATCATATCCACTACCACTGATTTAAGAATCGGTAAAGATTGATGAATTTGGCAAGTTTTGCTTGTAATTTGAATTTATTTAGATAAAGATGATTTGTCAGTTTATTTGCCCAAGGCTAGCTACTTGTATCCACCCAATCTTGAATTTGTAGAATCATAATTTCTGCAATGCAATCAATTCATGCTAGTAATCAAATGCAAGTTGTTGATCTATTTTTCAATGAGTGACAACATATCATTACCGTAGTTTATACCCTGACTTTTTTATTACTTTCCAGGGGCATGGCACCTCATACATGAGGGTCAAAGTAATGAATAACAATCATTTATATACTATTCTAATCAATTTTTTAAAAATTAATTCTAAATTCAATTTTCTTAAAATCAATTCTTCTAAATTCGATTCTAAAATCAATTACGTCCAATATTAATACAAACACACTTTAAATAGTTTATTAATTAAAAATTAGATATAAGAACTTTGGGTTCATGATATTCACTATAATAGTTTTCACGACACATAACTTTATAAATTTTATAAAGTTCATATATCTAATTTTGATTGGGGTTAAATAATTTTTTCACAATTTTTTTAAGTAACCATCTAAAAAAACTCTAATATTTATGACAATATATATTGGAGTCTCATACAAAATATTATTTAAAAAAAAAAAAGAGAATAAAATAGAGGGAATAACAAAAATTAAAACGAAGAAATAAATCTCAAAAGACTACTACCATGTTAACCTATATTTAAATTTAACTTTTATCAATAATTTAGGTTAAAAATCTCGATATAATTTTAGTTTTTATAATGTTTTATCATAGTAAAATAGTACATACCAAAACTACCACCAAGTTAACCCATTTAAATAAAGAAAAAGAACACAGTATTTGGAGATACATTACACATATATATATATTTAATAATTAATTTTTTATAAATAGAATCAGAGATAATACTTTATAATGCGGCTATTGATTTATTGAAAGATGTGTTGAACCAGAGGTAGTACTATTGAGATATATTTAGGAAAACATATTTTAGAAAAAGATATATAATTGTTAGGATATTATCCTTACATATTTATCTAATTGTTTCCTAATTTACAGATCTCCAAATAAATGATTTTTAATGTACTGCTATTATAAATAAATATGGTTACCTGTGATTGATAATAGAAATCAATTTACTAATTCTTCATTTAGTGGAAGATGTGTTGATTGATGGTAAAAATTATGTTATTTTATTTGGATTAGCAGCGGATGTTTGTTCGGATGAATATGAGAAAGAGGTTCTTTCCGAGGATCCAGAGTGTCTTTTGAATATTGATAATATTTCGGATGTTGAACAACTAATGTCATAAATACACGATGATTGAGTTAAGGATGGGCACTTTAAAATTTTCAAAGGGTTCTTTTAAACAACATAGCGTCGGATAAGAAATTTCTTTAGACCATGTTTGGTAATTTGGAGGAAAAGGGAAAGAGGACTTTGAAATATAAGAAAAGTTTGGTGAAAAAAATATAAAAATTTTGTTTGAAAGAATTTAATTTTCTTCATAAAACTAAAAACCTCTTAAAAATCAAAATTTATATTGGAGAGTTTTGAAAGACTTAATCAATTTATTCAAATATAATTTTTGTTATAGTATTTTCAATCTAATTCACATCACTAATGTCGTATGTTATCAAAAAGGTTGTATTTAACTAACCAAAAAATGCTTTGATACAAATTTAATTAATTTGTTCTACAATGAACGGTTCCCAATCGAATCCAAATATAGGCATTAGGCACTGAATGAATAATAATAATTTAATATAGACATATAATGTTTCAAATCTACCCTTCAACCTTTTCCAAACTAATACACGGGTGAATAAAATACTGAACGACTATCATAGTGATGTTGGGTTTTCTATAGCCAACTTTATTCTGCTAATAAAATCATCAACTGGCATGGTTCCAAGCTCCCCGCCAAACCTAGACCTAACGGTAGCAGTTTGTGTTTCAATTTCCTTTGCCCCAACAACAGCCATTAACGGAATTTTCTGCTTTTCTGCATTTCTTATGAGCTTTGGAAGGCGCTCTCCATGACAAACCTCAGCTCGAATGCCATGTTTTTTCAGTTTGTTCGTCACATCTTTGCAATATTCAAGCTATTTGAAAATGCACAAATAATTCCCATTAATTCACTGCCCATTATAACAAACAAATCCATAAACAATTCTTAAGTAGTCGAAGGTTACCTGAGCATCAGTAATAGGTAAAATTCGAGCCTGTATTGGAGAAAGCCATAATGGAAATCACCAGCATAATGCTCGATAAGAACACCAAAGAATCTTTCCAAGGATCCAAGCACTGCTCTATGGATCATTATAGGCCTCTTTTTCAGAGTTTGAATCAACATATGTGATGTCAAAGCGTTGAGGTAAATTAAAATCAACCTGATAAAGTTGAAAAAATTAAGTCATCAAATTGTGAAATAATTCTAACTTCCAAGAAACTTACTTCACTCAAAATCGAGTAAACAATATACAAGTAAATACGCAATAACTGCATAGCTACAAACCCTGAAAATAGTAAAAGATTTAAGACAGCTTATTATAGTTAATGGAAAACTTTCCTTAAAGCTTAAGCTATTAGATGGAGGGACATGAATAGTTTTATATATCTAATTCCCCTTAATGACTCAGAGAAGATCCTTTGGGCTTGAAGATTGAAGATGCAAAGAAAAGCTCGTTGCACTTTGTTTTGAAATGAAGCTCATGATCACATTTGGCTAGACAGCTAATTGTGATGACTCGCTTAGGTTTTGAGTTAAAAAATATTGAATAATCAAAATCTCTCACCCAAAACAGCTTATCTCATGGGTTTAGCAAGCTATTTTCGATTAATCCAAACAGGACATAATATGTCATATGCGCTTATTATAAGCATTTTCAAACATTAGATCAGATCTCATTGAATCAAAAGCTATCAGGTAGAGGCAAATTATTGCTTTAATATTTCAATGAATTCATAAGTAAGGAATTGCCTGTATGGTTGAGCACTGCCACTTCCTCCCAAGAGCATCCTCAATCTTGACATCTATCTTTGGCCCATAAACGCACCTCCCCGTCATCAATTTGATAGCTCCAACCTTTGTCATCAAAGCATCTTTTAAAGCAGAGGTAGCTTTTCCCAGATATCATCATCGCCAACAGATTTTTCAGGCCTTGTAGATAAATTTATTTCATATTTATCAAAACCGAATTGCGACAATGTTTCTTCAGTAAGATCTAGAACACCCTGATCTCATCTTTAATCTGGTCATCTAAACAAAATATGTATGCGTCATCCTGTATAAAAGAAATTCAAGTCAAACAAGAACCAATTTATCAACACGCAGCTTTAAAAACTAAATCGGAAACTTTGAGGCGGCAATGCAATATTATACATTAAGTTATCAGAGGTCATAGATCTAGAAATAAAATATTTAATGGCATCAACATTTTCATTGAAAGCTTTGTAATTCACAAGATACTGTGCCAAGTATAACAGCAAACCTGAGTGAAACCTCTAACACGGAAAAGACCGTGTAAACTTCCAGACAGTTCATATCTATAAACAGTCCCCAATTCTGCTACCCTAATAGGAAAGTCTCGATATGAATGACGCTTCCTTTTATATACCAAAATATGATAAGGACAATTCATTGGTCGAAGTTGATAAAGCTCATCTTCAATGCTCATCTGATCATACATACTCTCCTTGTAGAAGTCCAAATGACCACTGATCTTCCAAAGATCAGCTTTGGCTACATGTGGAGTATATAATAGATCATAACCACGTTCAATGTGCACTTTTTTCCAAAAATCTTCAATTATGTGTCTCACAATAGCACCCTTTGGGTGCCAGAAAACTAAACCCCCGCCAGCATCTTCCTGCATAAATATAATAGAAGCCCAATACATTAAAGGCAAGATTTTATTCATGAATCAACAGTTTTGTACCCACAAAATTGGGAATCGTGAAAAGAAATGCTAACTCATCTGACAACTAAATACAATCAAAATAGAAAGCACAGTCAACTTGCAGGGAAATTATAGACAGCATCACAGCACATTGATTTGTACCTGTATAGAAAACAAATCAAGATCTTGCTAAACGCCTATGATCCCGCGTTTAGCTTCTTCTTTGAAGTGAAGATAAGCTTTCAACTGCTCGGCATTCTCCCATGCAGTACCATATATCCTTTGCAGCATTGGTTTTCATCTCCTCTCCAGTAAGCACCAGCAATAGACTCAAGTTCAACAGCACTTCTGTTGATATTTCCGATAGACTCGACATGTGGTCCAGCACATAGGTCCCACTCCTCTCCTTCAAAGAAAAGGAATATAAGGTAAGGTAAATAACATCGAAACACCTCGGGCAATAGCTTTTTCAATGCAACAAGAGACCTGAAAACACTCTGAGCACATCTTTGCCTCTTCTTTGTTATTCTACTTTACACTTCCATCTTCACACATCAATATCAGACACACTACACTGTCCATTTTCATTCTGTTGAAGCATGTTAATTAATCAAATTAAAGATGGAAAAGAAGTTCAGTGCTCTAAATACTTGGACTTAGTGGCCATATAGTTCAGAGACATCTGAAAGATATAATCTCTACCTCCATACTAGTTTGAAGGTGGTCATACAAACCTCTTAACATAATAACTATTACTGACTTTAAAATTATGGTAACAAGAAACAAACTCTTGCCATATTAAAACAAGGATGAGAGGCAAAATGCAGAGTGGCGTGGACAAAATGAGAATCAAAGAGCTATGCTATGGCTCAAACAACTAGTGAACTTGTGGGGATGCGATGAGATTGACTTCAGGAACTTAGGCCTACACAAACTTGGTGCAAAAAAATTGAGGAAGATTTTCACTTCATCAAAGAGAAACCACAAAGTGGACTTAATTCTACTAATTATATGTGAAATGAGAGCGCGCATGATAACACAATAACAAGTCTAACAACCCCAAAGTTAGTAGATCCATGCAACGACAATTATCTCTCTATATATGTCATAATGATTATTATACACATGCACGAAGCATGACAATCATGAACTTAGAGTGTACGATCACCATTTCTTTTTCTCTACATCCTTCACCCTCTAGTTTTAAACTTCAACATACACAAATTAAACAAGTGAAAATTAAAAAGAGGCGGAAGGTTACCAATATGATAAATTGTGATGGGTTCTTCTTTGATGCCTTCCAAAATCTCCATCTTGTATGGTTCATTCAAAGCCAATATTCTTCTATGAGCTTCATCTCTTGAAACTTCTTCTCTTACAAGGGGGAAATTTTTGCTAATAATCCGATCCTACAAACAAGATAAAATAAATAAATAACTGCATACCCCAAATGTGTAGCATTAGCATAATGCAATTGCAGAGTTCACCAAGCACACAAACAACCACATAACTACCAAATATAAAGGAGTGATTTAGCTCACCATCTCTTTCTTGATTCTCTTCAAATCTTTATCAGTCAAAGGCTCCATATCAAAGTCATAGTAAAACCCATTTTCTATCAAGGCCCAATCGTGACTTTAGCTTTAGGGTAAAGCTTTTGAACAGCCATTGCCATCACATGCGCACACTGCAAACCTGCAACTTATTAGTGAAAAATAAAGATATAAAATCATTCACCAACTAGTATACACTTATGTAAACCAACAAACCCTCTCCCATAACACACCACTAGTTAGTTACTATTTTATTATTAGAAACTCAGACACACAACCGTAACTATCGGGGTCAGAACACTCGTGAATGCGTCCATCCTAACAATTATATAAAGTGAAGCTACACGCAACAAAAGTTGAGTTGAAAATAGTACCGTGTGGCGGATTCTGAGAAGGCTGTTGGAGGATTCATTAGTGGGAGAACAATTCAGTTTAGGTCGTCGGAATCGGAGACCGCGGCGGGTTGGGAGGGCGCGTGGCAACGGCGAGTGGTGAACTTTCTGTTGAAGAGGATGGAGACGGGGAGCGGAGGAACCGAAAGCGAAGGGTGTTCGGGTTTGTGACTTGAGGAAATGAATAGAAGATGAAGTGATTGAGGAAAAGTTGTGGGAAGGGTAATGGTGAAGGAAGCCATTGATTGACGGAAGTGGGAGTGGTTCGTGGAGGAGAACGAACTGGACTTAGAAGTCCACCATCCTCATCTAAATTTGTATCCACAGGATATGGTTGATTTTCTGATATTAATTTGATGCGTTTAAAAAACTATAAATATCAAACGAATTGTAAATCGTTAGATTAAGTTTTTTTTCTTTTTTTTCATTTCATATGGATTTGGTGGGAAGGTAAATATACTATTTTTCTAATTTTAATACAAATTTTGATGTTTTTTAAAATGTATTAAATAACTTTTTTTTTATAACCTAAGATTTAAAGAGAGCAGCACAAGGGATAGGGATACTTGGCCTAATACAAAAAGAAAGTACTAACACAAACAAATTAGATGATTTGACATCTAATCTTCCTTTTTACGATAAATAATGCAATTAAATTTATGATTTCTTAACATAAGTGGGATGCACTCTATCCATTGTTCTTTATAAAATTAAAAGTATATTTTTGATATGCACTATTTTAAAATATTTAGATTAAAATCAGAAATATATTTCTGATTTCAAACTAAATAACAAAATATTGAGAAATTATTCTCAATTTAGTCTCACATACACACTTTATTCTATAGGTAAAATAAAACAATTTGA
This sequence comes from Vicia sativa, assembly GCA_021764765.1. Taxonomy (NCBI): domain Eukaryota; kingdom Viridiplantae; phylum Streptophyta; class Magnoliopsida; order Fabales; family Fabaceae; genus Vicia; species Vicia sativa. The sequence goes on from CM038794.1 coordinate 192,234,468, forward strand.
TTTAACAAAATAAAATTAAATATTAAGATTTAATTTAAACAGATAAAAAATTTACCGTATATTTTAGTCTAAAAATCAGACAAAATCATGATCAATAATTACAATTTTAAAAATATTGAGAAATTATTCTCAATTCAGTCTCACATACACACTATATTCTATCGGTAAAATAATTTGATTTAACAAAATAAAATCAAATATTAAGATTTAATTTAGACAGATAAAAAATTTACCGTATATTTTAGTCTAAAAATCAGGCAAAATCATGATTAATAAATACCGTCTTAAAAATTACACATGAATTGAAACTGAAAATATATTTCTGGTTTAGACAACCCTTTTCAACATGATTTTTATGATATGAGATGCGACCAAAAGTATATTTTTTATTTTCAATGATATTTTTAGAAATTCACGTGGTGCGTGAGAAGGTTATGAGGTGGCTCAAGAAATCCACTTAAATCTAACTCTAAATTAATTTTAAGTGATTTAATGTGTATTTATTTTACGTCTAGTTGTGCTTTTGTGAAGTTATTTTTTAGCTTCTCATATTGTTAATATAGCACATATGCATGGCATCAAAAATGAAAAAAGAAAAAAGTGAAGGAGTAAAGTGGAAGAAACAACATTTCATTGATTACATTTTACAATACAATAATTCTATTTATATTAGCTAAATAAGTGTATAAACTAAGCACTTAACTAACTAACCAAGTATATCTTGTACATGAGTTAATACCCTCCCTCAAGTTGAATGTATACTACAAAGTCCTACCTTGAATCCTGACATTAGAGAGCAGGGCGTGGGTAACCCGTAAAACATTAGCCAATTGAATTGTAGTAGAAATAGGAAGTAAGTGCGATGGTTTAGATTGAAGCTTCTATGATCACATGGCGGTCAAGCTCAATGTGTTTGCTCCTCTTATAAGCGAGATTATGAGCTAGATGGATAGCATTTGTTGTCACAAAAGCGGTGGCTTGGAAAAGTGATACATAAATCGCAAATAAGTATTGTAAAAGCTCACAAGTGAGGGATGCTAAAGCTCATACTCGCTTGGAAGATCTTGAGGCTGTTTGTTGCTTCTTAGATTTCCGGCATATGGTTGAATCACCCATCATGACACGAAACCCGTGCAGATCTTACGGTTTACGGACACACAGCTTGTCGAAATCGGCAAAACCATATAATTGAAACTTACTTGAAGCAGAAAAAGATGCCTTTGGCGGGAAACAACCATCAAAAATTCGATTGGAAGCCTTTAAATGAGGAACACGTGGTTGAGATACATATTGGCTTAAATTAACAGCATCACGAGATATCGGGGTTGAGAGTTGGTTAAGTAAATGTCTCCAACGTACATTTGTGGGTAACAACTCACCATCATAGATGATAGCTTGAATTAGGATCATAGGGAGCAGATGATGGTTTTGCCAAGTAACTTGTGTCTTCAAGAAGTTTAAGTGTGTATTTCCTCGATTGAAAAGAATACCAGCACTGGACCTAGCAATCTCAAAACCTAGAAAGAACCTCAAAACACCAAGATCCTTGATTTTAAACTCTTGATCTATGAGGCTTTTGACACGAGTGATTTCTTTCAAGGAATTCAACCATACTATATCATCAGCGTAAACCGCGGTGAAACTTGTTGCGATGGTGAGTATCTGAGGAATGATACGCTTGGCGCTTGTATCCCAAATATAAGAAAGGTGGAAAGTTTGGAATACCACTTTACTTGCCTTAAAGGCCATAGAGGACTTGTGCGACACCACAGTTTTGATCGAAACAAGGATACACGGAGGCGGTTTCATATACACTTCCTCATTCAAATCTTCATGGAGGAAGGCATTGTTGACATCAAGTTGTTCCAAATTCCATCCTTTAGTAGACTATGGCCAAGAGGACCACATTGTAGTAATCTTGGCCACAGGAGAAAAGGTGTCAAAATAATCTATGTCCTCCATTTGTGTATAACCCTTAGCAACAAGTCTTGCCTTGTACCTTTCAATGGTCCCATCGCCTTACTTCCCTTATAAACCCATACCATGGGAATCTTTCCAGTGGCGAAGTCACAATAGACCAAGTATTATTAGATCTAGAGCATGCAACTCATTGTCATAGCATGCCACACTCCAACTTGGCTTGTTGAAAAGTTTTGGCTCATATGAGATGAAATCTGCAACAAAAATGCTTATAAGAAGGAGAACAATGATTATAGGAAAGGACGAAGAGAGAGCGGTTTTATGAGGAATCGTGAAAAGGGTATAGAGGTAGAAGAGTGATAGCGTGAAAATCTTTTAGATAGCTAGGTGGATTTGACACTCTAGTGGACTGTCTCGAGAGAAAAAGTGTGTTGTGGGTAAAGCTTGTGGTAGATGTCGGAGAGTGATTGTGAAGTTCGGGATTATGAGCATGGCCCCGTGAAATAGAATCGAGGCGCTTTTGACTCACTCATGTTTAGTGGTTTGGTCGGTATGGATCAACCTAAGAGTATGTAAAGGGCTGGAAATAATGTCAGGCACATTAATTGAAAAAGGTGATGTAATTTCAAGACTATCAGAAGCATAAGATAAATCAGGAGTAGGAGTTCTATCTTCTGTACCACTATTAATAGGAGCCTTAGTGTCAATATCAGCAAGTGTGTGATGGTGTGAGCTTTTAGAGGAAGAAATGTTGGTGGATGCAGCACTCTTGAAAGGAAAATAGTTTTCATAAAACACTACATTTCTTGAAACAAAAATATTGTGATGCTGTAAATCATATACAATATATCCTTTAGTACCTTCCTTATAGCCTAATGAAGCAACTCGATTTTCAAAAATCTTTTAAATTCTCGAAAATGGTGAAATCGCCACCTAATTTTATTCGTTCTGAAAAGAACGGGGAAATATAGATAAAACCCCAAGCAAGCGGATAAGGCGGTTTACGTGACCAAAAAGTGGGATCGGGAGTCGGTTATGTAAGGGGAAGGTATTAGCACCCCTTACATCCATCGTACTCGATGGGACCCATTTAATTCTACGCGTTTGTGTGTGTGTTTACTAAGTTATGTGTGCTAAAAGAAAACAGAATTTGTTTCTTATTATTTTGAGTTTGGCACGGCTTCAGAACCGTGTGCCTACATATTCCCTCGTGCAATGGGAAAGTCAAAACTCTGTAGTTCATCTTAAAAAAGGCTTTAATTGGTTGTATTGATTTTATCTGAAAAATCGTGCGTTTAGACGTTTCAAATGCTTTGAACTAGGACTTGTTTTGTTTGTTTGAAAAGCTTAAGTCCTCACTCGTGTTGAAGCGACTATTGCACTCTTTGTCCGAAAAGAGTTAATGATCGTATATGAGCGATAAAAAATTTTGAATGAGTTGAATTGTTTTAGGTGGATGAAAAACCGAACAATGAGGCTAACGTCTCACGATTCAAATACTAGAAACCGCAGGCGGTGCTCGCATGCGAGTCGTCTATCACCCAAATTTTCTTATGAAAGAGTGAGGTGAAGAATTTCCGTTATTTAGAGGTCTTTAAGCAAGCTTCTAGCGTCCAATGACTTAAAGCATTTATTTTATTAGTTTTTTCAACGCTAAAAACTTGTACTTTATTATGAAAAAGGTTTTGAAAATGCACTCGGCGTTGGATCGAGGTTTGAAACTTTATTATGAAAGTGTTTTGAGATACGTCTTTGAGATGAAGTATGGAGTCGGGTTATGATTAATCAAGTATGTGGACTTGATTAACCTCGTGAGGATAGGTACTCTATCCCTGACCATGAGACCACAGTGCATGGAAAATTGGTATATACCAATTGTTGTTTTGGTTATGATTGATTAAAGCAACAAGGGCTTTAACCAATCTCGTGAGGATAGCCATGCCATCCCAACCATGAGACCCTTTAAGAAATCGGTATGAGCCAATCGGGATGAAATCGAATTGATTTTAATTTTAATTGTGCACGGTGTACATTGGTGAATTAATCTTGAATGAGTAAATAAGCAGACAAAATACCATACAATACAATCGGGAATTTAAATAATTATTAGAGGTGATTTTTTCTGTTTGATGAAAAAATCGGCTAATAGTTTAATCGATAAATCATCAAACAAAAACTATCAGATCCAACAATTATTTATTACATCGCAACAAGAATATTATTTACGACAAAATAATTAATTGAAATAGAATAAGTTCGAAATAGCACGGATTGTCGTGATTACGGAGTATGAAAGGAAAACCATCTGATCTTTGATTGGACAAAAATACCCCCACATGCTGGCGGGTGCAATGCTTTCACCTCAAAATAAACCGATTGTTCCAAAAAAGGCAAAATCGCACCACATGTGTATATTATACCAATACTTACATTTTTGCTAAAAAAAAATTGTTTAAGAGTAAAAATAAACATAATAGTAATAGATTTTTTCTTGTAAAAAATAAGGTGGTGACACTTGTCACCACCAGATTTGATAAAAAGAAGTTTAGTAAAAAAATAAAATAATTTGTTTTTATATTATTATATTTTTTTTTAAGAAAAGAAAAAGAAATTGAAACATTCTGTTTCTCAAATGGGCAAAAGCCCAGAGAAAAACCTCTCCACTCTCTCGCGTTTGCGCTTCCTGGGTTTCTCACCTTGCATGTTTCATCGTCTTCCTCTCGTTCCTCACCCGTGCCCACGGTTAACCCAGAAACTCCCATGGATTCCTCTCTCTCTCTCTCTCTCTCTCTCTCTCTCGTTCTCACACCGTCGCCTCTCTGTCCCTCTCGCCGGCCGCGATTCTGTCTCTCTTCTCTCTCACAGCCGATCGCGATCGTTCATCTTCTCTTTCTCTCTTCGCCGCGATCGGTTTGCATGTTTGATTTCGATTTGTTGGATTTCGATTTGTTTGATTTCTGATATTGTTTGTGGTTTGTGTTACAGATTGTTGGGAAATCGAAAAGGGTTTTGAAACCCTACCCTCCACGCGATTCCGGCTTGTGACTACTTGACCTTGGAGACGCGTCGTTTCCTGAACTCTTTCCGGGTGAGACAATTCCGATTTTTTCTCTCTTCTTTCTCAATCTGTCAGAATCATGATTTCTGAAAAATTACTCCGAAGGCGTTAGGTTAGGAAAATGATGATATGTTGTTGTTTTGATGCTCTGTTTTCGTTTGGTTATGTTGTGAACTTTGGTGTTCTTGAACTGTGTTTGCGTTTCTGTCGCTATGTTTTTGCGTTTTCTGGGCTTGGAACTATGGTTTTCTTTTGGTCTGATAATGGTCCTCTGTGAACTGTCTGAACTCTCTCTTCTCTTCTCTTTTTCGTGTCCCTTATATGTATCTTGAACAGATATGTCATTTGTCTTAGCCTATCCCTGTCACTTGTGTTAGTAGTTTAACACCATGCCCTGCTCTGCTCTGCATTTCTCAAACTGTCCTCTGCTTTTGACCCTGTTGCTACCTGCTATGCTATGTCCTGCTCTGAATTCCTGATTTTTGTGGCTTATTTTCTTTCTTAAAGCATCCTATTTGCTACTATCTGTGATGTACACTTGTTACTTTTGTTGACTTTTGAGGCTTGTAATGTTGGATATATGTTGCTTTTGTTGTCTTGATCCATACACTTTGCCTTGTATGCTTATTGCCTTTGTATCTTTGTTGTGAATTAATGTATATCTCTTCTGCCTTTAGAATAAAGCTATGCCTCTCGTATCTGCCGAATATAAAGCTATCATTGTTGTAATACTTCTACTGGAATTTAGATTTGTTGCCTCTTTTTCTTGCAGCCGTCGTGCTTGTTTGTGAACGAATCACCATGATTTGCAAACAAGTATTTCCGCGATGATTAATCTTTTAAAATGAGATTAGAGGCTTATCGACAAAACTGATTCCAACGCTAATGATGATCCTCGACAAAAGCATAATCCTTTTGATAATTTCTTGCTTTTCGTAATTCAATTATGTTTATGCTTCTAACTTGTGCTCTTTTCTCTTGTTTCATGTGTGGAATTGGCAAGCTTGAAAGAAAATGGCAACATTTGAAGAACATGGACAAAGCAAAGATAGGAGAACTTGAAGAGAGAATGGCGATGTTGGCACAAAAGCGGTGACGATTTGAAGATATTGTCGGAGTGTAGTTTGTAGTTTTAGGATTTAGAATTTCTTTTGTAGAACATCGCAAACTAAAAGCAAACTTGTAGCAATTCTCTTTTTGTAATCTTCACATAAGACTTGAATGAATGAAATTCGAAATTCAAATTGCCAATGTCGATAATAGTTTTAGGACTTATAAATTTGAGATGAAACACTATGAATTTGTAACAAATCTTGTAGTTTGGAATTGATACCAATGTAAACCATTTGAGTTTGAATAGATATTGAGTAATTCTATTATTGCTTGTAACAATCTTGAATTGTTCTTTTGAAATTTGAATAGAATTTGAATTGACACGTGAAAATGTCCTACTTTACACATTTGAATTGGTTCGAAACAAATATGCTCAAACTTCCCTTTTGTACCCTTGAATCTTGTAACGTAACTGTTCTATGCTTGCAATAACATCACAATCGTTTGAAATTGGTTTGAATGGACTTGTATCGATTACATTCCTTGTGTCCCGCAATTGATATAGAACTTGATTGTACAAAAATGGCCTAAAATTCAAATATTTTCGTAGATCAAAAAACCTTTAAATGAACTTGAAAGAAACCCGAAAATGGAGTAATTGAAATCATAGATCATGAATTCCAAAAAACTCAAAACCATGAATCTTGACAAAATATTCATTTAGTCGCTTGAATCAACTTGAACCTTGAATGAATTTCGATAAAAAATCCAAATGAGGTACTTGAAGCAGTAATAATGCGTATTCAAAAACTAAGAGTTCTAAAATTTCAACACAACAAATCTTAGCATTATTCACTCGAGTCACCAAACTTTGAATCCAGAGCAAATTATTAAGCCTAAATCTCTTGAACCACTTTTTGCATTTGGTAAATTGATTAACACAAACTAAGTTCTTTCAACTTCACAAGCTTGAATGAACTTGATTTTTCCGTCGTGCAATATTTGAATGTATTTTGAACCAAAGTTTGAGTCAATTAGGTTGAAACAAAGAATTAAGCATGAATATGTTCCAAGAAAAAAAACATGATAAGGAGGGTAAATTTTGGGGTGCGGACGGTTGCCCTATTCAATCATCTTAGACACAGTAGTGAAATATTGACAACTTTCGAGCGTTCAAGGTGGAAGAGGATTGAATACTAGAAGAACAGAAAATTTGCCCGCCTTGAAACCAATGCCACAAAGAAAGCAGATAACATATCTTGACTACGGAGCCAAGAAAAAGCGGCTTGAAGAAAACTTGCTAAGCATTAACGAATGCTTTAACACAACGATGCCGGTGAGAAATAATTAGGAGATTTCGACAACAGGGGATAAGCGTATACGAAATGAGTTTGACAAAAATTTAACGAAAATGCTAAGAGAGAAAGCGAACTTCTCAAGCGAAAAGAAAAACAATCAAAATTGAAAAATTGACATGATGAGAACTTAACAAAGAGTTCTCGATAACTAAGGAATACACGAAACCTTACACAACATTGAAAAATTGACATAGTGAGAACTTAACAAAGAGTTCTCGATAACTAAGAAATACAGGAGACCTTAAACAAAATTGAAATGACATGATTGAGAACTTAACAAAGAGTTCTCGAATGACTAAGAATACACAGACCTTAAACAAAATTGAAATGACATGATTGAGAATTTAACAAAGAGTTCTACGAATTAAGGAATACACGAAACCTTACACAAAATTTGAAATGACATGATTGAGAACTTAACAAAGAGTTCTGCGAAAACATGATTGAGAACTTAACAAAGAGTTCCACGAAAACATGATTGAGAACTTAACAAAGAGTTCCACGAATAATATGGCTAGAACAATATCGAATTGTTGATGCGAAGGTGCAAGGTCATGGCATCTTTGAATGTCTTTGACCGTGTAACCTCGAGTTACCATGAGACAAAATCGATGGCGCGCAGAGTACAATTCTGGGGATAAACAAAACAATATCTAGCACACGGCGTGATATAGATGTTTATGAAGTCGGTAAATCTTGTTTCCGACATTTAGCGATGAGAGATCTTCTTGAACATGTACGGACATGTTGAACAACCACGAGTTGACAAGATCTTCAATTTGTATCGGATAGCTTTCGTTGATAGAAGAATCAGTTCAGCTTTGTATGAAAACTTCTAAGGTAATGAGCTTGATTTCTGACATTGTATGGACAATGCGTTGCGACAAGTGGATATGTAGATCAACGTCGAGTTGGAGAAATATCTTGAGATTTGAATAAACATCCCACGGATGGATATTTATTTGTTGAGTAGTTGATAACTTCTTGGGAAATAAGCACGAAGTTTGATGTAATTTTAAAGAGCGGCTCGGGGAGTATATTGTGGAAGCCACCGTAATAGTATTTCTTGAGAAGATTCTTGTCGAAAGAAATCTTTGAAAATACCAAGAATAATGTTGTAGTAATCCTTTCTAAAGGAGATTCACTTAGGAGAGAAATAAGCATTTGGGAAACTTCATAAGAAAACCATGTGGAAAATTCATGAGATTCCGGTTGAATAATTTTGTTGACATTAGAGTCCATTTGAAAGGACAACTATTTACGGGAAGAAATCTCATGGAGACATCAAATCGGTTGTTGAGATCCATACAAGTATATAACTTGTCTTTGGAGAGAAGGATAATTTGTCGTCGAAATTAATCCTTCAAATTTTGATCCTTACGAGGATACTTACGATTTCGGTTGAAAAACACCAAAACAAATAGCGAAGCTAATGCATGAGTATGATATGCATGATATGATTTTTTCTAATGCAAATGGTGCATGATTTCATTTGTTGGGAGAAGGAAGATATCATAGGGAATCAATTGAGCGATCTTGTTGTCATAAGAGTTCTTTGGGGAATCAATTTGAATGATCTTGTTGTCATAAGAGTTCCTTTGGGAATCCATTTGAGCGATCTTGTTGTCATAAGAGTTCAGCAGGGGATGATCAATCGATTCTACGGGAAGAGATTTCATTGGAGAGTTGACACTATTGTCGATTGTCTTGCCATCAGCGTTCTCCAGCCTTGGGAGAAGAACTAAGTTGTCGTTGAGAAAGTCTTACGCCCGCTTTTGACTTCTTTCTCGAAAGATCCGAGTCTGGTGGGTTTATGCATGAATATATTGTATTTGATATATACGAGTAAGCGGCGTGATTGATGCATAACGATGACTTATGTAATGATTTATGAATGCATGTATGGATTATTGGATATGTGCCAAATAAAATTTGACCTTGAAGGAAAAATCGTTGAGCGATAAGCGGCGTAAGTTAAACCACAGGGAAACCGGTGAAATAGCTTTGACCCCGGACAAAAGCGGTGAAGTGATTACGACCACCGACGAGCCGATGAATCGACGGGCAGCTGGTGAAAACATTTTGACCACCAGGGCAGGCGGTGAAATGATTTTGATCAACAGGCGGAGGCGGTGAAAATATTTTAATCAACGAGAGGCGGGTGAAATGATTTTGATCAACGAGCGGAAGCGGTGAAAATATTTTAATCAATCGACGAAGCGATGAAATGATTTTAAATCAACGAGAGAGCGGTGAAACGTACCAAACAAAGTCAGATTTTTAAATGGCACAGGATGAGATGCATGATTTAATGCATGATTTATGTTAGTGTATGCAATACATTTTGATTGTATGATTGGTAAGGCATGAAGATGCTTTATTTGTTTGGTGGTTAAGACCAAGAAGGATTCTTGAAACAAATTTCCCATCGAAAGGAAGTTTTCAGCATGATTCCCTACCACTCAAATTAAATACAATAGCTGTTGACACTTGAGAGAAGAATTTTTGAGTAGCTTGAAGATATAGAACGAAGTTTTCCGTATATAGCAATCATTGCCCCAATCTATTGGTTATCTGATGAGATTTGCTTTGAGATGATGCTGGAAACAAATTACAGTGATCTGATACTGAGGTGGCTTGCTCCAGAATTTGTATTCTAATGCAGGATGCCCCTGATTAGCAAATCCTTTGAGAGATATTACTGTATCTCGATGTGCGCCCAGTTGTTGAATCTTGCGGGGTTGGACTTCAACGTGCTATAGAAATAGCATGAAACAATGTGCTCCTTGGAAGTACTTCAATGCGTCAAGGTGACTCCTTGATTGACTACATTTGGATAATTGGCTATGCAAACATAGGAAGGCTTGCCCATGATGATCTCTAGAGAGACTCCTATGTCTGAAGTAATTGCTTGGACCAACGACATATGACGACTAACTTGATGGAGCGAGAGCTTTTGAAGGCTTCCGCAGCGTCGAGTAATTATCTCAAATTGATTGGAACGAGCGATTAGTTGAAATGTCCCAATGTAAAGACCTTAGAGACTCCCATGTCTCGGGTGATTGCTTAAGTCATTGAAACATGGAGCAGACAGTTGTCGAGACTAAGCGCTTTTTTTGAAAGAGACCAAATCATCTGATTGCTCCTTAAGGATTGCCCCGGATTGGCGAAGTCGAGGAGATGAATTTCGATTGGATTGCCCCAATTAACGGAATCTTGAGAAAACAACTTGTGGTATGCTCAAAGAGTCCTTAGGCGTCCTGCCCCTTGATACAAAGAGATGATCAAGTCTTTCTTCTTTGGACAAAGTTAAACTCTTCAACGATGTTCATTATGAGAACTTCTTTAATGTCAAACAAATGTTTTACATGTAGAGGAATGTTTATTGTGACAATTATAATGCAACATTTATCGTCTTGAAGTTTTGTATGAAAAACATTATGATTTTTGTGAGTGAAACACTTTTGGAGTGCAACACTAAAAATTTTCTTTTTGAAAGATAAGGCGAGCATATGATACCAACAGGATACTTAGCATATCTTGTAGGAGTCAGTGTGATCTCTTCATTAGATACTTTTGAATTAACCCATGCTTCAATTAGCACTTTTGAGGGTTGTAACGTGGCTTGGTTCACGAGTTTTTAGAAAAAGGATTTTTAGGCTCAAAATATTTGGTGCCCGCCCATTCTCCATGATGTCCTTCAATCTGAGTTCAACTATACGTCTGAGCACTCATCTCTCGAGAGGCGTTATGATGGTTGAGGAACCAATCTGAGGTTTCTTGGACACAGGATGCCCACCTTTTGTCTTTTGGTATTTGACCACCAACTTGTTCTTTGTTGAGAATTTTCTTTGAAAATGCATTTCAAGATTTTCTTTTCTTAAATTTTGCCTGACTTTTGCCTAAGCGACTTATTACTAAGTTCCGACTTAGCGGGCTTTTGTCTTTTTCTATTCATTTTTTGAACAAGTCGTGGATCTATACACAACCTTTGATTTGTTAGAAGTGATGGTGATTGTCTTAGTCCTTGGGTAGATGAAGGATAATCGTTATGGTGTCGTCATCATTGACCTTATGATGTCGAGAGATACCCATGGGGTATCATTCTCCTTTGATGCACACTTTCGATAGATGGAGGTCGACTACTGTGGTCTTGACCTTTCTCAACCTTTTGAAGGATAGCCATTGTTGTATCCTTAAATGCACACTCTCTTGATGGATTCTGAACGCTCAATCAGATTAACTGAACACTACCCGCCCCTAGGTTAAAATGATGAGGGTTTTTTCTGAACAGAAAAGAAACTCCTACTTCAAGGCTCAATGAGGGGTTAACGAGGGTTTATCTCCCTTATAACTCCGGTGTTTGGGGATTTGAAACAAGGCCTGTACATCATTAGCAGGGTTCTAGTCAAAAGCACATGACTAACGACCTGGCGTTTTTCAATTATCGTCATCCTCCCTCCAAATCTTTGCCTAGGCGAAAGATTCGGTAACGTTGGTATCAAAATGCTCGCAAATCAATTAAAGAGTGATAACGAATGGATTGAGTGATAACGAATGGATTACTTAAGGACAAACATATTCATTGCATTAAGATAAAAACAAACAAGTTTCTACATGCAAACAAAGTTTAAACAATTAAACAAGGTACACATGAAAATGCAGTAAGGAAAATACAAGATTGTCATTGTTGAGGAGACTTGGGCTCCGCCTTGACTTGTTGATTCAGATGACTTTCACTAGTCTTGGCATTCACTTGAGTACGGGGTTTCCATTCACAAACAGATTCCCTCCTTGAAGAGTCAAGTACTTCTGGTCGATCAACTGTTGAACTTTGGCTTTGTAAGGATTGCAATCCTCTGTTGAGTGTCCTACCGTACCAGCATGGTATCCACATCGTGCACTATGATCATATCGTGGCGGGAATGACTTTGGTGGCTTAATGAACTTGGGAACCACCAACGAGCTTTGAACCAGATATGGCAGAAGTTGACTGTAGGTCACTGGAATTGGATCAAGATGAGCATTCCTTCTTTCAAATTACTTGGGTATCGTGGATTACGATGTTGACTTTGATATCCACGACCTTGAACTTGTTTCCTCGCATGAGGAGTACCCCATAGTTCTTTGATGCGTGAATTGGGATACATGGGTTCTTGACAAGGCAATTTATCACGGAGGTTGACCATAAGGTACAGGAGGTGGAGCTTGCGGAGCTTCCCAAATTGCATTGGTTTCATAATCCTCTTCTTCCATTTGAGAACCTCTGAAGAATTCTTCCTCATCAGCTTGGCTACTCGAGGCATCTTGGAGTTTTCCACTTTTCAGACCGCTCTCAATGCGTTCTCCCACCATCACCAAGTCAGAGAAACTTGAAGATGTACAACCTATCATTCTTTCGAAGTATGAATTAGGCAAGGTATTCAAAAACAAGTCAACCAACTCCCTATCAAGCATTGGAGGTTTAACTCGGGAAGCCAACTCTCTCCATCTTTGAGCATACTCCTTGAACGACTCGTTAATATTCAGAGAAAGATTCTGTAATTGGATACGGGTTGGAATCGCCACCTAATTTTAAATTCTCGAAAACGGTGAAATCGCCACCTAATTTTATTCATTCTGAAAAGAACGGGGAAATATAGATAAAACCCCAAGCAAGCGGATAAGGCGGTCTACGTGACCAAAAAGTGGGATCGGGAGTCGGTTATGTAAGGGGAAGGTATTAGCACCCCTTACATCCATCGTACTCGATGGGACCCATTTAATTCTACGCGTTTGTGTGTGTTTACTAAGTTATGGATGCTAAAAGCGAAATTTGTTTCTTATTATTTTGAGTTTGTACGGCTTGAGCAGGTGTGCCTACATATTCCCTCGTGCAATGGGAAAGTCAAAACTAGTTCATCTTAAAAAGGCTTTAATTGGTTGTATTGATTTTATCGAAAAATCGTGCGTTTAGAGCGTTTCAAATGCTTTGAACTAGGACTTGTTTTGTTTGTTTGAAAAGCTTAAGTCCTCGCTCGTATTTGAAGCGACTATTGCACTCTTTGTCGAAAAGAGTTAATGATCGCGTATAGCGATAAAAGAATTTGAATGAGTTAAATTGTTTTTAGGTGGATGAAAAGTACCGAACAATGAGGCTAACGTCTCACGATTCAAATGCTAGAAACCAGCGGGCGGTGCTCGCCGCAGTCGTCTATCACCCAAAAGATTTTCTTATGAAAGAGTGAGGTGAAGCAATTTCACGTTATTTAGAGGTCTTTAAGCAAGTGGTCTAGCGTCCAATGACTTAAAGCGAAAGTTTATTGGTTACAAGTTTTTTAGCAATTAGTCTAGCGTCCAGCGACTAAAAACTTGTACTTTATTATGAAAAGGTTTTGAAAATGCACTCGACGTTGGATCGAGGTTTGAAACTTTATTATGAAAGTGTTTTGAGATACGTCTTTGAGATGAAGTATGGAGTCGGGTTATGATTAATCAAGTATGTGGACTTGATTAACCTCGTGAGGATAGGTGCTCTATCTGACCATGAGACCACGGTGCATGGAAAATTGGTATAGACCAATTGTTGTTTTGTTATGATTGATTAAAGCAACAAGGGCTTTAACCAATCTCGTGAGGATAGCCATGCCCATCCCACCATGAGACCCTTTAAGAAATCGGTATGAGCCAATCAGTATGAAATCGAATTGATTTTAATTTTAATTGTGTGCACAGTGTACATTGGTGAATTAGTACTGAATGAGTAAATAAACAGACAAAAATACCATACAATACAATCGGGAATTTAAATAATTATTAGAGGTGATTTTACATTTGATGAAAAATCGGCTAATAGTTTAATCGATAAATCATCAAACAAAAACTATCAGATCCAACAATTATTTATTACATCGCAACAAGAATATTATTTACGACAAAATAATTAATTGAAATAGAATAAGTTCAGAAATAGCCTGGATTGTCGTGATTCTGGACGGAGTATGAAAGGAAAACCATTTGATCTTTGATTGGACAAAAATACCCCCACATGCTGGCGAACCGGGTGCAATGCTTTCACCTCAAAATAAACCGATTGTTCCAAAAAAGGCAAAATCGCACCACATGTGTATATTATACCAATACTTACATTTTTGCTAAAAAAAAAATGTTTAAGAGTAAAAATAAACATAATAGTAATAGATTTTTTCTTGTAAAAAATAAGGTGGTGACACTTGTCACCACCAGATTTGATAAAAAGAAGTTTAGTAAAAAAATAAAATAATTTGTTTTTATATTATTATATTTTTTTTTAAGAAAAGAAAACGAAATTGAAACATTCTGTTTCTCAAATGGGCAAAAGCCCAGAGAAAAACCTCTCCACTCTCTCTCGCGTTTGCGCTTCCTGGGTTTCTCACCTTGCATGTTTCATCGTCTTCCTCTCGTTCCTCACCCGTGCCCACGGTTAACCCAGAAACCCCCATGGATTCCTCTCTCTCTCTCTCTCTCTCTCTCTCTCTCTCTCTCTCTCTCTCGTTCTCACACCGTCGCCTCTCTGTCCCTCTCGCCGACCGCGATTCTGTCTCTCTTCTCTCTCACGGCCGATCGCGATCGTTCATCTTCTCTTTCTCTCTTCGCCGCGATCGGTTTGCATGTTTGATTTCGATTTGTTGGATTTCGATTTGTTTGATTTCTGATATTGTTTGTGGTTTGTGTTACAGATTGTTGGGAAATCGAAAAGGGTTTTGAAACCCTACCCTCCATGATTCGACTTGACTACTTGACCTTAGAGGCAGCGTCGTGACTTGTTTCTGAACTCTTTCCGGGTGAGACAATTCCGATTTTTTCTCTCTTCTTTCTCAATCTGTCAGAATCATGATTTCTGAAAAATAACTCTGAAGGCGTTAGGTTAGGAAAATGATGATATGTTGTTGTTTTGATGCTCTGTTTTCGTTTGGTTATGTTGTGAACTTTGGTGTTCTTGAACTGTGTTTGCGTTTCTGTCGCTATGTTTTTGCGTTTTCTGGGCTTGGAACTATGGTTTTCTTTTGGTCTGATAATGGTCCTCTGTGAACTGTCTGAACTCTCTCTTCTCTTATCTTTTTCGTGTCCCTTATATGTATCTTGAACAGATATGTCATTTGTCTTAGCCTATCCCTATCACTTGTGTTAGTAGTTTAACACCATGCCCTGCTCTGCTCTGCATTTCTCAAACTGTCCTCTGCTTTTGACCCTGTTGCTACTTGCTATGCTATGTCCTGCTCTGAATTCCTGATTTTTGTGGCTTATTTTCTTTCTCAAACTGTCCCTGCTGCTACCTGCTATGCTGTGATGTACACTTGCTACTTTTGTTGACTTTTGAGGCTTGTAATGTTGGATATATGTTGCTGCCTGTTGTACTGATCCATACCTGCTGCCTTGTATGCTTATTGCCTTTGTATCTTTGTTTGTGAATTAATGTATATCTTGCTGCCTTTAGGAATAAGCTATTGCCTCTCGTATCTGCCGGAATATAAAGCTATCATTGTTGTAATACTTGCTGGAATTTAGATTTGTTGCCTCTTTTCTTGCAGTCGGCGTGCTTGTTTGTGAACCGGGTCAGCCGATTTGCAAACAAGTATTTCATAGATGATTAATCTTTTAAAATGAGATTACGGGGCTTATCGACAAAACGATTCCATACGCCTAATGATGATCCTCGACAAAAGCATAATCCTTTTGATAATTTCTTGCTTTTCGTAATTCAATTATGTTTATGCTTCTAACTTGTGCTCTTTTCTCTTGTTTCATGTGGGAATTGGCAAGCTTGAAAGAAAATGGCAACATTTGAAGAACATGGACAAAGCAAAGATAGGAGAACTTGAAGAGAAGAATGGCGATGTTGGCACAAAGGCGGTGTGATTTGAAGATATTGTCGGATGTAGTTTGTAGTTTTAGGATTTAGAATTTCTTTTTGTAGAACATCGCAAACTAAAAGCAAACTTGTAGCAATTCTCTTTTGTAATCTTCACATAAGACTTGAATGAATGAAATTGAAATTCAAATTGCCAATGTCGATAATAGTTTTAGGACTTATAAATTTGAGATGAAACACTATGAATTTGTAACAAATCTTGTAGTTTGGAATTGATACCAATGTAAACCATTTGAGTTTGAATAGATATTGAGTAATTCTATTATTGCTTGTAACAATCTTGAATTGTTCTTTTGAAATTTGAATAGAATTTGAATTGACACGTGAAAATGTCCTACTTTACACAGCTCGCCACATTGAATTGGTTCGAAACAAATATGCTCAAACTTCCCTTTTGTACCCTTGAATCTTGTAACGTAACTGTTCTATGCTTGCAATAACATCACAATCGTTTGAAATTGGTTTGAATGGACTTGTATCGATTACATTCCTTGTGTCCCGCAATTGATATAGAACTTGATTGTACAAAAATGGCCTAAAATTCAAATATTTTCGTAGATCAAAAAACCTTTAAATGAACTTGAAAGAAACCCGAAAATGGAGTAATTGAAATCATAGATCATGAATTCCAAAAACTCAAAACCATGAATCTTGACAAAATATTCATTTAAGTCGCTTGAATCAACTTGAACCTTGAATGAATTTCGATAAAAAATCCAAATGAGGTACTTGAAGCGGTAATAATAGCGTATTCAAAAACTAAGAGTTCTAAAATTTCAACACAACAAATCTTAGCATTATTCACTCGAGTCACCAAACTTTGAATCCCGAGCAAATTATTCGCCTTAAATCTCTTGAACCACTTTTTGCATTTGGTAAATTCAGATTAACACAAACTAAGTTCTTTCAACTTCACAAAGCTTCGAATGAACTTGATTTTTCCGTCGTGCAATATTCGAATGTATTTTGAACCAAAGTTTGAGTCAATTCCGGTTGAAACAAAGAATTAAGCATGAATATGTTCCAAGAAAAAAAACATGATAAGGAGGGTAAATTTTGGGGTGCGACACCTAAGAACACACATTTTCTGGCACAGGAATCAAATTTTGTCCTATGAGTCAACAATGTTGAGGCATAACACAAACAGCCAAAAACTTTCAGATGAATCAGAGAAGGAGGCTCATTAAACAGCAATTCGTGTGGACACTTTGACTTAAGTAAGGGAGAGGGTAGCCTATTTATTATATGGATGGCCTGCTGAATGCAAAAAGTCCACATATTTAAAGGAATATTTGAATGAAAATACCGAGCTCGAGCAACATTCAAGATGTGTTGATGTTTCCTTTCTACCACCCCATTTTGTTGGGGTGTGGCAACACAAGATCTCTGATGCAGAATGCCTTTAGATTGTAAAAAAGGGGTCATGGCTATAAATTCTGTGCCATTATCAGTTCTAATGCATTTTAAAGATTTGTGAAATTGGTTTTGAATAAACTCAATAAACTGAATGCGACTCGATTTAGTTTGATCTTTGGTTTTCAAAAAAATTACCCATGTAAACCTGGAATAATTATCAACCAAAGTTAAAAAATACTTGTGCCCTAAAGTGGAAATGGTGGAGAAGGGTCCCCACAAATCAGCATGTAACATATCAAAAATTGAATCAGAGTGAGTAATGCTTAAAGAAAAAGGAAGCTTCTTTTGCTTAGAAAAATGACATGAGTCACAAGGTACAGCTTTATTATTGTATGAAATGAAAGGAAATTTTTTTGATATACTCTGTAATCCTATATCAGAGATATGTCCTAAACGAAAATGCCAAAGATTACAAGTATTACTAGCTATAGTAGAGTATGAGGAATGCTGCCCTGTAGAATCAAGAACATACAGGCCTCGTTGGAGATCAGCTATACCAATCATTGCCTTGGAATGACTCTGCATGATGTGACAAGAGTGAGTATTGAATTGGACAATGCAGTTATTGCTAGCTACTAATTTGGCAATGGAAATAAGGTTTACACGGAAACTTGGTATATACAGAACATTATGCAAGGTTAATGAATGAGAGACATGGACAATGCCACAAATGGAAGCATGAGTGTGAGATCCATCAGGTAAACTAACAGAAATAGGAGCAATGGTTTTATGATCATTGAACAAGGCAAGATTATAAGAAATATGATATGTGGCTCCCGTGTCTAATATCCAGAGATGAGGATGCTTACCATTTTCAACATAAGTATATGAGTTTAAGGCAAAAGGAGAGCTGGACACTGAATTAGACTTTGAATTGTTCTTAGACTGCTGCAGGAGCTCCAAAAGATTGTTATATTGATCCTGAGTGAATGTAAAACTTGGTGCATTAACTTCTGCAGTATGGTTAGCACTTGCCCCTGCCGGAGAAGATGAATCAGAATTTGCTGCCTTCCCTTTTGATTTTAAGCCTGAAGGGTAGCCATGTTTCATAAAACATGTATCAACTGTGTGGTTATTTCTCCCACAGTGAGTACAGACGCGAGTATTCCCTTTTGAGGCAATCGAAGACTGAGATTTGCCCTTGGCATTGTACCCAGATTTTCCAGTCTGAACCTGCAAGGCTGCAACTTCATCTGAGTTTCCAGCACTTGGGACTGCCACAGAAACAGAACTGACCATCTCTCGTTCTTGTTGAATAACCAAAGAAAACACTTTGTTAATATCCGGTAGGGGATTCATCATCATGATCTGGGACTTTGAATGAGTAAACTTTTCATTCAATCCTTTAAGAAATCGAATAACATAATCTTGTTCTCTGTATCTCTTGATGGAGGTGACAGCATCGCAAGAACAAGGTGTAGCGCAAGAACACGCAAGAATGGGGTGATAATTTTCAAGCTCATCCCATAAAACCTTCAATTGCGTAAAGTAATTAGAAATGTCAAGAGTGCCTTGCCTGAACTTGTACAAATCTTCTTGGATATCCGAGATGCGAAATATGTCGCTGTGTGAGAAACGCGTCTTCAAATTCTTCCATACGCCGGCTGCCGTATCAATCCATAGAACAGACCTAGTAATGGATTCAGAGACGGAGCGTTGAATCCATGCTAGTACCATGGTGTTGCAGCGAATCCAGGGCGAATATAGAGGATCATTCAGGGGAGGTTTGGTTAGGGTTCCATCTATGAATCTTTCTTTGTTCTTGGAAATCAAAGCAATCTGCATAGATCGAGCCCATGTATGGTAGTTTTTGTCGTCAAGGGGTGGTGAAACAAGAACTAGAGCAGGATTTTCGTTAGGGTGCAGGTAGTAAGGGTTTGCGGAATTGGTGGTGAAATCTGCATAGTTGATGGTAGCCATTGTTGAAGCAAAGAAAAACAAAAAACAGAGAAAACAAGAAAATCACAGAGTGAAGAAGAAGAAGATAGAGAAACAATGGCTACCAGAGCTTTTGAAGCTCTGATACCATGTTAATAATGGCAGCATAAGGTGCCACGACATCAAGAAAACAGTGAAAGAAAGAAAAGAAAGAGAAGTGAAGGAGTAAATTGGAAGAAACACTGTTTCATTGATTATATTTTTACAATACAGTAATTCTATTTATATAGCTAAATAAGTGTATAAACTAAGCACTTAACTAACTAACCAACAGAAATATAATACTGTAGAAATACATGAGTTAATACATGTATTGTGATTTGTCACCACCTTTGTTCAAACGTATATTTAGTCATTAAGACAATTTTCGGAACCCTTTTCATTCCACCATTAAAGATAATATCATTTTGAATTAGACAAACAATTCTAACTATAACTAACCAAATGATTATTTTAAAATTAGACTTCAACCTACCCCGCAAAGCGTGATCAAAACACAACAAATGTTCATAAATGTCAACCCAAGGAGAAAGCCTACATAAACCTGCTCAATCTAAAATGTAATACCACATATCTATTACAACAAAACATGAAGGAATAAGTGACAGTGTGATTCTTCTATTCTTCTAATCCAAAGCAAAACAGACAAATAAGATTATGTCCATCTGAGATAATTCTCCACTTAGCCAACTCATCTCTTGTGTGAAGCCTTTTTAGAATGAGTCTTCATGCAAACACCTGGATATTACCTGGAAGATTAGATTTCCAAACGCAATTCAGTGCGAGCTTTGATTGGGAATCCAAAGGAAGATCAAGATTCAACAATGAATTTAATTTAGTGAATGCAAATTTAACTGTTTCAAGTCGATCCACCACGTAAACTTGTCTTAGATATTCTGCTTAGGCGCAGTTTCACGAAAAATAAGTTGTCTGGATTTGCAGTTGCATGAGCTCAATGCTAAGATTGATGAAGAAAATACTGAACTTTTATAATGTTTTCATGTTTGAGCCCTTCATCGTTATTTGCAGCTGTGAAAAAATTATTAAGAATGGTTAAACTTTATTCAAATGATTTTGTAGATGTGTCGAAAGTGGTGTTGCAGCATCAACTTTAGAAAACTGTGTTAGAAATGTTCGATGTAACCTAAAATTTACAAAGTTAAAAGGACTTTCACATTTTTTTGCAAAACTTGTGGAAACAAATAAATGCAACACATTTGATATGGTTTATAAGCTTCTGAAATTGACTTTAGTCTTATCAGTAGCAACTACAGGCATTGAACATAAATTTTTTTAATAAAATGAATGATCAGTGGTTAATGATTGTTATTTAACTTATATAGAAAGGAATGTTCTTAGAACAATTAACAATGATGTTATTTTAGCTCTTTTTCATTAAATGAATGATAAACAATTTTCATTGTAATGTATTGCATTAAACAATATATTGTTAATTTTTAATATGATTTAGTTCATAATTTCTTTCATATTTAACCACACTAATATTTAATTTCTGAATCTGTCAATTATTTTTTTTGTTTTCGCTCATTGATTCATAGGATAATGGAGTCCTATTAACTCATAGCTCATGAACTGATATATGAACACCAGTTAAATATTATTCTTGTCAGAAATCGAACTCGATATTTCTTAAATATCGTCCTTTGTAAGTGTTTGGTTAAATCTGCCAATGATTTTTAGTTAAACTAAAAGAGATTAGGTACCATCTATTTAATAAATTATAACAAATGTAATTATTTGAATAATGAAAAATCATTGACATCTTCAAGTAACTTTAACCGTAATAATATTCCTTCTAAGTTCGTTCGCCTCATGTCTTACACACACTTAATGTCTCGTGCTGTAGTTTGCACATTCTACATAATTTTTCTATCAATACTTGCAACCCGGCTTAAAACTCAGTACAAAAAAAATCAACAAGCATCAACTATGCTTCAATCCCAATTACAAGTATCTTTTCTTGAAAGAGTAGAAATTCTATCGACTGTGGGAGCCTAGAAAATGGACCTAAAATGGAGACTTAAATATGAAGAGGGGAAGTGATTATCATGTTGAAAGAAGTGGAAATTTTTTAACTAAATGATTCAAGAAACTAAATATTCATATCAATAAGTTTATCCGATTATGGAGATCTTAAATAAGAGACATAAGTGTTATTAGTTGGTGTGAAATGACACAAGAAACGTGAGGTTAAAATTCCAAATGTTGTAGCAAAGGCTTGCTTTCACCCATGTTTCTAACAACTAAAACCAGATTAATGAGGTAAGATGCGGTGGACATAAAACATGGAATATGTCACTGATTCGTGGAGGTAGATTTAAAATTCACATGTCACTACAAGCATGACTTGGATTGCAAAAATTATGATTCCAAATTCCAAAATTTGGAGATATAATCACCACCAAGCCATGTCTCATTAAATGGGGTCAGAAGTACAATCAAAATGACTCGATTGCCTTAATCGAAAGAAAATTCAGATCACAAACAGATCTTGCAAATCACAAATAAAAAAAGATGTGGAATTTAAGGTTGAATTGATGGTTGAGGTGGAAAAGGTTAATGAGTGGAATGATAAGGAGGTTGAGAGTTCCAATTTTTCATAATTGCGCATTACATTGAAAGAAAGAAAATCAAATACAATGATGTATATTAGGTTTTAAGGTAAAATTAGTACATGGTGTGTGTTAGGTTTTAATAGCGCACGACAAGACCTTGGGTGGTCCAACCAGCATTAATCGTACTTGTGCCTGGAATGTTATATGAGGGCTGTTGGGAGGATCTTGTGCTTGAAAGGTAATGTAATACATCCCACCAGCTCTCCAAGTTGTCTTCATAACGTCAGCAAATACAAATTTTGAACCCTAATTATAATCAACAACAATACTATCATGTTAATTGATATATGAATGAATGAATAAACATAGTATAGTAATATCCATAAACATTATGGATAGTTTTGAATCTGATTCTCAGCATTGTAGCTCTCTAAGGAAGCATTGTAGAGCGGAATGAGATCACGGCGAAGATCATCTTCCATGGGAAGAGGAATTACACCGCCACATATACCTGCAATTTCTGGAGGGGCAATGGCTTCGAACAACTGTTGTATCCAGAATCAAAATTAAGATAGTGAAACATGAAATTGACAATAAAATGAGATCGATGCGTACAGATGGGTTGCGAGAGCGCTCTCTATAGTCTTCCATGGTAACTTTAATTTTATTCTCTCTTTCTATCCAAGCCTTATTCTTATACTGAAACCGCCCAGCACCCATGGCAAAAGGTTTAGGGTCATCCTCATACATCCAGAAGTCACTCGCAACAAGATCTTCAGGCCGTTTTAATTCCCATTCATAAATCACCGGTCGTTTCGGCATCGACCCGGATTCTGTTTGTTGAATATCATTTTTTGTGTCATAAAATATTTGATTAGATTTGATTTAGGAGTGTGGAAATAATTTTTTACACATATTTGATTTTAGATTTAGATAGATTTGATTTAAACCTAAAATAGAATATATTTGATTTGACTTAGGTAGCAAGTTAACCTAAATCTATAAATAGAGGGGGTAACCTCTATTTTTTTTTAATTGAATTCATTCACATTATTTTGAAGTTGCAAAATGAATAATAAAATTTTCTACAGTTTGTGGACAGAGAGAAACTCTGCAGAAAATAATTATTTCTTCTTCTTTCTTTAATTGTTCATTATCATTGTATGGTGATATCAATTTTGTTGATCAAGATTGGTAGAAATTCATCATAAGTTTTGGTGGATTTCCAACATTTGGTATCAAGAGCTCCGGTTTCGATTCAAGGGAAGAACAATCAAGAACGGTCAAGAACGATCGTAGAAGAAGAATTCACGGTGGTAGTGGGCTATGGGAATGTGAGTTATCCAGCAAGTCTTCCAATTCTGAAAGTAGATAACTATGAGAATTAGTGAAAGCAGATGGAGGTTTTATTCTATTGTCAAGGTCTGTGGGATCTTGTAAAAGATGAAGTAAAAGAGCTTGAAGAAGACGCTTCAGAAGAAGAAAATCAAGAACACATAGAATCAGAGAAGAAGAGTTATAAAGCTCTCTTTATAATTCATCAATGTCTGAGCCCAAACAACTTCGAAAAGATTAGTGATATAGAATCTACAAAAGAAGCTTGGGATATTCTTGAGAAATCTTTTGGAGGCGCGGAAAAGGTGAAAGAGGTGAGGTTTGTAACACCCCTTCTAATTACCCGCGTTTTATAAATATAAATCAGAGTTTTAATCACCAATCAAGAGGCGTCACAACTTTAAATCATAAAACTTTAACCAAAACAGCGTCATGCTTCACTGAAGAATACTCATCAAATGAATCTTACACAACATTATGTTTAACAGCGGAAATGAAACATAATTAAATTCCGAATACTGTACTCAACGGTTATTCCAGGATAACAATCAACATAATTCCAAAATTATTAAATATCCGTAAAAGGATTCCAAAACAATCGTTTTCCCCAGTGTTACATCTACCAGAGCACGACACTGACACGCGGACAAAGACTCGAATCTAAGACTATCCTCACCAACTCCAAGCAGCTAATTCACTTCGGATCTGAAATGTTAAAGTAAGGGTGAGATTTCAATTCAATATAATATGCGTTATACGTTCTTAGATCCAACAGAATAACTGAATATATTAATTCATCAATCAAATACAAGATCATAAATAATACAGAAACAGTCCACACAATGATCATGTATATATCAAACAATGGCAATTGCAACACTGGAAACCATCCTAACATGTTACAATTCCATATGCAATGCAGACTCTATGCATGTGGTACCAATACGTGAACCTCGTTCACCCACTGCTCCGTTTACTCGTGGAAAGGCGATTGTAATCCATGATTCGCCCACAACATCTGGGTCGAGAATCTAGCCTCACTACCTCCACTCGGTAAGTCTATTGGCTCTGCAACTCACTTCCGCACAATGGGAATGAACCAAATCAACAAATGTTTATGCATGCATCATCAAAGCATGCGACATAAATTCTCAAATCATGATATCAACATATATCAAATAATGCCAGTTCATCAACGTATCACATTCAATCATAATGAATATCAAGATACACATAAGAAGCATTAACATTTCATCCGGTAATTCGACCCATAGTAATAGTTGTACGTTATCATTAATTGATCACTCTTTTCAAAAATCGGGAACGCGACCATTTTTAAAATAATTTGGCAAAACAACATTTTTCTCTTTTCAAAAGATAGTACTTGAAATTTAGGAAATAACGCAGCACTTTCGAATCGGAGTTACGGTTTAGAAAATATGAAGTTTTGAAGTTTTGGAAATTTTTGGAAAAATGCTCTTGGAACCAGTTCCTACCGACGAGGAACGGTTCTGAAAGTTTTAAAACACGTCCTGTTTTTGAATGGGAACCGGTTCCGTCATATCGAGGAACCGTTCACGATCTAAAGTCGATTTCTGTTTTAACTGCGGGAACTCGGTTCCTACCCATAGGGAACCGGTTCCCACGACCTGCAACTATTTTTCTGCTACTTTTTGACAGCATTAGGCATCCATTAACACTACCAAACTTCCATATACGAATTTATACACCAGGAACACTATTTTAACATCAGTTTACACCATTATAACAACAAATAAAGTAGTTTAATTATTCCTAACATTTATTTGACATACTATGATCCAGTTTCTAACACCGACACAATTTAGGGTTTGCTCTTATAACTACTAATCATAAACGATTCAACTTTCTAACATACCCATTCATCCCTATGGTTCCCAAAACCCATAAAACATATTAACCGATTAAAACCACCCCTTACCTGATGATTCTCGGTTTCTCTCGATCGGCTTCTCTCTTTTCCTCTTCTCTTCGATTCTACGTATAGTTTCTCCAAAAAAAACTTTCTCTTCCTTTTATTTTTCCTTTTTATATTCCTTTTAACACTCCTTCATTTATTCCAAATAATTAAATAAATAAAACTTAGTAATTAGTAGAGTGTTTTACTCATACACCCACCATTTACTCTACACACCTCCAATCCTTTCCTCATTAAATATCCAATTAAATCCAAATAAATTAAATATTTAAGACTTTAATCAATTAAATAATTAATTCTCATTTATTTAATATTTGAATTAAATCGGGTGTCACACTCTCCCCACTAAAGAGTTTTAGTCCTCGAAAACATACCTCGAACGAACGATTACGGATACGAGTCCTTCATCGACTCTCCGGCTCCCAAGTCACATTGCCTTCATTTGGTCCTCCCAAGCTACTCGTACGAGCTATCTCTTTACCTCGTGATTGCTTCACTTTTCGATCCTCAATTCTTGCAGGCACGCTTCCGGTCAAATTATCCCTTTTGAACATCATCTACCTGAATTTCATGAGACGGATCCGCAATATACCTCCTCAACTGGGATACATGGAAAACATCATGCAAATTCGCAAGTGTCGGCGGTAAAGCGATCGATCGCAACTTTTCAACTCTCTTGGTAATGAAGCGGACCAATAAAGCGCGGAGTCAACTTCTTTGACTTCAAGGCTCGACCAATACCGTCATCGGGTAACTCTCATGAACACATGATCTCCTTCACTAAACTCAAGCTCTTTCCTTCTCTATCGTGATAACTTTTACGGCGACTACGAGAAGTCCTCATCTTCTCTGAATCATCTTAATCTTATCGAAGTTTGTTGAACAATCTACGGTCCAATCACGGCACTTTCTCGAGTTCGTACCAACACAACGGTGTCAGGCATCTCCTACCATACAATGCCTCAAGCGGAGCCATACCAATGCTCGAATGAAAACTATTGTTGTAGGTAAACTCTATCAACGGCAAGTAGCTATCCCAAGCTCCACCTTTCTCAACACACTGAGCCCTCGACAAATCCTCTAACGGTAGAATCGTCCTCTCCGTCGACCATACATGCATGGATGATATGCGAGAACTCAATCGTAACTTAGTACCCGAGCTTCTGCAATCTGTCCGAACTTAGAAGTAAACCTCGGATCTCCAGGCACAATGCTAGGCGGAATACCATGCAAACTCACCTCTCTCAACATACAATTACGCTTGACCTCTCCATCGGATAATCCATCCTTATCGGAATAAAGTGGCAGACTTAGTCATCGATCGACAATCACCCGATAGAATCACGGTTCTTGCGGTTCTACAAGCAGACACAAAATCCATAGAAATGCCATCCCATTTCCATTCGGAGCGAATAACGGTTCCATCGGTCCGGCAACCGATGTTCAACCTTGATTCGACAAACCAAACACGCATACAAACTCGGCAATTTCCTTCTTCATCCCCGGCCACCAAAATAACTTCTTCAAGTCATGGTACATCTTAGTAGCACCAGGATGAATACTCAATCCACTACGGTGTCCTTCCTCCAAGATACTCTTTCTGATCTCAGCAACATCCGGAACACACACTCTGTCGCCAAATCTCATAACACCATTCTCGTCAATTCGGAACTCACCTCCTTGACCTTGGTTAACCAATGTCAGCTTGTCTACTAGACCAACATCAGACTTCTGTCCATTCCGAATCTCTTCCAAAATACCACTAGTCAGTTTCAACATGCCCAACTTCACACTATTCGAAGTAGTTTCGCAAACCAAACTTAAATCTCTGAATTGCTCAACTAAATCCAATTCACGAATCATTAACATCGACATATGCAAAGACTTCACCTTAGCGCATACATACGGCGTTTGCCTTACCAGGATGGTAATTCAAACCAAAATCATAATCCTTAAGAAATTCTAACCATCTTCTCTGCCTCATATTCAACTCTTTCTGATCAAAGAGATACTTCAGGCTCTTATGATCACTGAACACTTCAAACCGTGAACCATACAGATAATGTCTCCACAATTTCAAAACAAACACAATGACTCTAAATCATGAGTCGGGTAATTCCTTTCATGAGTCTTTAACGTCTAGAAGCATAAGCCCAACCTTCCTATCTTGCATCAAAACACCTCTAAACCCATCAAAGCGCATCACAATACACCACAAAGATTCTTCGGTTCGGCAAAATCAAAATCGGACACTAGTCAACCTCCTCTTCAATTCTTGGAATCCTTCCCGATCTATATCCCAAACAAATGCTTGACCTTTTCGTCAACTTAGTCAACGGTAATGCTAACTTAGAAAATCCCTCAATGAACTTTCGGTAGTAACCTGCAAGACCAAGAAAACTACGAATCTCTGACGCATTCTTCGGCGCTTCCCACTGAGACACCGCTTCTACTTTGGTAGGGTCAACAGCAATACCATTCTTGGAAATCACATGACCCAGAAAACTCACCTCGCTTAACCAAAACTCACACTTAGACAATTTCGCATAAAGTTTCTTTTCCTTCAACAATTCCAATACAATTCTCAAATGCTTCGCATGCTCCTCATCATCATTTGAATAGATCAGGATGTCGTCAATGAACACCACCACAAACTTGTCAAGATACGGATGAAATATCCTGTTCATGTACTCCATAAACACACCAGGTGCATTAGTAACTCCAAATGGCATAACAGAATATTCATAATGCCCATACCTGTTACGAGCGCGGTCTTACGAATATCTTGCCTAGCGAATCGATGATACCGGACCTCGGATCAATCTTGCTAAACACGCAGCTCAACCAACTGATCCATCAAGTCATCAATCCTCGGTAATGGATACGATTCTTGATCGTCACTTTATTCAATTATGCGTAGTCAACACTGCGGTCTCATAGTTCCTTCCTTCTTCTTAACCAACAACCTTTGGCGCGGTGAAACACTAGGCGAATAAATTTCTTCTCTAATAACTCCTCCAGCTGTTTCTTGATTCGGACAACTCGGATGCCGACATGCGATAAGGCGCCATCGACACGGACTAGTTCGGAATTAAATCTATAGCAAACTCCACTCGCTCGGTGGTAACTCATTCACCTCTTAGGAAATACCTCACGGAAATTCATTCCTGTTGGCGACTCACCACTCTTAGCCTTTCCCTTCACTTCCGTCAAGGAATATAACATAAACACCACAGCACCATCTCTGACATCGAAATTCATCTGCTTAGCTGTCATAGTCTCATCCTCCACTTTAACTTCTTCGGGAAACAAGACCGTCTTCTCAAAACAATTGATATGAACCTGGTTGAAGACCAACCAGTTCATTCCAAGGATAATATCAAGTTGTTCTAAAGGTAGGCACACTAAATCCATACCAAAACCTCTATCAAAATAACAATGGGACAATTCCTACAAACATACGAGTGGTCCTTGAAGCCGGGAGTGTCAATAACCATACTTCCATCCAAATTAGAAATTTCCAGATTCAACCTCTTAGCACAATCCAAAGAAATAAAAGAATGTGTCGCTCCAGTGTCAATAATTGCAATTAAAGGTATTCCATTAATAAAACATGTACCTTTAATCAACCGATCATCTGGCTTAACATCTGATCCTGACAAAGAGAATACTTTCCCACCAGTTTGTTCTTTCTTTGGCTTAGTACCTTTGAGACGAGTGTGTCCTTCTTCTCCACAGTTGTAACAAGTTACCCCGGGATCTACACTCGACTAAATGACCAACTCTTCCACAATTGTTACACTTTCTCCCATCGACCTTGCATTCAGAGATCGGTGACCCGATTCACCACATACGTAACACCTCACGGAAGAACTAGAAGAACCAGAGTCTCCCCCACTAGACTTCTTCCAACCTCCAGATTTCTGATTATTCCTATCATAAGGCTTACCACGATCCATCTATCTCTTACCCTTACGGTCAGCATAACTACGAGCATTTGCCTTAGTACTAGTAAGATCTTCTTCGAATCCTACTACGATCAACCAAATCGAAACCTTCTAATCTGCGATACGATACCTTGCTTGATCTCATCTCGAGACCATTCTCAAACTTGATACATTTGGAAAATTCTCCATCGCATCGTTAGGATAATTAGCATAATACTTTGCTAACTTTCGGTGAACTTGGTGCATACTCACTCTGAGACTTGTTGCCTGCAGAGCTCGAAATTCAATCTCTTTCTTGCCCGAATGTCTTGGGAAAGTACCTTCTCGGAAAAGCTCTCACGAACAGCCCAAGTCAATGCAATCCGTCTTCTTCCAATTCGATCTGGTAGCAACCCACAATCATCGACTTCCTCGCCAACATGTGAGTACCATATCTCACCTTGACCCCTCAGCACAATCAATCACTCACGAAGATCCTCTCGATCTCTTTCAGCCTTGAGCACCCTCGGGATCATGTGCACCTTTAAACAGCGGAGGATTATTTCTACGAAAATTCCCCGATTATGCATCGGCACGATCGCGACTCCTGCTGATTCCCTCCGAGCACTCCATTAACATTCCCAAAGCCTCGGCAATAGCATCATCATTCCTTCCGTTACCTCTTCCGACCATTGCTGTAACATTACAAAACAATCTACATCGGCACAGTATCGGCGATGTTACTTACACTAGTCGCATACTAAAGGGAATAACGACACTAAGACAAGACCGACTATGCTCGATACCACTATTGTAACACCTTCTAATTACCGCGTTTTATAAATATAAATCGAGTTTTAATCACCAATCAGAGGCTTCACAACTTTAAATCATAAAACTTTAACCAAAAGCGACATCATGCTTCCTTTGAAGAATACTCATCAAATGAATCTTACCGACATTATGTTTAACGGTGATGAAACATAATTAAATTCGAATCTTGTACTCAGCGGTTATTCGGGATAACAATCAACATAATTCCAAAATTATTAAATATCCGTAAAGGATTCCAAAACAATCGTTTTCCCCGATTACATCTACGAGCACGACAACGACACGCGGACAAAGACTCGAATCTAAGACTATCCTCACCAACTCCAAGCAGCTAATTCACTTCGGATCTGAAATGTTAAAGTAAGGGTGAGATTTCAATTCAATATAATATGCGTTATACGTTCTTAGATCCAACAGAATAACTGAATATATTAATTCATCAATCAAATACAAGATCATAAACAATACAGAAACAGTCCACACAATGATCATGTATATATCAAACAATGGCAATTGCAACACTGGAAACCATCCTAACATGTTACAATTCCATATGCAATGCAGACTCTATGCATGTGGTACCAATCGTGAACCTCGTTCACCCCTTGCTCCGTTTACTCGTGGAAGGCGATGTAATCCATGATTACGCCCACAACATACGGGTCAAGAATCTAGCCTCACTACCTCCAACTCGGTAAGTCTATTGGCTCTGCAAGCTCACTTCCGCACAATGGGAATGAACCAAATCAACAAATGTTTATGCATGCATCATCAAAGCATGCGACATAAATTCTCAAATCATGATATCAACATATATCAAATAATGCCAGTTCATCAACGTATCACATTCAATCATAATGAATATCAAGATACACATAAGAAGCATTAACATTTCATCCGGTAATTCGACCCATAGTAATAGTTGTACGTTATCATTAATTGATCACTCTTTTCAAAAATCGGGAACGCGACCATTTTTAAAATAATTTGGCAAAACAACATTTTTCTCTTTTCAAAAGATAGTACTTGAAATTTAGGAAATAATGCGGCGGCTTTTCGAATCGGAGTTACGGTTTAGAAAATATGAAGTTTTGAAGTTTTGGAAATTTTGGAAAAATGCTCTTGGAACCAGTTCCTACCAGACGGAACCGGTTCTGAAAGTTTATAAAAACGTCCTGTTTTTGAATGGGGAACAGTTCCGTCATATCTGAGAACGGTTCTGAATAAAAAGTCCAGTTTCTGTTTTGCTGGGAACTCGGTTCCTACCCATAGGAACCGGTTCCCGACCTAACTATTTTTACGCTACTTTTGACACATTAGGCATCCATTAACACTACCAAACTTCCATATGAATTTATACACGGGAACACTATTTTAACATCGGTTTACACCATTATAACAACAAATAAAGTAGTTTAATTATTCCTAACATTTATTTGACATACTATGATCCGATTTCTGCAGAGCACAATTTAGGGTTTGCTCTTATAACTACTAATCATAAACGATTCAACTTTCTAACATACCCATTCATCCCTATGGTTCCCAAAACCCATAAAACATATTAACCGATTAAAACCACCCCTTACCTCGCGATGATTCTCCGGTTTCTCTCGGCGTCGACTTCTCTTCTTTTCTCTTCTCTTCATTCTATTATATGATTTCTCCAAAAAACTTTCTCTTCCTTTTATTTTTCCTTTTTATATTCCTTTTAACACTCCTTCATTTATTCCAAATAATTAAATAAATAAAACTTAGTAATTAGTAGAGTGTTTTACTCATACACCCACCATTTACTCTACACACCTCCAATCCTTTCCTCATTAAATATCCAATTAAATCCAAATAAATTAAATATTTAAGACTTTAATCAATTAAATAATTAATTCTCATTTATTTAATATTTGAATTAAATCGGGGTGTCACAACTCTCCCCCACTAAAAGAGTTTTCGTCCTCGAAAACATACCTCAGACGAACAGTTCTGGATACGAGTCCTTCATCTGACTCTCCAGACTCCCAAGTCACATTGCCTTGGTTGGTCCTCCCCAGCTACTCGTGCAGCTATCTCTTTACCTCATGATTGCTTCACTTTTCGATCCTCAATTCTTGCAGCACCGCTTCCACGATCAAATTATCCCTTTTGAACATCATCTACAGAATTTTATGAGACGGATCCATGATATACCTCCTCAACAGGATACATGGAAAACATCATGCAAATTCGCAAGTGTCGGTAATGGCGATCGATTAACACCAACTCTCTTGGTCTGAAGCGGACCAATAAAGCGGAGTCAACTTCTTTGACTTCAAGGCTCGACCAATACCGTCATCGGGTAACTCTCATGAACACATGATCTCCTTCACTAAACTCAAGCTCTTTCCTTCTATCGTGATAACTTTTCGGCGACTACGAGAAGTCCTCATCTTCTCTGAATCATCTTAATCTTATCGAAGTTTGTTGAACAATCTGGTCCAATCACGGCACTTTCTCGGTTCGTACCAACACAGCGGTGTCAGGCATCTCCTACCATACAATGCCTCAAACGGGCCATACCAATGCTCGAATGAAAACTATTGTTGTAGGTAAACTCTATCAACGACAAGTAGCTATCCCAAGCTCCACCTTTCTCTAACACACAGCCCTCAACAAATCCTCTAACGGTGAATCGTCCTCTCGTCGACCATACATGCGTGGATGATATCACGAGAACTCAATCGTAACTTAGTACCCGAGCTTCCTGCAATCCTGTCCGAACTTAGAAGTAAACCTCGGATCTCTATCCGACACAATGCTGAGCGGAATACCATGCAAACTCACAACTCTCAACATACTGATTACGCCAACCTCTCCATCGGATAATCCATCCTTATCGGAATAAAGTGGCGGACTTCGTCAATCGATCGACAATCACCGAGATAGAATCCACGTTCTTGGCGGTTCTAGGCAACCCGGACACAAAATCCATAGAAATGCCATCCCATTTCCATTCAGGACGAATAACGGTTCCATCGGTCCGGCCTTACGATGTTCAACCTTGATTTCGACAAACCAAACACGCATACAAAACTCGGCAATTTCCTTCTTCCCGTACACAAAATAACTTCTTCAAGTCATGGTACATCTTAGTAGCACCAGGATGAATACTCGATCCACTCGGTGTCCTTCCTCCAAGATACTCTTTCTGATCTCAGCAACATCCGGAACACACTCTGTCGCCAAATCTCATAACACCATTCTCGTCAATTCGGAACTCACCTCCTTGACCTTGGTTAACAATGTCGACGTCTACTAGACCAACATCGGACTTCATCCATTCGAATCTCTTCCAAAATACCACTAGTCAGTTTCAACATGCCCAACTTCACACTATTCGAAGTAGTTTCACAAACCAAACTTAAATCTCTGAATTGCTCAACTAAATCCAATTCACGAATCATTAACATCGACATATGCAAGACTTCACTACGCGCATACGCCACGACGTTTGCCTTACGGGATGGTAATTCAAACCAAAATCATAATCCTGAAATTCTAACCATCTTCTCTGCCTCATATTCAACTCTTTCTGATCAAAGAGATACTTCAGGCTCTTATGATCACTGAACACTTCAAACCGTGAACCATACAGATAATGTCTCCACAATTTCAAAACAAACACAACAGCCGCCAACTCTAAATCATGAGTCGGGTAATTCCTTTCATGAGTCTTTAACTGTCTAGAAGCATAAGCCACAACCTTCCTATCTTGCATCAAAACACCTCCTAAACCCATCAAAGACGCATCACAATACACCACAAAAGATTCTTCCGGATTCGGCAAAATCAAAATCGGAGCACTAGTCAACCTCCTCTTCAATTCTTGGAATCCTTCTTCGCAATCTATATCCCAAACAAATGCTTGACCTTTTCTCGTCAACTTAGTCAACGGTAATGCTAACTTAGAAAATCCCTCAATGAACTTTCGGTAGTAACCTGCAAGACCAAGAAAACTACGAATCTCTGACGCATTCTTCGGCGCTTCCATGAGACACGCTTCTACTGGTAGGGTCAACAGCAATACCATTCTTGGAAATCACATGACCCAGAAAACTCACCTCGCTTAACCAAAACTCACACTTAGACAATTTCGCATAAAGTTTCTTTTCCTTCAACAATTCCAATACAATTCTCAAATGCTTCGCATGCTCCTCATCATCATTTGAATAGATCAGGATGTCGTCAATGAACACCACCACAAACTTGTCAAGATACGGATGAAATATCCTGTTCATGTACTCCATAAACACACCAGGTGCATTAGTAACTCCAAATGGCATAACAGAATATTCATAATGCCCGTACCTCGTTACGAGCGCGGTCTTACGATATCTTCGCCTTAGCGAATCGATGATACCGGACCTCGGATCAATCTTGCTAAACACGCAGCTCCAACCAACGATCCATCAAGTCATCAATCCTCGGTAATGGATCTCAGATTCTTGATCGTCACTTTATTCAATTATGCGTAGTCAACACCGGTCTCATAGTTCCTTCCTTCTTCTTAACCAACAACCTTTGGCGCACCGGTGAAACACTAGGCCGAATAAATTTCTTCTCTAATAACTCCTCCAAGCTGTTTCTTGATTCGGACAACTCGAGATCCGACATGCGATGGCGCCATCGACAGGACTAGTTCCGGGAATTAAATCTATAGCAAACTCCACTTCGCTCGGGTGGTAACTCATTCACCTCTTAGGAATACCTCGGAAATTCATTCTGGTGGCAACTCACCACTCTTAGCCTTTCCCTTCACTTCCGTCAAGGAATATAACATAAACACCACACCATCTCGACATGAAATTCATGCACGTTGTCATAGTCTCATCCTCCACTTTAACTTCTTGGAAACAAGACCGTCTTCTCAAAACAATTGATATGAACACAGTTTGAAGACCAACGGTTCATTCAAGGATAATATCAAGTTGTTCTAAAGGTAGGCACACTAAATCCATACCAAAACCTCTATCAAAATAACAATGGGACAATTCCTACAAACATACGAAGTGGTCACTGAACAAGCGAGGGTGTCAATAACCATACTTCCATCAAATTAGAAATTTCGATTCAACCTCTTAGCACAATCCAAAGAAATAAAAGATATGTCGCTCCGATTGTCAATAATTGCAATTAAAGGTATTCCATTAATAAAACATGTACCTTTAATCAACCGATCATCTGGCTTAACATCTGATCCTGACAAAGAGAATACTTTCCCACCAGTTTGTTCTTTCTTTGGCTTAGTACACTGCGGACGAGTGTGTCCTTCTTCTCCACAGTTGTAACAAGTTACCCTTCGGGATCTACACTCAGCAGCTAAATGACCAACTCTTCCACAATTGTTACACTTTCTCCCATCAGCCTTGCATTCAAGAGATCGGTGACCCAATTCACCACATCTGTAACACCTCACGGAAGAACTAGAAGAACCAGAGTCTCCCCCACTAGACTTCTTCAACCTCGGTTCGATTATTCCTATCATAAGGCTTACCACGATCCATCATCTCTTACCCTACGGTCGGCATAACTCAGAGCATTTGCCTTAGTACTAGTAAGATCTTCTTCGAGTCCTACTACTGATCGACCAAATCGAGGAAACCTTCTAATCTGGCGATACGATACCTTGCTTGATCTCATCTCGCGGACCATTCTCAAACTTGATACATTTGGAAAATTCTCCATGCGCATCGTTAGGATAATTAGCATAATACTTTGCTAACTTTCGGTGAACTTGGTCGCATACTCACTCGGACTTGTTGCCTGGCAGGCTCGGAAATTCAATCTCTTTCTTGCCCGAATGTCTTGAGGAAAGTACCTTCTCGAGAAAAGCTCTCAAACCGCCCAGTCAATGCAATCCGTCTTCTTCCAATTCGATCCTGGTAGCAACCCACCAATCATCGACTTCCTGCGCCAACATGTGAGTACCATATCTCACCTTGACCTCGACAATCAATCACTCCGAAGATCCTCTCGATCTCTTTCAGCCGCCGAGCACCCTCGGGATCATGTGCACCTTTAAACAGCGGAGGATTATTTCTCGAAAATTCCCAATTGTCATCGGCCGATCGCGACTCCTGCTGATTCCTCCGAGCACTCATTTAACATTCCAAAGCCTCGACAATAGCATCATCATTCCTTACATTACCTCTTCCGACCATTGCTCGTAACATTACAAAACAATCTACATCGACACCAAGTATCGGCGGTGTTACTTACAATCGCATACTAAAGAGATAACGACACTAAGACAAGACCGACTATGCTCGATACCACTATTGTAACACCCTTCTAATTACCGCGTTTTATAAATATAAATCGAGTTTTAATCACCAATCAAGAGGCTTCACAACTTTAAATCATAAAACTTTAACCAAAAGCGACATCATGCTTCGAAGAATACTCATCAAATGAATCTTACACACATTATGTTTAATGGAAATGAAACATAATTAAATTGAATCTTGTACTCAGCGGTTATTCGGGATAACAATCAACATAATTCCAAAATTATTAAATATCCGTAAAAGGATTCCAAAACAATCGTTTTCCCGGTGTTACATCTACGGAGCACGACAACGACGCGGACAAAGACTCGAATCTAAGACTATCCTCACCAACTCAAGACTAATTCACTTCGGATCAAAATGTTAAAGTAAGGGTGAGATTTCAATTCAATATAATATCGTTATCGTTCTTAGATCCAACGAGAATAGCGAATATATTAATTCATCAATCAAATACAAGATCATAAACAATACGAAGCAGTCCACACAATGATCATGTATATATCAAACAATAGCAATTGCAACGGAAACCATCCTAACATGTTACAATTCCATATGCAATGCGAGACTCTATGCATGTGGTACCAATCACGTGAACCTCGTTCACCTGCTCCGTTTACTCGTGGAAAGGCGATTGTAATCCATGATTCGCCCACAACATACGGGTCAGAATCTAGCCTCACTACCTCCAACTCGGTAAGTCTATTGGCTCTGCAAGCTCACTTCCGCACAATGGGAATGAACCAAATCAACAAATGTTTATGCATGCATCATCAAAGCATGCGACATAAATTCTCAAATCATGATATCAACATATATCAAATAATGCCAGTTCATCAACGTATCACATTCAATCATAATGAATATCAAGATACACATAAGAAGCATTAACATTTCATCCGGTAATTCGACCCATAGTAATAGTTGTACGTTATCATTAATTGATCACTCTTTTCAAAAATCGGGAACGCGACCATTTTTAAAATAATTTGGCAAAACAACATTTTTCTCTTTTCAAAAGATAGTACTTGAAATTTAGGAAATAATGCAGCAACTTTCGAATCGAGTTACGGTTTAGAAAATATGAAGTTTTGAAGTTTTGGAAATTTTGGAAAATGCTCTTGGAACCAGTTCCTACCAGAACAGGAACGGTTCTGAAGATTTTATAAAACACGTCCTGTTTTTGAATAGAACCAGTTCCGTCATATCAGGAACGGTTCTGATCTAAAAGTCGATTTCTGTTTTAACACTGGGAACTCGGTTCCTACCATAGGAACCGGTTCCCGACCACTAAACTATTTTACGCTACTTTTTGACATTAGGCATCCATTAACACTACCAAACTTCCATATACAATTTATACACGGAACACTATTTTAACATCAGGTTTACACCATTATAACAACAAATAAAGTAGTTTAATTATTCCTAACATTTATTTGACATACTATGATCCGATTTCTAACAGAGCACAATTTAGGGTTTGCTCTTATAACTACTAATCATAAACGATTCAACTTTCTAACATACCCATTCATCCCTATGGTTCCCAAAACCCATAAAACATATTAACCGATTAAAACCACCCCTTACCTCGCGATGATTCTCCGGTTTCTCTCGGCGTCGGCTTCTCTCTCTTTTCCTCTTCTCTTCAATTCTACGTATAACAGTTTCTCCAAAAAAAACTTTCTCTTCCTTTTATTTTTCCTTTTTATATTCCTTTTAACACTCCTTCATTTATTCCAAATAATTAAATAAATAAAACTTAGTAATTAGTAGAGTGTTTTACT
The DNA here is from genome assembly GCA_021764765.1 of Vicia sativa. Classification (NCBI taxonomy): domain Eukaryota; kingdom Viridiplantae; phylum Streptophyta; class Magnoliopsida; order Fabales; family Fabaceae; genus Vicia; species Vicia sativa. The sequence goes on from CM038794.1 coordinate 192,272,842, forward strand.
CATACACCCACCATTTACTCTACACACCTCCAATCCTTTCCTCATTAAATATCCAATTAAATCCAAATAAATTAAATATTTAAGACTTTAATCAATTAAATAATTAATTCTCATTTATTTAATATTTGAATTAAATCGGGGTGTCACAAGGTTACAAACTCACAAGAGAACATATGAATTGCTTCAGATGGAAGACAACGAAAGCATATCTGATTCCTTCACTAGGGTTACAAAACTAGTGAATCAAATCAAGATATGTGGAAAAGCATTAACAGCAAGAGCTTTTGTTTCAAATATTTTGAGATCTTTGACTCCCGAGTTCGACCACGTGGTGGTGGCTATCGAAGAAGGGAAAGATTTGTCGAAATTGACAAAGGAAGAGTTTCAAGGGACGCTTGAATCTCATGAACAAATGATGAATGAAAGAGCCGCGGGCAAGACAAAGAGTGATGTGGCTTTGCAGGCTCAATAAACAAAAGACAAGAAAGTCAAAGGAAAGTAGTTCGACAAAGGTATAGGTGGCTACAATAATTCGACTGGCAGAGGAAACCAGAATGAAGGAAACGTGTCAAATCAGAAAAGACCATACCAAGGCAACCAAAGAGGTGGTGTTGCAAATAGAGGAAGAGGTGGTGGTCGAAAGACTGACAATAGTCATATTCAATGTTACAATTGTCAGAAATATGGTCACTATTTTAGTGATTGTCCAGAGAAGCGAAAGTGTCAAGAAAGTGATGCAAAGATCGCTACGTATGAAGAAGAAGAAGAAGAAGAGATGATGTTGATGGTCACAACAAGAGATGAAGAAAAATTCAAGTATCAATGTTACTTGGATTCAGGATGCTCATCACATATGTCTGGAAGGAAAGATTGGTTTGTCAATCTAAAGCCCTCAATGAAGAACATGGTGAAATTTGTAAATGATAATACTCTAGCAGCTGAAGGTATTGGAGATGTTATGATCATGAGGAAATATGGCAAAAGGTCAGTAATTTCGAATGTGTTATACATTCCAGGCATGAAAAACAACTTACTTAGCATAGGGCAGTTGGTCGAAAAGAATTATAGGGTGACTTTCGAAGACAAGATGATGAGAGTCATCGACGCGAACAGAAGATTAATCTTGAAGGCCCCTATGTCCCAAAATAGAACCTTCAAGATCGAACTCAATGTGATGGAGCACAAGTTCCTTTCGACTGCAGCAAGCAGAGATGAATGGATATGGCATTATCGACTAGGCCATCTCAACTTCAGAGACATCAGAGATTTAAAGAGGAAGAATATGGTTTCAGGATTGCCAGAAATTGACATTCCAAATGAAGTGTGTGAAGAATGTGTGCAAGTGAAGCAACACAAGAATAACTTCATCAAGGATGCCGGAAGTAAGTCGAAGGCTATTCTCGAAGTCATATACTCTGATGTATGTGGGCTAATCCAGGTGGATTCGTATGGAGGTAATAAATACTTTGTCACATTCATAAATGATTTCATTCTAAAGCTGTGGACTTACCTGATCAAGAAGAAAAGTGAAGTGATTGAGGTATTTGCCAAGTTTAAGTCTATGGTCGAAAGACAAAGTGGTCGAAAGCTCAAAGTTTTGAGAACTGATGGTGGTGGAGAGTATGTGTCGAAAGATTTCGACAGGTTATGTAAAAAGGAAGGGGTTGTGTGTAACATCCCATATTTTCAATTATTATTAAATTGGAGTTTGTAATTATGTAATTAATTAAAAATTGGATTTTTGGGAATTATTGGAATATTAGAAAAATAAATAAGAGAGAGAATTTGAATTTATGGTGTAAAGAGTAGAAGGAGGGGTGTGTGGAGTAAAAGCCTCTAATAATTTATTTTATCCTTATTACTATTATTATTATTATTATTATTATAGAATAATAATAAAAGGAATAAATAAAGGAGGATAAAAAGGAAAAGAAAAAGGGAAGGTTATTTGGAAAAGTCATTATACGTGAAATTGGAGAAGAGAAAAAAGAAGGAGGAAAGCCAATTCGTGTCGGAAGTCGAAGAACCCACAAGGTAAGGGGTGATTTCGATTGATTAATGCGTATTATGGGTTTTGATTTCAATTGTATGGATCATAGTATGTTAGGGAATCCCGGTTTAGAAATTCTAGGTTACCGTAGGTGTATCCCTATTGTGTCGGAATGTGAAGAATCTTTTGATTTGTATGATATAGAGTCAATAGGAATGAGCAATTCATGTTAAATTGCATGTTAATGAGATTAATTGAGTGACTTTACTGTGTCGGAATATATGGACACGTTTGGAATGGGTGGTAAAAATGATTTTGGAAAATACTGCTGTAGAACTAATATTTTTGACTCTGATGGTCGCGGAAACCGGTTCCCCAGTGGGAGAACCCGGGTTCCAGTATGTAGAATTGAGAAAGATGACATTTTTACACTTAGGAACCGATTACTCCTAGGGAGGAACCGGGTTCCACGTTGAAAGTTTCAAAAGAAAACTAAAAATTTTCCTGGGAACCGTTTCCCTGCCTGGAGGAACCGGGTTCCCCATACAATTTTCCAGGGGCGTGGCTTTTGAACATTGTGGGAACCGGTTACTCCCAGGGAGGAACCGGGTTCCACTGTTTCATTTTGAAAAATACTAAACTTTGAAAATTCATAACTTTCAAACCGTAAGTCCGTTTTGGACGTTATTTCTTAAATTTAATGCTCTATTTTATAAAATGAAAAGATTTTCTAAAACTTGAAATTATTTTGAAAATGAGTCGAATTTCCGAAGTAAGTGATTAGTGGCTGATGCACATGGGTGTGTATGTAGCAGTGAAACTGTGAGGAATGGATGTATTCGTATTGCGTGAATGAAAAGCATGTTTATGTTGCTAATGATGGTGTGCATGATCGTTGAGATATCATGTTTTTGGTTTTGATTCGGTTTATGATAATCGGTGTGTTCATGATTGTATTGATACTGTCATACCCCAAATTTTGACCTAATATACCACCTTACATTTGCATCATTGAATCACTAACAGCTCAGAACAGCATTAATCGGGTATAACATTCACAGGTCAAAATCAGATTTTCATCTAATTCAAGAGGCAACCAATTAGGGTTTTGATCGAGCATGAGTATTCTCTGACTTTTTGAGCAAGAAATGACTTTTTTGGATAGAGATTGGTCATTATATCTTAGATACAACATCTTGACCTAATTTCTGGATTCAAAACATCACAGAAGTTCACAGACTTCATCAGTCAATTTCAGAAACATCTGATGAAAATTCATCTGCACAGAAAAGTCAAACATTGACTTTTGGTCAACTTTTTCAAAACAAAACTTTTTCCATCATCAAAATACTTCAAATGATCCATCATGATCATAAAAAATCAAAGAATTTGGAAAAGTCAACAAAAAGTCAAAAGTTCCAACACTTAGAAAAATTTCTAAGTGTTAAAATTTCTTATTTTTTCCAAACTTCATGCCAATTTTTCACCTAGTTACATTTTGAATTGGAAAAAACTCAAAACATGAAAGTTGTAGCTCTTGAAACAATCTTTCCAAAATGTCCAAGAACTCTCAAATCCATGGAGTCTAGCTATACTTTTGAAATTGAAACATAAGGCTCCATGAACATGGTTTTTTAAGGTCAAAACTTCAAATTATAGGTCATTTTGTGATTTCTTCATCTAGAAGCAATGCCACCTTGCCAACTTGATTTTGGAACTGATAAATATCAGCTTGGAAGTAATAATTTAGGATTGGATCAAGATTGCAAAGTTATGCTTTCTCACTTCTTTCTTCAAAATCAAGAAACATAATGCACTTTTGAGCAAACTTGCAATTTTGAAAATTATTGAAAACCATGGAAAGTTTTGGTGTCAAACACATTTCATAGTCAATATCAAACTTGTTTAGAACTTAAAAACAACATAGAACAAGCTAGAAATCAGAATTGCCTTCATGTCACATATGCTTGTACAATTGCAAGTTTCAAAATCGTGGCTAGGCTTGATTAACTTGTGTTCCAAGCATCCAAACATCATCTATGAACCTCATAGACATGATCCAATCATTAGTAACAAGCTGTAACATGTTTAACATCAAAATCAAGCTTCTATGAGCAGGTGCGGGGTGAACTTGTGTTACGATCGGGCAAGCTCAAACAAGCGAGACCACTTCTACAGCTTCCACATAGGCCGATGATGCTACAGCAATCATAAAACAAGTTCTGGAAACACTCTAATACCTCCTTCGATCTCAGCTTGAACAGGTATAAACTCAAACTTGGATATCATGATTCTTGGCACTTAAATGAAAAAACTCTTGGCCAATCTTTTTCTGCACCTAACACGATCATAAGCCCTCAAACTAATTGAAAAATCATCAACTACACATCATTTAATTTAGACTCAAGTACATAATACAAATACCTTTTTATACATAATACCTTTTTATACATAATACCTTTTTATACTCAAGTACAGACAAACTTCGATCGTTTGTTCTCACTTCACTTGTGTATACTCAAACCAACATTCTTTATGTACATACACATTTTTCTTTGTACATATCAATTTCTTTTCATACAAACTTTTATCTGTACATCTGAGATACCTTTCTGAATAAACCTTGATCATTCGTTTACATTTCATCGTACATATGAATACCATTGGTATTGAAAGGAGCATTATTCGGTGAAGCTGCTTAAACCAATGGGCCTCCCTATAGGCGTAAGTCCCACCCTCCTATGTACATCCATCTTTATGCGTACATAAATACCCATTCGTGTACATATTTACTTCCTTGTACAGTTCAAACATGAATAATCAAGTTCACCTCGTTTCAAAGCGTAGTTTCACGAGACACTTGTTTATATTTCATAAACTCTTGTAAATAAACATCATGCATTGTTTATATTTCCTTCATAAACTCCTGTGAATACATATCACACACACACACACTTGTTTATACAACTGTTTAATTATAACATAACAATTAGTCTAACCAATAGGTTCCCCACAGTTGTAGCCTCCGCTTGGGCTTTATACAACATAATTCATCCCCAGCATGAGTTTAGCCTCCGCTTGGGCTTCATATAAGATAACTCTTCCACAGAGTTAGCCTTCTCTTGGGCTTCGTACAAAGAAACTCATTCATCTGAGTTTAGCCTCCGCTTAGGCTTCATATAAGACAACACTCCCCTGTTGAGTCAGCCTCCTCTTGGGCTTCGTTCAAAAGAACTCCTCATTGAGTTTAGCCTTCTCTTGGGCATCATACAATGAAAAGAGACGGAAATCTCTAACGACCTCTATTGGGCTTCAATACAAAGAATCACCACGTTAGGATAGAACCATGAGAGTATAATTTCCGGTGAAATTGCTCTAAATTCAAAGGATGGTTTCCGTGAAATCCTTTTAACACAAAGCTGACCATACCTATAGCTTCCTCTTGAGCTTCATACAAGGACCCTCGATGACCCTGGAATGCCTCCTCTTGGGCTAACAATACAAGGACCCACGGGCTTCTTAAAAGCATCCCTTTAATCGATCAATTTCTCCTTGAGATTTGACATCTATCATCTCTATGGAAGAAGTATCTCATCTATCACATCACATCAGATCAAAAACTTTTCAAACTCTTTTCAAACTATTTTCAAACAAAAACATCTCTTAACGATAAGTGGTAGCAGCTTGCACACTCAAGCAAAACACCTAATACTTCGTTAAAAGATTCAATCATCTTTTCAAACATCTTTCTTAAACATGTAAGTGGTAGCGCTTGTACACTCAAGTAAAACACACGTAACTTACGATGAAAGATTTCATTCGGTCAAACTTGTCAAAAATGTATGTGATGAAATAGATTAGATACATTTTCATTAAGATGACATTTGTGCATCTCTTAACATCCGTTGCTTTCCACTAGCATAAGTGGGAACTACGATTGCTACGACTTTCTCAACATCCTTTTGAGAATACGTGAGCCTGGTCTCATCCTTGCCGAGCAAATTTCTTTCTCCTCGGACCAAACAAACCATAGATCCTTTAGATCCGAGCTACAAATGCTCGATTCCCACTAGGGGATATGTATGCGGAAGATCCAGGATCTTTGAGCACAATAATAACAAACACTAGGATCCCACATAATCTACCTTTCTTAAAAATCCAAGGAGAAACTTTCCCGATCATAGAAATAGCAATTTAAAACACACAAACATATCAAACATATTCATATATAAAGCTATAGATAACTATATATATTTAGGGTGCTCCATCTATTCCTTTATATAACAAACCCCTTACTCGAGAATCTCCCCAATGCGTTCGTCTAGTTTGCGCTAGTCGTTACGCATATCAAAATCAATTGAGGGTATTACTGACTTTCCCTTTTTCATAATCATTAAATCATTTTCTTGTGTTGAAAATAATAAAGCTTGATGCTCATGACATCTTTATAAACAAATCAAAAGAGTAAATCGTTTCGATCCGGAGAATCCAATTCACGTTCGAATCCTCAGTCGTCACCTTTTAAACGGAAAAATGGCGACTACTGTGGAGTACGCTGAAATTTTGATTTTCAAAAAAATGTGACTACGCTCAAGAGCATCAAGCTTTTTGTTTTCAAAAAGAAAAAAAGGGTTAAGCTTTCATATTATGCATATGTACATTTTCTTTATTGTGTGTTTTCGCGATTTCATCGATGGAAAAAATCTAACCGGATTTAAGAAACATTTTTAAGATCTAGGTGGAGGTATTAATCGTGAGAAGTTTCAATACTTAAAGTTAATATCTCCCTCTCGGTTGAGGTTGTTTTGGGAGTTGTGTTTAGCAAGTATTTGCAAAGACATTTGCTTTCAAGAAAACTTGAGGAGTTGGTTGTAGAACACATATGACTTGGCCATTTAGGATGTGTCTGAGATTATTCGGGCGTAAGCCTAGAGTAGTGTCATGCGAGACTACGATCGGCGAGTTCCTCTTGAAAAATATTATCGGACCATCAGTATTCAACAAATTCGATAATATTTCAAGAGAGTGTTGAGCTGTATTATCGATAGAACCCGTTTCCGGATGAATAAGCCCTTAGAACTTACCCGTTTGATTCTTATCGTTGGCCTCATGCTCGTGACTTGAGCTTGAGTGTGTATAACTACTAACCATGTTTGCCGCATTCATGCATTCATTCATTCAAAAAAAAACTTCATTTCTCTTCCCATTTCCAAAGAATTTAGAGATTTTTCTTTGTAAAATATTTTAGGTTAGAGTGATGGGCGTTAGAGGAAGATTCACCAAGAATCAGTTTAGAATTCGATGTAGGAAAGTTAAAGAGTTAGCATCCTTGGTAGAAGATCCCTCGGTTGACGCTATGGAACTCTTTTAACTCTTACGAGCATGCGTTGATGAAGGACTTCTCAAAACTTTCGTTCAATTCTACGATCCAGGTCTATCATTTGTTTCACTTTCACGATTATCGGTTGATGCCTACTTTGGAAGAATGCATCCTGGTATCTCGATGATCGGACAAAGTGCCTTTCAATGGTTTGGAAGCCATTCCTAAGTCAGTCATTTAGCGATGACTCATTTAAAGAAATACGAGATAGACAAAAACCTAACTACCGGAGGAAAACTCTTAGGACTAACTTCAAAGTTCCTAATGGAGCTCTTAAATTCTCTGAATGGTAGTATGGTAGCCTTTGAAGCTATTTTAGCTTTGCTCCTCTACGGATTGGTGTTGTTCCCAGCGTCCCAAATTTCGTTGATATCAGCGCCATAAGGATCTTTCGATTAGAAATCCTGTTCCCTCTGCTTGGTGACACGTATTTTCCATTCATCATAGGAATCGTCAGGAGGCGGAACTATCGTGTGTTGTGTACCTCTGTTTTCAAATGGATTACCTCACGCACTAAATCTCTATCTTCGCGAAAACAAAGGCAGTGGCATTGGTCAAGACTCATGTCTCTTACAAGCGGCGATATCCATTGGTATACCTTAGCGGACAATAAAATGGAAATCATTGAGAGTTGTGGAGAGTTTGCCAATGTACCTCTCATCGGTACAAAAGGAGATTAACTACAACCCATTCTGGCGAGGCGTCAACTCGGATCACGAGCTCTAGTAAACCTCTTGGTTTCACGGTGAAAGCTACTTCTATCATGAAGGAGAGGATTCCCGGGTTGAAAGCTAGGATGATCAAAGCTTGGCATCACATCCGAAGGAAAGAAAGGGAAAGCAAAAATTGGGTAGCCATGGAAACCTACACTTCTTGGGTAAAGAAAGAGCGAAGAATTTCGATGCCTTACGCATGAGGATCCCATGTTCAATCGCTTCCAATCAACAATTTTTCCCTTGAAACTGTGGGAGAATACAAGAAGCCTTGACCAAAATAAGGTTTGAGAAAGAAGCTTTGGAAAACAAATTCCTTAAGACTAATCTTGAGAATGAGAAGCTCAAGAAGCAAGTCAAAGAGCATGAAAAGACGCTTTACTTCCAGGATGAATGGCTCATGGAGAAAGATGAGAAGATTCGCAGAAGGATAGCATAATGATCAGAGATACGTCAAGGAAAGGAAAAGAAAGCTTGAAGAAATGACGACCAGCGATCCTGCTCCCGACAAGTGGAAGAAAGTCATTAGCAAGCTAAAAGCCGAGAAAGCTGAACTAAAAGCTCACTATGGAAAGGAAATCCTGAAGTTGAAGCTACATCAAGCCTTTGGATCTTCATCCGACGAAGACGTTTAATTAGTTTAGTTTGATTTTTTATCATTTATTTTATCATTTGTGTGAGCAATGCTCCAAAAAACAATATTGTTGTAATCTTCTTTCAATAATCAATAAATTCACGTTTTCCATCCAAATATTTGCCAGAAATATCTCTTTTAGCATAAATTCTTTGGAAATCTTTACAATCATATTCATGCATCATACTTTGCATTTAAGTCTGTCGTCTAGAGTCTGATACTTGAACAACTTGAACAGATAGGAAAAGATCGTCAAGCTGTCACGTCTTAGGATTTCGGCCGTCCTGACCAACTCGAGCGTGCGATACAAGATCAAAAATGAGAAAAGTAATGGAAGGTTTGAACAAGAGAATGTTGAACTTAGAATGCGGTAACAACACTACAAGAAGAAGTGGAGAGACTCACATCTTTGGTCAACTCATTGGCCTACGCAAAGTCAACAAGCGACATCGAGCGGTCAAAGCGGCGGCGATCTCGAAGACACTACTACTCGGTTTCGGTTGTCGCGATCGGTAGTTCACCTTTCATGCGAAGGCTATCCATGGGGCATGCCTTTCAACTTAGCATCGGATTGTAACCCGACTTCTCAAGTGCAAACAACCTCGCTTGAAATACCTACTGCGGCAAACTCAGCTTACTCCATAGCGTGGAGTAACCCTTCCACAAGTAACAATGACGGTTTCTCAACCAATCATGACGAACTCGCTTCCGTAGTGCACTACCATAGCGAAGAGTTCACCATACTCCGGAAATAGCGAATTCTCGTGGCTCGATGGAGAATCTCCGGGAACAACTCCTCACGACGAGATAAAAACAATTCGAGGAAAGAATTTTGGGAAGCGCCGGGATCGTGCTTAGTTCCTCGTGTAAGATACGCAAAATTCAAAATCACGACTTTGAAAAGTACAAAGGGAACTCCATCCAAGTCATCTCACGATGTATGCCGAGAAAATGTCCATACAACGACAATCACCGATTGCTAATCCATTACTTCAAGGCAGTCTCATTGGTGCCGCCTTGAAGTGGTACATGGGTTTAGAAACACGAATATCCAAACATTCAACGACTTAGGTGAAGCCTTCAAGCAATACAAGTTCAATTTGGACATGGCTCCGATAGGGATCAACTCCGCTCCATGTCTCGAGAAAGAAGAGAGCGTCCAAAGTCGCTCAGCGATGGAGAAATTGCGCCCAAGTCAACCCACCATTGGAAGAGAAGGAAATGACTAAGGTATTCTTGAATACTCTAGGCTCATTCTACTATGGCGAATGATCGCTAAGCGCTCGAGATTTCACAGGATGGTGAGCATGGGAATGCGATTAGAAGAAGGGGTTTGAACCGGACGCCCAACCAAGGCGAGGATCTTCTAGTGGAACTAGGAAGGTAGGAACCAGGTTCCCAAAGAAAAAGAACATGACATAGGAATGGTATCCAGGAAACCGCGAAGAATGTCGATCAGCAATGACGGTGGCTGCTATAGCACCCGCCGTCAACACAAATCCAAACACGAGATTGCTCGCAATTTCAACAAAATCAACAAACTCAACGACCTCGTCAGCGAGGCTCGGCGGTTCAACAACCAAAACGTGCGCCTCGGGTCACGCAATTCGACCATCCCAATAGCGTTACAGCGAACTTTACTGTGCTAATAGAAAGAAATCTATCTGAGACGAGGTCACCACCTCGGTTCCGAAAAATTATCGTGGTGGTACAACAGAATATCTTGCCCTTTTCACCAAGGGCACCAGGCCATGACCTTGAGCATTACATAGCATTAAAGCGAAATGCGAGATTAGTGAGATCTAATCTTCTTTCCTTGATCTGAGCCAAATGTACAAAGCCAATCCACTTCGATCACGGTGGACATTGATGAATCTAATGCTAAGAAATACGAGACAGTACCTCGTCACGGACGTAAACTTAATCGAGGAAACTTGGTGCATCTCCATGAAACATCTGAGATTCAATGGGTGCCTTTACTAACCTGATTATGCACTGCAATATTGCTACAAAAATACGCAGGATGTTCCACCAAACCGACATTCAAAAGCGGTTGTTAGATATCGGTGACTGCTGAGATCTCTGATAGAGATGACCATGGCGTCATCTGATGAGGGCATTTTCCGCATGAGCTTTTAGTCTCGAGATATCAACTCGGAAAATCCCGAAGTAAACGTTATCATCCCTATTTCAATGTACCCAAACATGTGGAGATCGAATACAACGGTTCCAACTTTCTAACATCTCCTTTGGTGATTTGCTTACCCGGTCTGTTCCATACAGTTCTACGGCTTCCTAGCCACCATACAATGCAACCACGATGGAGGATGGGAAGAAGAAACCCATACCAACTCTTCCGATAATGTCAACATAACCGAGATAGACGAGTAACGAAGTGGGCAGTACATACTCATGCCACAAGACCGGTGCGTTCCACGTCATTAGACAAAATCCGATTAACATATTGTAACACGGTGAAGCCCGACTTTGTAGGTTTTGTAGCAAAATGTGCGGATAGCAAGTCGTCACCGACTTTTATTTTTATCAATTAAGGGAAGGTAAAAGTACGAGAAAAAGACCTTCGTTAGATTAAGTGCGGGAGAATGGTTATGAAAAGGGAAGGTATTAGCACCCTTTCCATCCGTAGTTATCTACGGGCTCTTAGTTGCTCTTAGATCACTTTAAAATGTGCTTTACGTGTGTTTGACAAAATGTTTTGAAAAGGCATTTCGCTTTGACTTTGTAATGATTCACGTGGGAATGTATACAAAGTGTTAGAATATTTCGTTTTGAAAAGAGTTTGAACTTTGACAAAAGTGTGAGGTGTGAAAAGTATTTTGATAGAGCAAGCAACTAAAGTCTTATTACCACTTTAATTGGTGGTTTTGTTGTCATTTCGTTCCTTTAGAATAGTGCTATCCATACCATTAGTTGGTAGGTAACTCCATTCGTTGGATGTAGAAGGGACATTCGAAGGGACATCGGATGGTCATAGAAGCAACTTGTAGGAAGTACCTAGCACATTCGAAGGGACTATCATCATTTTCGTAAGGCGACATCGAGGTCAAGATCATGTATTCGGAGGCGACATCGTGGGTCTTATGATCTTTGTATCGAAGGGACTATGATGATTTGTTTTGAAGGCAGTGCTAGAATACCTCTCGTTCGAGGGACTGACCATTTTGAATTAGTAAGGCAACGAGAGAATTACCCTAAGGGTGCATGTGTGAAAAGTGTGTTGATTAAGATATATGTTATCTTGAAAATTAGTGGGCTATGTTCAATTTTATCTTGCCATACCGCCTAATTACTAGCGAGTTATAGGGTGCGAAATTAAAATGGGAATGTAAAGATGCGGAAGGTAAATGTCTCACGCTATTACATGGCTTTGGGCGAGATACATAATTTAAACTTGCGGAAAATAAAAACCTAATTAAACTATTACATCCATGAGCAGTTACATTATTGAAAAAAAAAGCGATAAAAATAAATGCAGAAGCGGAATAACACCAAGAGAATGAGAAATCGGAAAATACGAGAGGAATCGAATAAGAGAAAAATGTTAGTAAAAATGCAAATTTTTGAATAAGAAAAATATGGCATGCTGGAAATAACATAAATATGCTAAAATAATTTTTTGGGATTTTTTAGATGCATTTTAATAATTAAAAACTAATTAAAAGTGATTTAAATGCTAAATTATGAATAAAATAAAATATGCATGCAAAATAATATTTTTTAATTTTATAAATTAAATAAACATTTTCAGAAAATAAATGCAAAAGGAAAAATATTTTTGATGATTTTTAATGCATGAGAAAAATTGTGAAAATTAATTAAAATGAATGTCAAAATATTAAATAATATGAAAATATAAAAAATATGAAAATAGTTTGAAGTTTGGAAAGAAAACAAAACCGGTCCCAGGTGATTCGAACTCATGACAGGAGGGTATCTGCACAAGCGCCTTAACCACTCGGCCATTGACATCGGTGTTTGGAAAGACAAAATCCATTGAATATAAGCGTAAGCGTGTCGGTCATATTCAAACACGGTCGGCGTCGTGGACCCCATTGACTTATGAATGGAGCGAATCGGGCAGCGTTATCTGCCCGCCGACCTCCTTGCGGTCGGCCAAAGTGGTGACAGGAGCCTAACTCGATTGTCTTCGGCGACAATTCCCCGAACACCGCAGCAGTGAATAAAGAAAAGGACCACCCTTCCCACCTAATTCGATAATGCGGGTGTGTTCATCGGTTTCGATTGAAAAGGCTTGTCTGAAGCCGATTGAGCTCCACGGTTCCTAAACCCTAAACATGGCAATATACGATCTGGCGTTCAAGATGTGAAGCATATGAATCGGTCATGTGGAGTCTTATAAACATAATGAAACATAGAATGATTAACACAAAGAATAATCAAATGCAAAAATCAAGAAAAATTGAATAATATGTATGTATATGCATCGATTACTTGGTTTAACCATTGGCAAGGTGTGTACTTTTCGAACTTACCTCATGGAAGACAATGGAGTGGTTTTGAAGGGCTGAATATGGCTGGAAGATGAAATTCGAAATTTGCAATTCTTGAGAAATTTTGGCAAAATAAGGGTTATGCTTGAGCTAGGGTTTCGTCTCTTTGGCTTGTGAACTTGCTTGGTATTTATAGAGTAAATTAGGATGGAAAAGAGTGAAAAAAGATTGAGTAATGATGTGCAATATTTTCTCTTTAAAACAAATCAAATTTTCTTGAAAATTTGATTTTCCTTCCATGTGCAAGCAAATCACAAAATTGGCAAGTGTTTTGGGCTTCCTTGGACCTCAAGCATGATATAAAATCATTCCTTTGAAAAAAATACTTTATTTTCATATTTTATATAATTTAATTTTGAATTAAATGGTTTAAAATTCAAAAATAAATTAATAAAATAGAAAATTGCCATGGCCAACATTTATGGGTCAAAAAAATGTCATGAACAAGTTTGGATCAAAGATTATAGGCCCGTTTGGAAAATTTTGCATTTTGACCAAATGTCCTTTTTGTGCAATTGTCAAAATTGCCCAACTTCGTGTATCTTGCTCAATTTTCCACATTTTGAGTGTTCTTGGACTTTTGGAAGCTCTAGAGTCCTCTAACCAACCTTTTGGTCTCATCTCAATTGGGTTTCCATGCTCAATATATCTTCAAAACAAAATGTTGACTTTGAAAAGGACACTGTAATGTTTTGAGCCATACCTCTCAAATGAAGCATTTTTGGACATTCTTGTGAGACATGAAGTTGTAGAGAATTGAATTTCCTTCAAAACAAGAGGTGGTGGAAAATTTACGAGAAAGTATGAGAAAGTTATGATCGGTCAAAGTTCGATTGACTTTCACCTAGAAACCCTAATTTAGAAAGTTTGACTTTTGAGCAAATCTTGAGTTTTCTTGATGAATCATGATCAACCCTTGATCAAATGATGAATGTAACTTCAAAATGAGGATGTTGACCAAAAATTATGAAGTTTGTTGTATGTTGACCACGATTGACTTTTTGTCCAATCTGTGATTTTCGACCATCGAGCAATTGTCGAGGCTTGATACGAGGGCTTGAAACTTGACATGGAGAATCTTTGAAGCATATGAGGAGGCATGAAGATTATTGGAGATGTTGGAAGTCCATCTTGATCTGAGAATACCAAACCCTAGTTTGGGTTGATTGTCTAGGAGAGAGTTTGTCGATCGACTCTTGAGGAATCCTTGAGTATGGATGTATGAAATGTCTTGAGAAGATGGAGGGCAAATTTTGGGGTATGACATATCTCCGAGAACCTCTGCAATGATTCCTGGCATTAACCCAGCTTCAAATATTGGTTCTCTTGATGGAACCAACATCATTGATTTTTGATGAGATACTAAAGTTAATCAAGAAGAAGCGAATCTGGGAGTCGTGGATCGATTGATCACAGACTCTTCCAAGATTTCCTCATCATCTTTATACTCAACTCCGAAGCTCCAGAAGCTTTAATGAAGGTATTGATCAAGCTTATGGTCCACGATCTTGACTCTGATTCAGTTTGGGGGCATTGTTGTAACATAACGACTTGTAATAATCTAGTTTCGGTGTGAGGAACTTCGAGAGGAAGGAAAAGATCACAACTTGGTTACATATCTCAATGATTTGCGATCGATTCTTTGTCAATGTATTGGTAGATCTTTTGGTTCATCTTTAAGCGTAATGCCATGACACTCGCTCGTTTAGCTTACAAGGGCGTAATAAAGTTCAGCAACATAGTGGTAAGGGCCTTTGACGGGTCGAAAAGTCGAGTTATTGGGGAGTGATCTCCAGATGACAATTGGTCATACACTTTCCAAATCACTTTCAAGTCATGGATGTACCAGTGCTTATAGTTGTCTACTAGGAAGGCCTTGGATCCATGAAGCGGGCGATGACTTCCAACTCTCCACCGAGCCCGAGTTCACGATGATGGGAAGTTGGTAACCATCCTCGGTGAACAAGCTCTGTAAGCCATTTGTCCGATTTCTCTTTTATCCTGACTAACGACGTTGAAGGACACATCTCCCGAACATCCGTTGAAGATGAATCTACACCGCAAAACAGATCATCTATCTCTCTTGTATAAAAAGCGGCCACGGATGGTAAAAGGCGGTAATGCTAAAGGTTGGGGACAAGTAATCAAACACATCACAACGAAAAACAAAAAGCAGACTGGGTTACACCGTATTTCCCAAAGACAAGCAAAAGGATGAAGCACTTTCCCGATCAAGGAAGTATTTCATAGTGGAGGTTTCTTAAACATACTGTTCGCGTTATTGCACCATTGAAGAGGATGAAGAGGATCTCTGCGGATGCGAAGAATGGAGCACTTATTTAAACAGCCGAATATGTATCCCAAGAAGAGTTACGTGCACATTTTATCCTCCAACTAATCAATTCAAAGACATGTCCTGCAAAGACATGAAAATCCACAGTCCTAGCGAAGTTTGGGATACCTTGGGAGAACCAAGTGGAAAATTCGACTACATGGTGAAGCCCTTAGGAACTCGAAAATCGAGATTGAAGATATCCACCCCTTTGGATGGGGTGATTCTTTTGAGTACCCTAGTCAATCGGAGGAATATATGTCTTCTAAGCCTAATGACAAATCGAGATCCCAAATGAAGACTTACGCTGCCAGATGAGTTTGTTAAATCGAGATCACGGTTACCACTACATCAACACGATCATTGAAGATCAAAGTGCGACTCGGGATACGATCTAGAAAGTGTCGCCGAACGAGTCTCTTCACTCGGAAGGCGGAAGGTACATCCCGATTATTCAACACAAAGATCAACAGATACACATGCTATATCTCATACTTCCGATCGTTAATCAAGAAGATCGCTTTAGCAACACAAAGGCAAGGGCCATTGTCCGAGTCTTCAAAGCACATCAGCCAGCAACCAAAGTTTACTCGAGGGTTAAACCAAGTGGGAAATTACCCGATTATCTCGATATCCAAGGGGTTCGCCACTACTGGAAACCTGTTGAAGTTCGGACTAACGCTCCTAGTTCTAAGTAGTTTATCTTTGCTTTTTGTTTTGAACTCTCTTCTAGCGAAGAGATGTTTTATAGGGCTTAGTTTTTAAATAAATTTCTCTTTGTCTTGCCCAAGCGAATGAGTTTGTATTTTAGGGCCTGTTCATATTGTGAATCATAAATAAAAGCGTTGTTTTGATTCCACACTTTGTGTTTATTTTCATTTCCCTTTCTTGGAAATGATAATCCTAAAAAACACGGTAAAAAAAATCTTCAAAAAAAAACAATTAATACGCATACACTTTCACATTAACTTTCTTCAAAAATCTTTGATAAGGAGTTAATTAATCAAACATAAATCAAAAATGCGATGGACCAATCCATTGAAAGCAATAACTCTATTCTCTCTCCCAACTTTGAAATCCCTGTGAAGTGTTGAGGAAGAAGTTGAAGAGAGATCCCGATGAAATTTCCGACTACTAAAGCAGGAAAGGATCATTCACCTCAACCTCGGAAGTAATCAACTTGGGTTACGAGAAGATAGAAAAAGTAAATATCGGAGCTTCACTCCAGCAGCGGTGTCAAGGCAAATTGATAAATCTTCTCAAAAGAATATGTTGATGTGTTAGCTTGGTCCTACCGGACATCTTAGGGTTTAGATACCGGCATTGGAACATCACACCGCCATTAAGGCCGGAGTGTCCTGAGTTAAACAAAAACTAAGAAGAGTTCACCACGAAATGGTGGAGAAAATCAAGAAGGAAGTTCAAAAAGCAGCTGACGCTTCCAAATCATAAGTACCTCAATGGCTAGCCAACATAGTGCTGTCTCCAAAAAGATGGACGGTCGGGAATGTGTGTTGACTACAGGACTTGAATAAAGCAAGTCGAAGGACGATTTCCCTCTAGCATATTGACATGCTAGTGGATAGCACTGCAAAATTCAACGTCTTTTCCTTCATGGACGGTTTCTCTGGTTACAATCGGATCGAGAATGGCTCCGAAGATATGGAAAGACATCCTTCATCACGCCATGGGCACCTTTGCTACAAAGTAATGTCGTTTGGATTAAAGAATGCGGCGCAACTTACAAAGGGCAATGACTACTCTCTTTCATGATATGATGCACAAAGAGATCGAAGTCTCGTGGGCGATATGATAGCAAGTCGACGAAGAAGAGCATATCGACTATCTCTTGAAGTTGTTTCAACGACTAAGGAAATTTAAACCGCGAATCTAACAAATGTACCTTTGGGGTGATCTGAAAAACTCCTAGGTTTCATCGTCGAGTCAAGAGGTATTGAAGTTGACCGATAAAGTCAAGGCTATTCAAGAAATGCCTCGCCATACGGAAAAGCAAGTAAGAAAGTTTCTCGGACGATTGAACTACATCTCGGTTATCTCAAATGCGCTACACATGGGCGATATTCAAGCTTCTCATAAAGATCAAAAGGTTGTGTGGACAGCCGATTGCCAAAAAGATTTTGACGATATCAAGAACACCTTCGGAACCACAACTTGATCCCTCCGGTTGAAGGAGGCGTTAATCACATGCCTTACCGTGCTAGAAGAATCCATGGGCTGCGTGCTTAGAGCAGCAAGATGACAGGTAAGGGCATGCCATTTACTACTTGAGTAAAAAGTTCACTTGTTGTGAAACTCGTTACTCCATGCTCGAGAAAACATCTTGCGCTTTGGTGTGGGCTTCAAAATGTCTCCTTGATTACATGATCAATCACACGACTTGGTTAATCTCCAAATGGATCCAATCAATCGTCTTTGAAAGCACCTTAACAGGAAGAATCGCTCGATGGCGGATGCTACTATTCGAATATGACATCGATATCGGCGCTTAAAAAGCGGTCAAAGGAAGCATTCTCGATCACTGGCTTATCCGACTCAACGAATACCAATCCATCAAGTTTGACTTCCCGGGCGAGGGCGTTATGTATTTAAAGATGAAAGATTGCAATAAGCTACGGAGAAGGACGGTCCGGAATCCATATGGGGTTTAATCTTTGATGGAGCGATTAACGTTTTGGCAATGGAATTGAGCGATCATCATCACTCCTAGGGTTCTCATATCCATTTTCGCCGATTGCTATTTGATTGTACCAACAACACAGTGAATCTGAAGCTTGCATCATGGGTATCGAAGAAGCCATCGACTTGAGGATCAAGATCCTTGATATATATGGAGACTCGGCCTTGTGATCAATCAAATCAAAGACAAGTATGAAACTCATCATCTTGGTCTAATTCCTTCTGACGATTATGGCGAGACGTTGACTTTCTTCAACAAAGTGGAACGCATCATATCCTCGAGATCAAATCGAATGGCGAGGCCTTGGCCACTATCTTCCATGTTCAAAGTCAACGATTGGAATGATATGCCCGAATTCGTCAGGCAGAAAGACTGCATATGTATTTGCCTTGAAGCGGTCTTTGATGATAAACCGTGGTTCGACATCAAGCAAACACGAGTACCCACTCGGGGCATGTGTACAAAGATAAAAATTAAAGGAGGCTTTCTAGGAATTTCTTCCTAAATGAGTGTGCTATACAAAAACTTCGACATGGTTCGGTGACAGGATGAAAGCGGAACACGATCAATTGCATGAAGGATCTTTGGAACTTTCAAATGGGCATGCAATGTCCAGAAAAATCTTGAGCGGGATATTATTGGATAACGATGGAATCCGATTCTGTAAACACGTAAAAGATGTCACAAGTGCGGATCTCGGAGATAAGATCCATGTGCCTCGACTCTACTCAACGTTCTCTCCTCTCCGTGGCGTTTTCCATGTGGGGCATTGACATGATTGGGATGATCGAGACCAAAAGCGTCCAACGGACATCGCTTCATTCTAGTAGCATTGATTACTTCACCAAATGGGTTGAAGCGACATCTTACGCCAATGTTACAAGACAAGTGGTTGTGAGGTTCATCAAGAACAACCTCATTTGTCGTCTGGAATTCAAACAAGATCATTACGGACAATGGATATAACTTGAACAACAAAATGATGAAAGCGTGTGAGGAATTCAAGATCGAGCATCATAACTCATTTCCTTACCGCCAAAGATGAACAGGCGTTGTTAAAGAAGCGCCAACAAGAACATCAAGAAGATCGTCCGAAAATGGTCATCACTTACAAAGGCGGCACGAAATCTTGCCATTTGCTGCGTGGGTATCGTACTTGATGCGCTGCGTCCAGGGCAACTCCTTTTTCTCTAGTATCTGACATGGAAGCAATGCTCCCGTGAAGTTGAGATCCCATCAATGAGAGGTTCTCATGGAAACTAAGCTATCGAGGCGAATGGTGTCAAAGCGATACGACCGCTGAACTTAATCGAAGAAAAGCGCTGGCGCTTTGTGTCATGGACAACTATATCAAAGAAGAATGAAGAAAGCTTTCGACAAAAGGTCCGACCTCGTGAATTCGAGGCGACCTCGTGCTTAAAATTACATCTTTCAACTAGATTCTAGGGGAATGGACTCCTAATTACGAAGGCCCATACATCGTCAAAGCTTTTACGGCGGTGCTATGACTCTCACAACCATGGACGGTGATGAACTCGCATCCGTGAATCTTGATCGATAAAATACTTTGTTTGAAAAAAAGAAAAAAAAGAACATTTCAGTGAAGTCGAAAACCGAAAAGAGGCGGCAGGCAAAAATATGCGTCTCGGTGGTTGAAAACACGAAGTGAGTCGAGCAAAAATTAGAGACAATAAGCGAAGTATCACGATAGATTCAAAAACCGAAAAGGCAATCTAGAAAAACAAGGATACAAAAAAATGACAAAGTAATGCAATCGATCCATACCGTCACTGAAGAATCTTCCATCAACGGATCTTCAATCAACTTTTACGGCGACAAGCACGGTTGGGATTCAAGTTGTTAGGATAATAGCGGTTATTTGCTTTCAATGTAGCCTTTTCTAAATAATTATCATTTCCAACTCTTGTAAATAGTCCATGGAATCACGCCTTTGGTGATTACCGTTCTATCAATAAATTTGAGCCTTGTGCCTTTTGTTTGCAATTCCTACTTTATTACATTTTGCAAAATAACGCTTTTTGTGAAAATCACTTGTTGAAACTAAAATGTTTTAAATGAATTTTTACTTCAAAATTTTGAAACAAAAAAAAGCAAAAATTTCCTTTGAACTATGAACATAAAGAACTTCAAGAGTTCCATCAACAAGTGTTTCAATCTCCAAGGATAAAAAGCTGACCATAAAGTCTTCTCCTCGTGAGATTCATCAAAGGCGGTATTCTTATCTAAAAAGAATTCCCAACAAAGTTGCCATGAAATGCCTTTCTCCGAAAGTCTAAAGCATTCAACTCAAATTTTCATCGAGGAACGTCTGCTGTCCTTCTTGCAATTTTCACTAAATATTTGT
The DNA here is from genome assembly GCA_021764765.1 of Vicia sativa. Lineage (NCBI taxonomy): Eukaryota > Viridiplantae > Streptophyta > Magnoliopsida > Fabales > Fabaceae > Vicia > Vicia sativa. Next base: position 192,293,486 of record CM038794.1, read on the forward strand.
TGAACGTGGCGTGGTCCTTTTCCCAAATACCTTTTTAGTGTTGTCAAGTATTGTTAGCATGCATATAACATTCATGACATTCATACATAATAGCATCATTCATGCATTTTGCATTCCTCGAAATGTTTTGCTTCCATATCAACGGTTTAAATCACACTTACTCGTATAGTACAATTCTATCCCCGTAGATTATCCTAGGCGATACATCTTTTCTCTCTCCAGGTTCCCAGTTGAGATCATCCCTCATGTGGAACAATGTCTTGATTGACTTTTCTTTCCAGTTCGTTCTGGATAGAACCACACCTATAATCAACAAAACAATAAGCAATAGCCTCATCATTTGAGCCGCTTATTTTTCTCTTCATTCTAAACTTCTCATGAAAGTTTGTTCTTCTCAACAAAAGTCAAATCACATTGTATGAAATTCCCGCAGATTGTCTTTACATCTAAAGAAAACTTGTGTGTCTTCCAATCAAAATGCCCTTGTCTTCTCGAAAGAGATCCTTGGCAAGATTTATCGAAAATAGAAACTCATTTGAGTTACATTTCTAACTCCTTATCTGATATTCTGAAAATTTGATACTCGATAATATACCTCAAAGATTTACCTTGTTATAGTTATCACTTTCTTATCGATAATTGGTAATATCTTCAAAACTCATTTGAGATCTGTTTCCCTCATTTAATACATATT
>CM038794.1:192294279-192369492 GCA_021764765.1 Vicia sativa
CTGAAAACTTGAAGGCAGGTTGTTTGTGAACACATATGACTTGGCCATTTAGGGATATGTCTGAGGAGATGACCGGGCGTAAGCCTAGAGTAATTGTCATGCGAGACTACGATCGAGGCGAGTTCCTCTTGAAAATATTATCGGACCATCGGTATTCAACAAATTCGATAATATTTCAAGAAGAGATGTTGAGCTGTATTATCGATAGAACCCGTTTCCAGATGAATAAGCCCTTAGAACTTACCCACGTTTGATTCTTATCGTTGGCTCATACTCGTGACTTGAGCGCTTGACCGTGTATAACTACTAACCATGTTTGCCGCATTCATGCATTCATTCATTCAAAAAAAACTTCATTTCTCTTCCCATTTCCAAAGAATTTAGAGATTTTCTTTGTAAAATATTTTAGGTTAGAGTGATGGGCGTTAGAGGAAGATTCACCAAGAGATACGGTTTAGAATTCTGATGTAGGAAAGTTAAAAGTTAGCATCCTTGGTAGAAGATCCCTCGGTTTGAAAACTATGGAACTCTTTTAACTCTTACGAACGCTTAGCGTTGATGAAGGACTTCTCAAAACTTTCGTTCAATTCTACGATCCGATCATCATTGTTTCACTTTCCACGATTATCGGTTGATGCCTACTTTGGAAGATACGGCGCATATCCTTGGTATCTCGATGTCGGACAAAGTGCCTTTCAATGGTTTGGAAGCCATTCCTAAGTCACGATCATTACAGCGATGACTCATTTAAAAAATAAAGATAGACAAAACCTAACTACAGGAGGAAAACTCTTAGGACTAACTTCAAAGTTCCTAATGGAGAAGGCTCTTAAATTCTCGAAGCCGGTAGTATGGTAGCCTTTGAAGCTATTTTAGCTTTGCTCCTCTACGGATTGGTGTTGTTTCAACGTCCCAAATTTCGTTGATATCAAGCGCCATAAGGATCTTTCGATTAGAAATCACATTCCCCACTCGCTTGGTGACACGTATTTTTCATTCATCATAGGAATCGTCAAGGAGACGGAACTATCGTTGTGTTGTGTACCTCTGTTCAAATGGATTACCTCACACTTGCCTAAATCTCCTATCTTCCATGAAAACAAAGGCGAGTGGCATTGGTCTCGAAGACTCATGTCTCTTACAAACGACGATATCCATTGGTATACCTTAGCAGACAATAAAATGGAAATCATTGAGAGTTGTGGAGAGTTTGCCAATGTACCTCTCATCGGTACAAAAGGAGGAATTAACTACAACCCATTCCTGGCGAGACGTCAACTCGGATACGCAAACTCTAGTAAACCTCTTGGTTTTACAGTAGAAAGCTACTTCTATCATGAAGGAGAGGATTCCCAGGGATTGAAAGCTAGGATGATCAAAGCTTGGCATCACAGAAGGAAGAAAAGGGAAAGCAAAAATTGGGTAGCCAAACCTACACTTCTTGGGTAAAGAAAGAGCGAAGGAATTTGAATGCCTTACGCTTATGAGGATCCCATGTTCTCAATCGCCCAAATCAACAATTTTCCCTTGAAACGTGGGAGAATACCAAGAAGCCTTGACCAAAATAAGGTTTGAGAAAGAAGCTTTGGAAAACAAATTCCTTAAGACTAATCTTGAGAATGAGAAGCTCAAGAAGCAAGTCAAAGAGCATGAAAAGCGCTTTACTTCGGGATGAATGGCTCATGGAGAAAGATGAGAAGATTCGCTGGAGAAGGATGCGATCAGTACATCGGGAAAGGAAAAGAAAGCTTGAAGAAATGACGACCAGCGATCCTCTCCCGACAAGTGGAAGAAAGTCATTAGCAAGCTAAAAGCCGAAAAGTTGAACTAAAAGCTCACTATGGAAAGGAAATCACGAAGTTGAAGCTACATCAAGCCTTTGGATCTTCATCCGGCGAAGACGTTTAATTAGTTTAGTTTGATTTTTATCATTTATTTTATCATTTGTGTGAGCAATGCTCCAAAAACAATATTGTTGTAATCTTCTTTCAATAATCAATAAATTCATTTTCCATCCAAATATTTGCGAAATATCTCTTTTAGCATAAATTCTTTGGAAATCTTTACAATCATATTCATGCATCATACTTTGCATTTAAGTGCATGGTCTAGAGTCGATACTTGAACAACGAGCAGAGATAGGAAAGATCGTCAAGCATCGCGTCTTAGAGTTTCTCGACCGCGTCCACGACCAACTCGAACGTCACGATACAAGATCAAAAATGAGAAAAGTAATGGAAGGATTTGAACAAGAGAATGTTGAACTTCGTAGTACGGTAACAACACTACAAGAAGAAGTGGAGAGACTCACATCTTTGGTCAACTCATTGGCCAAACGCAAAGTCAACAAGCGACATCGGCGGTCAAAAGCGGCGATCTCGAAGACACTACTACTCCGGTTTCATTGTGCGATCGGTGGTTCACCTTCGGCATGCGAGAAGGCTATCCATGGGGCATGCCTTTCAACTTTGGCATCGGATTTCGCCAACCGACTTCTCAAGTGCAAACAACCTCGCTTGAAATACCTACTTTGCAGCAAAACTCAACGCTTACTCCGCAACGTGGAGTAACCCTTCCACAAGTAACAATGACGGTTTCTCAACCAATCATGACGAACTCAGCTTCCGTAGTGCACACTACCATAGACGAAGTTCACCATACTCCAGGAAATAACGCGAATTCTCGTGGCTCGATGGAGAATCTCCAGGAACAACTCCTCAAAATGCAGCTTGAGATAAAAACAATTCGAGGGAAAGAACTGTTTGGGAAAAACGCCCAGGATCTGTGCTTAGTTCCTCGTGTAAGGATACCTGCAAAATTCAAAATCCCTGACTTTGAAAAGTACAAAGGGAACTCCTGTCCACAAAGTCATCTCACGATGTATGCCAGGAAAATGTCCACATACAACGACAATCACCAGTTGCTAATCCATTACTTCCAAGACAGTCTCATTGGTGCCGCACTGAAGTGGTACATGGGTTTAGAGAGCACGAATATCCAAACATTCAACGACTTAGGTGAAGCCTTTGTCAAGCAATACAAGTTCAATTTGGACATGGCTCCCGATAGGGATCAACTCCGCTCCATGTCTCAGAAAGAAGAGGCGATCAAAGAGCGGCTCGCGATGGAGAAATGCTAAGTCAACCCACCATTGGAAGAGAAGGAAATGACTAAGGTATTCTTGAATACTCTAGGCTCATTCTACTATGAGCGAATGATCGCTAGCGCTCCCGGAGATTTCACCGAGATGGTGAGCATGGGAATGCGATTAGAAGAAGGGTTTGAACGGACGCCTAACCAAGAGGCGGGATCTTCTAGTGGAACTAGGAAGGTAGGAACCAGCTTCCCAAAGAAAAAGAACATGACATAGGAATGGTATCCCGAAAACCGTAGAATGTCGATCCATGACGGTAGCTGCTATAGCACCCGCCCGTCAACACAAATCAAACACGAGGTGCTCCGCAATTTCAACAAAATCAACAAACTCAACAGCCTCGTCAGCGAGGCTCGTGGTTCAACAACAAAACGGTGCGCCTCGGGTCCGCACTCGACCAATCCCAATAACGTACAGAACTTTACCTGCTAATAGAAATCTATCTGAGACGAGGTCACCACCTCCGGTTCCGAAAAATTATCGTGGTGGTACAAAAGCAGGGCGTATCTTGCCCTTTTCACCAAGGGCACAGGCCATGACCTTGAGCATTACATAGCATTAAAGTACGCAGAGATTAGTGAGATCTAATCTTCTTTCCTTAATCGAGCCCAAATGTACAAGCCAATCCACTTCCATCCACGGTGGACATTGATGAAATCTAATGCTAAAATACGACAGTACCTCGTCACGGACGTAAACTTAATCGAGGAAACTTGGTGCATCTCCATGAAACATCAGATTCAATGGGTGCCTTTACTAAGCACAATTATGCAGCTGCAATATTTGCTACAAAAATGCGGATGTTCCACCATAGGCCAGACATTCGGTTGTTAGATATCGGTGACCTGCAGATCTACAGAAATAGAGATGACCATGACGTAAATACAGTAGGGCATTTTCCGCATGAGCTTTTAGTCTCAGATATCAACTCGGAAAATCCCGAAGTAAACGTTATCATCCCCTATTTCAATGTACCCAAACATGTGGAGATCGAATACAACGGTTCCAACTTTCTAACATCTCCTTTGGTGATTTGCTTACCCGGTCCTGTTCCATACAGTTCTACCAAAGCAATTCCTTACCAATACAATGCAACCCTGATGGAGGATGGGAAGAAGAAACCCATGCCAACTCTTCCAGCTAATGTCAACATAACCGAGATAGGACGAGTAACACGAAGTGGACGAGTACATACTCCATTGCCACCAAGACCAGCTGCCGTTCCTGTCATTAGACAAAATCCAGTTAACATATTGTAACACGGTGAACTGACTTTGTAGGTTTTTGTAGCGCAAATGTGCGGATAGCAAGAGTCGTCACCGACTTTTATTTTTATCCAATTAAGGGAAGGTAAAAAGTACAGAAAAAGACCGTCGTTAGATTCTGAGTACGGGAGAATGGTTATGAAAAGGGAAGGTATTAGCACCCCTTTCCATCCGTAGTTATCTACGGGCTCTTAGTTGCTCTTAGATCACTTTAAAATTGTGCTTTCTGTGTGTTTGACAAAAATGTTTTGAAAAGGCATTTCGCTTTCACTTTGTAATGATTCACGTAGGAATGTATACAAAGTGTTCGGAAATGTTTCGTTTTGAAAAGAGTTTGAACTTTGACAAAAGTGTGAGGTGTGAAAAGTATTTTGATAGAGCAAGCAACTAAAAGTCTTATTACCTACTCAGAATTGGTCGTTTTCGTGTCATTTTACGTTCCTTTAGAATAGTGCTATCCATACCATTAGTTGGTAGGTAACTCCATTCGTTGGATGTAGAAGGGACATTCGAAGGGACATCGTATGGTCATAGAAAGCAACTTGTAGGAAGTACCCTAGCACATTCGAAGGGGCTATCATCATTTTTCGTAGGCGACAATCGAGGGTCAAGATCATGTATTCGGAGGCGACATCGTGGGTCTTATGATCTTTGTATCGAAGGGACTATGATGATTTGTTTTGAAGGCAACGGTGCTAGAATACCTCTACGTTCGAGGGACATGACCATTTTGAATTCGTAAGGCAACGAGAGAGAATTACCCTAAGGGGTGCATGTGTGAAGAAGTGTGTTGATTAAGATATATGTTATCTTGAAAATTAGTGGGCTATGTTCAATTTTATCTTGCCATACACGCCTAATTACTAGCAGTTCATAGGGTGCGGAAATTAAAATGCGGGAATGTAAAGATGCGGAAAGGTAAATGTCCTACGCTATTACATGGCTTTGGGGCAGATACATAATTTAAACTTGCGGAAAATAAAAAGCCTAATTAAGCTATTACATCCCATGAGCAGTTACATTATTGAAAAAAAAGAAACGATAAAAGAAATCGTCTGAAACGGAATAACCTGTAAGAGAATGAGAAATCGGAAAATACGAGAGGAATCGAATAAGAGAAAAATGTTAGTAAAAATGCAAATTTTTGAATAAGAAAAATATGGCATGCTGGAAATAACATAAATATGCTAAAATAATTTTTTGGGATTTTTTAGATGCATTTTAATAATTAAAAACTAATTAAAAGTGATTTAAATGCTAAATTATGAATAAAATAAAATATGCATGCAAAATAATATTTTTTAATTTTATAAATTAAATAAACATTTTCAGAAAATAAATGCAAAAGGAAAAATATTTTTGATGATTTTTAATGCATGAGAAAAATTGTGAAAATTAATTAAAATGAATGTAAAAATATTAAATAATATGAAAATATAAAAAATATGAAAATAGTTTGAAGTTTGGAAAAGAAAAGCAAAACCGGTCCCAGGCTGATTCGAACTCATGACCCTGGAGGGTATCTTTGCACAAGAAGCGCCTTAACCACTAGGCCATTTGACATCTGGTGTTGGAAAAGACAAAATCCATTGAATATAAGCGTAAACGTGTCATGGTCATATTCCAAACACGGTCAGCGTGCGTGGACCCCATTGACTTATGAATGGACGAATCGGAACGCGTTATCTCGCCACGCCAGCCTCCTTGCCGGTCAACCGAGTCAGCGACGCCGGAGCCCTAGCTCCGGTTGTCTTCTCCGGCGACAACGTTCCCTGAACCTGCGAAAACAGCGTGAATAAAAAGAAAAGGACCACCCTTCCCACCTAATTCGATGGCTGCGAGTCCAATGGTACCATCAGTTTCGATTGAAAAGGCTTGTACAAGCCAGTTCGAAGCTTCACAGTTCCTAAACCCTAAACATGGCAATATGCAATCCTGACGTTCAAGATGTGAAACGACTGCCCAGATCGGTCATGTGGAGTCTTATAAACATAATGAAAGCATTAGAATCGATTAACACAAGCAGAATAATCAAATGCAAAAATCAAGAAAAATTGAATATGTATGTATGTATATGCATCGATTCAGCTTGGTTTAACCATTGGCAAGAGTGTGTACTTACTCAAACTTACCTCATGAAGACAATGGAGTGGTTTTTGAGGGCTGAATATGGCTGGAAGATGAAATTCGAAATTTTGCAATTCTTGAGAAATTTTGGCAAAATAAGGGTTATGCTTTGAGCTAGGGTTTCGTCTCTTTGGCTTGTGAACTTGCTTGGTATTTATAGAGTAAATTAGGATGGCAAAAAGAGTGAAAAAAGATTGAGTAATGAATGTGCAATATTTTCTCTTTAAAACAAATCAAATTTTCTTGAAAATTTGATTTTCCTTCCATGTGCAAGCAAATCACGAAATTGGCAAGTGTTTTGGGCTTCCTTGGACCTCAAGCATGATATAAAATCATTCCTTTTGAAAAAATACTTTATTTTCATATTTTATATAATTTAATTTTGAATTAAATGGTTTAAAATTCAAAAATAAATTAATAAAATAGAAAATTGTCATGGCCAAGCATTTATGGGTCACAAATAATGTCATGAACAAATTTGGATCAAAAGATTATAGGCCCATTTGGAAAATTTTGCACTTTGACCAAAATGTCCTTTTGTGCAATTGTCCAAAATTGCCCAACTTCTGAATAGTGTATCTTGCTCAATTTTCCACATTTTTGAGTGTTCTTGGAACTTTTGGAAAGCTCTAAGAATCCTCTAACCAACCTTTTTGGTCTCATCTCAATTGGAGTTTCCATGCTCAATATATCTTCAAAACAAAATGTTGACTTTGAAAAGGACCTGTAATGTTTTGAGCCATACCTCTCAAATGAAGCATTTTTTGGACATTCTTGTGAGACATGAAGTTGTAGAGAATTGAATTTCCTTCAAAACAAGAGGTGGTGGAAAAATTTCTGAGAAAGTATGAGAAAGTTATGATCAGTCAAAGTTCAGTTGACTTTTCACCTACAAACCCTAATTTAGAAAGTTTGACTTTTGAGCAAATCTTGAGTTTTCTTGGTGAATCATGATCAACCCTTGATCAAATGATGAATGTAACTTCAAAATGAGGATGTTGACCAAAAATTATGAAGTTTGACTGTATGTTGACCACAGTTGACTTTTTGTCCAATACAACTGATTTTCAACCATCTGAGCAATTGTCTGAGGAAATTTGATCTGTGAGGCTTGAAACTTGACATGGAGAATCTTTAAAGCATGTGAGGAGGCATGATGATTATTGGAGATGTTGGAAGTCCATCTTGATCTGAGAGATACCAAACCCTAGTTTGGGTTGATTGTCTAGGAGAGAGTTTGTCTGATCAACTCTTGAGGAATCTTTGAGTATGGATGTATGAAATGTCTTGAGAAGATGGAGGGCAAATTTTGGGGTATGACACATATCTCCCGAGAATCCTGCAATGATTCCTGCTGTTAACCCAAGCACAAATATTGGTTCTACTGATGGAACCAACATCAACCCAGATTTTGATGAGATACTAAAGTTAATCAAGAAGAGCGAATACCGAGTCGTGGATCAATTGATGCAGACTCCTTCCAAGATTTCAATACTGTCTTTACTCCTCAACTCCGAAGCTCACCGAGAAGCTTTAATGAAGGTATTAGATCAAGCTTATGTGGATCACGATGTGACTACAGACCAGTTTGGGGGCATTGTTGCCAACATAACAGCTTGTAATAATCTAAGTTTCAGTGACGAGGAACTTCCAGAGGAAGGAAAAGATCACAACTTGGATTTACATATCTCAATGATTTGCCAGTCAGATTCTTTGTCCAATGTATTGGTAGATACTGGTTCATCTTTAAACGTAATGCCAAAAACGACACTCGCTCGTTTAGCTTACAAAGGGACGCCAATAAAGTTCAACGACATAGTGGTAAGGGCCTTTGACGGGTCAAGAAAGTCAGTTATTGGGGAAGTCGATCTCCCGATGACAATTGGTCCGCACACTTTCCAAATCACTTTCCAAGTCATGGATGTACCAGCTGCTTATAGTTGTCTACTAGGAAGGCCTTGGATCCATGAAGCAGGAGCAGTGACTTCCACTCTCCACCAGAAACTGAAGTTCACAGTAAATGGGAAGTTGGTAACCATCCTCGGTGAACAAGCTCTGCTTATAAGCCATTTGTCCAGTTTCTCTTTTATCACAGCTAACGACGTTGAAGGGACACATCTCCCCGAACATCCGTTAGAAGATGAATCTACCTGCAAAAACAGATCATCTATCTCTTCGTATAAAAAAGCAGCACAGATGGTAAAAGACGGTAATGCTAAAGGTTGGGGACAAGTAATCAAACCTGTCAACAACGAAACAAAAGCCAGACTCGGGTTCGCACCCGTATTTCCCAAAGACAAGCAAAAGGATGAAGCACTTTCCCCGATCAAGGAAGTATTTCATAGTGGAGGTTTCTTAAACCCTGTTCCGCAAGAGGTTAACGTTGTCACCATTGAAGAGGATGAAGAGGATCTCTCTGGATCTGAAGAATGGAGCACTTATTTAAACAGCCCAGAATATGTATCCCAAGAAGAGTCGTACGCACCGTACTATCCTCCAACTAATCAATTCAAAGACATGTCCCTGCAAAGACATGAAAATCCACCAGTCCCTGCTGAAGTTTGGGATACCTTGGGAGAACCAAGTGGAAAATTCGACTACATGGTGAAGTACACTGCCCCGGAAAGCTCGAAAATCAGGATTGAAGATATCCAGCCCACTGGATGGGGTGATTCTTTTGAGTACCCTAGTCAATCAGAGGAGGAATATATGTCTTCTAAGCCTAATCAGCAAATCGAGATCCCAAATGAAGACTTCTGCTTTAACGCGCCAGTAGAGTTTGTTAAATCAGATCCTGGTTACCACTACATCAACACGATCACTGAAGATCAAGAGTGCGACTCGGGATACGATCTAGAAAGTGTCGCCGACAACGAGTCTCTTCACTCGGAAGACTGGAAGGTACATCCCCAGTATTCAACACAAAGATCAACAGGAAGTACACATGCTATATCTCATACTTCCCGATCTGTTAATCAAGAAGATCGCTTTAGCAGCACAAAAGGCAAGGGCCATTGTCCAGAGTCTTCAAAGCCTGCTCAGCCAGCAACCAAAGTTTACTCGAGGGTTAAACCAAGTGGGAAATTACCCGATTATCTCGATATCCAAGGGGTTCGCCACTACTGGAAACCTGTTGAAGTTCGGACTAACGCTCCTAGTTCTAAGTAGTTTATCTTTGCTTTTTGTTTTGAACTCTCGCCTAGCCCAAAGCGAAGAGATGTTTTATAGGGCTTAGTTTTTAAATAAATTTCTCTTTGTCTTGCCCAAGACGAATGAGTTTGTATTTTAGGGCCCTGTTCATATTGTGAATCATAAATAAAACGCGTTGTTTTGATTCCACACTTTGTGTTTATTTTCATTTTTACCCTTTCTTGGAAATGATAATCCTAAAAAACACAGTAAAAAAAAAATCTTCAAAAAAAAAAACAATTAATCTGCATACACTTTCACATTAACTTTCTTCAAAAATGCTGATAAGGAGTTAATTAATCAAACATAAATCAAAAATGCAGATGGACCAATCCATTGAAAGCAATAACTCTATTCTCTCTCCCAACTTTGAAATCCCCTGTGAAGTCGCTGAGGAAGAAGTTGAAGAAGAGATCCCAGATGAAATTTCCCGACTACTAAAGCACGAGGAAAGGATCATTCAGCCTCACAAAGAACCTCTGGAAGTAATCAACTTGGGTTCTGAGGAAGATAGAAAAGAAGTAAATATCGGAGCTTCACTCAACAGCAGTGTCAAAGGCAAATTGATAAATCTTCTCAAAGAATATGTTGATGTGTTCGCTTGGTCCTACCAGGACATGCCGGGTTTAGATACCAGCATTGTGGAACATCACCTGCCATTAAGACCGGAGTGTCCGCCAGTTAAACAAAAACTAAGAAGAGTTCACCCTGAAATGGCTGAGAAAATCAAGAAGGAAGTTCAAAAGCAGCTCGACGCTGGCTTCCTCGTCACTTCTGAGTACCCTCAATGGCTAGCCAACATAGTGCCTGTCTCCAAAAAAGATGGACAGGTCAGAATGTGTGTTGACTACCGAGACTTGAATAAAGCAAGTCCAAAGGACGATTTCCCACTACCGCATATTGACATGCTAGTGGATAGCACTGCAAAATTCAACGTCTTTTCCTTCATGGACGGTTTCTCTGGTTACAATCAGATCAGAATGGCTCCCGAAGATATGGAAAAGACATCCTTCATCACGCCATGGGGCACCTTTTGCTACAAAGTAATGTCGTTTGGATTAAAGAATGCAGGCGCAACTTACCAAAGGGCAATGACTACTCTCTTTCATGATATGATGCACAAAGAGATCGAAGTCTACGTAGACGATATGATAGCAAAGTCTGACACTGAAGAAGAGCATATCGACTATCTCTTGAAGTTGTTTCAACGACTAAGGAAATTTCAGCTTCGCCTGAATCCTAACAAATGTACCTTTGGGGTAAGATCTGAAAAACTCCTAGGTTTCATCGTCAGTCAAAGAGGTATTGAAGTTGACCCTGATAAAGTCAAGGCTATTCAAGAAATGCCTACGCCACATACGGAAAAGCAAGTAAGAGGATTTCTCGGACGATTGAACTACATCTCCAGATTTATCTCTCAAATGACTGCTACCTGTGGGCCGATATTCAAGCTTCTCCGCAAAGATCAAAAGGTTGTGTGGACAGCCGATTGCCAAAAAGATTTTGACAGTATCAAGGAATACCTGTCAGAACCACCAATACTGATCCCTCCAGTTGAAGGAAGACCGTTAATCCTGTACCTTACCGTGCTAGAAGAATCCATGGGCTGCGTACTTAGACAGCAAGATGACACCGGTAAGAAGGAGCATGCCATTTACTACTTGAGTAAAAAGTTCACTGACTGTGAAACTCGTTACTCCATGCTCGAGAAAACATGCTGCGCTTTGGTGTGGGCTTCAAAATGTCTCCGCCAGTACATGATCAATCACACGACTTGGTTAATCTCCAAAATGGATCCAATCAAGTACGTCTTTGAAAAGCCTGCCTTAACCGGAAGAATCGCTCGATGGCAGATGCTACTATTCGAATATGACATCCAGTATCGCGCTTAAAAAGCGGTCAAAGGAAGCATTCTCGCCGATCACTTGGCTTATCAGCCACTCAACGAATACCAATCCATCAAGTTTGACTTCCCAGACGAGGACGTTATGTATTTAAAGATGAAAGATTGCAATAAACCGCTACACGGAGAAGGACCAGATCCGGAATCCATATGGGGTTTAATCTTTGATGGAGCAGTTAACGTTTTTGGCAATGGAATTGGGGCAGTCATCATCACTCCCTAGGGTTCTCATATCCCATTTTCTGCCAGATTGCTATTTGATTGTACCAACAACACAGCAGAATACGAAGCTTGCATCATGGGTATCGAAGAAGCCATCGACTTGAGGATCAAGATCCTTGATATATATGGAGACTCGGCCCTTGTGATCAATCAAATCAAAGACAAGTATGAAACTCATCATCTTGGTCTAATTCCTTACAGGGATTATGCGAGACGATTGTTGACTTTCTTCAACAAAGTGGAACTGCATCATATCCCTCGAGATCAAAATCGAATGGCAGACGCCTTGGCCACTCTATCTTCCATGTTCAAAGTCAACGATTGGAATGATATGCCCAGAATTCGCATCAGACGCCTTGAAAGACCTGCATATGTATTTGCAACAGAAGCAGTCTTTGATGATAAACCGTGGTTCCACGACATCAAGCGTTTCCTTCAAACACGAGAGTACCCACTCGGGGCATCGTACAAAGATAAGAAAATTCTGAGGAGGCTTTCTAGGAATTTCTTCCTAAATGAGGGTGTGCTATACAAAAGAAACTTCGACATGGTTCTGCTCAGATGCGTCGACAGACAAGAAGCAGACACGATCATCCATGAAGTGCATGAAGGATCTTTTGGAACCCACTCAAATGGGCATGCAATGTCCAGAAAAATCTTGAGAGCAGGATATTATTGGATAACGATGGAATCCGATTGCTGTAAACACGTCAAAAGATGTCACAAGTGCCAGATCTACGCAGATAAGATCCATGTGCCTCTGACTCTACTCAACGTTCTCTCCTCTCCGTGGCCGTTTTCCATGTGGGGCATTGACATGATTGGGATGATCGAACCAAAAGCGTCCAACGGACATCGCTTCATTCTAGTAGCCATTGATTACTTCACCAAATGGGTTGAAGCAGCATCTTACGCCAATGTTACAAGACAAGTGGTTGTGAGGTTCATCAAGAACAACCTCATTTGTCGATACGGAATTCCAAGCAAGATCATTACAGACAATGGATATAACTTGAACAACAAAATGATGAAAGAACTGTGTGAGGAATTCAAGATCGAGCATCATAACTCATTTCCTTACCGGCCAAAGATGAACGGCGTTGTTGAAGCTGCCAACAAGAACATCAAGAAGATCGTCCAGAAAATGGTCATCACTTACAAAGACTGGCACGAAATGCTGCCATTTGCTCTGCATGGGTATCGTACTTCAGTACGCACGTCAACAGGGGCAACTCCTTTTTCTCTAGTATACGGCATGGAAGCAATGCTCCCCGTAGAAGTTGAGATCCCATCAATGAGAGTTCTCATGGAAACTAAGCTATCTGAGGCCGAATGGTGTCAAAGCAGATACGACCAGCTGAACTTAATCGAAGAAAAGCGCCTGACTGCTTTGTGTCATGGACAACTATATCAAAGAAGAATGAAGAAAGCTTTCGACAAAAAGGTCCGACCTCGTGAATTCCGAGAAGGCGACCTCGTGCTTAAAAAGATTCTGTCTTTCCAACTAGATTCTAGGGGCAAATGGACTCCTAATTACGAAGGCCCATACATCGTCAAAAGAAGCTTTTCTGGCGGTGCTATGACTCTCACAACCATGGACGGTGATGAACTCCCGCATCCTGTGAATGCTGATGCAGTCAAGAAATACTTTGTTTGAAAAAAAGAAGAAAAAAAAAGAACAGCTCGGTAAGTCGAAAACCCGAAAAGGGCGGCTTAGGCAAAAATGAGCGTCTCGGTGGACTGAAAACCTGAAAGGGCAGTCCAGGCAAAAATTAGAGACAATAAACAAGAAATTATCCTGATAGATTCAAAAACCTGAAAAGGCAATCTAGGCAAAAACAAGGATACAAAAAAAATGACAAAGTAACTGCAATCAGTCCATACTTCGTCACTCTGAAGAATCTTCCATCAACGGATCTTCAATCAACTTTTCTGAAGCGACAAGCACAGTTGGGATTCGAAGTTGTTAGGGATAATAGCGGTTATTTGCTTTCAATGTAGCCTTTTCCTAAATAATTATCATTTCCAACTCTTGTAAATAGTCCATGGAATCACGCCTTTGGCTGATTACCGTTCTATCAATAAATTTGAGCCTTGTGCCTTTTGTTTGCAATTCCTACTTTATTCTGTTTTGCAAAATAACGCTTTTTATTGTGAAAATCACTTGTTGAAACTAAAAATGTTTTAAATGAATTTTTACTTCAAAATTTTGAAACAAAAAAAGCAAAAATTTTCCTTTGAACTATGAACACATAAAGAACTTCAACAGTTCCTCCAACAAGTGTTTCAATCTCCGAAGGATAAAAACGACTGCCATAGAAGTCTTCTCCTCAGCAGAAATCATCAAAGGACGGTATTCTTATCTAAAAAGAATTCCCAACAAAGTTGCCAATGAAATGCCTTTCTCCGAAAGTCTAAAGCATTCAACTCAAATTTTTCATCAGTGAACGTCTGCACCACTGCTGCAATTTTCACTAAATATTTGTTCGAACTGTGACGTGGTCCTTTTCCCAAATACCTTTTTAGTGTTCTGTCAAGTATTGTTAGCATGCATATAACATTCATGACATTCATACATAATAGCATCATTCATGCATTTTTTGCATTCCTCGAAATGTTTGCTTCCATATCACTGGTTTAAATCACACTTACTCATGTAAGTACAATTCTATCCCCCAGTAGATTATCCCTAGAGCAGAGAAATACATCTTTTTCTCTCTCCAGTTCCCCAGCTGAGATCATCCCTCATGTGGAACAATGTCTTGATTGACTTTTTCTTTCCAGTTCGTTCCTGGATAGAACCCTGTCTATAATCAACAAAACAATAAGCAATAGCCTCATCATTTGAGCCGCTTATTTTTCTCTTCATTCCTAAACTTCTCATGAAAGTTTGTTCTTCTCAACAAAGTCAAATCACGACTGTATGAGAAATTCCCCAGCAGTTGTCTTTCTGTCTAAAAGAAAACCTGTGTCTTCCAATCAAAATGCCCGCATCTTCTCAAAAGAGAGATCCTTGGCAAGATTTTATCCAAGAAAATAGAAACTCATTTGAGTTCTATTTCTTTCACTGTCTGTTATTCACAAAGCTGGATACTCAGTAATATACCTCAAAGATTTACCTTGTTATAGTTATCACTTTGCTGATAATTGGTAATATCTTCAAAACTCATTTTGAGATCTGTTTCCCTCATTTGTCTGTTATTCACAAAGCTGAATATACAGCAATTTTCTCAAGATTTACCTTGTTATAGTTATCACTTCGCTGATAATTAGTAATATCTTCAGAACTCATTACCGTACAATATCACAAGGATGGTAATTGGTAATATCATTTTCACTTACCTTAAACATTGTCACGAGGCTGACAGAAGGTAATCTCTTTGTTTCCCAAAACAAAACAGATATTCACATATTCTATGAATCACTCTTTCCCCAACGAGACATATTGCTTGTTTCCCAACAAACAAGATCCTCTTTTCTTAAACAAATCGAGTCATCCTCACAAATTTTTCCCACCATGTCATTTCTTTGATATCATCTGGGTAAAACTTTTTGCAATCATTTTGCATCACTCGCATCTTTTGGTATCTTAGGTCCAAAATTTGCGTATTCTGATATTTAAGTCTCTTTACACCTATCAAAACGAAGATATTCATCTTCATCTCTCAGGTTAAAGAAACTTAAATAGGGGCATCTATCATACCCCAAATTTTGACCTAATATACCACCTTACATTTGCATCATTGCATCACTAACAGCTCAGAACAGCATTAATCGGGTATAGCATTCACAGGTCAAAATTAGGGTTTCATCAGATTTTCATCTGATTCAAGAGGCAACCAATTAGGGTTTGAGTTTTATTCACCTCATTTGATCTATCTTGATCAAATCATCAACCTCTGATCATCAGATATCCAATTTCTCTCATTGATCAATCAAGGATCGACCAATTAGGGTTTTGATCGAGCATGAGTATTCTCTGACTTTTTGAGAAAGAAATGACTTTTTTGGATAGAGATTGGTCATTATATCTTAGATACAACATCTTGACCTAATTTTTGGATTCAAAACATCACAGAAGTTCACAGACTTCATCAGTCAATTTTAGAAACATCTGATGAAAATTCATCTGCACAGAAAAGTCAAACTTTGACTTTTGGTCAACTTTTTCAAAACAAAACTTTTTCCATCATCAAAATACTTCAAATGATCCATCATGATCATAAAAAATCAAAGAATTTGGAAAAGTCAACAAAAAGTCAAAAGTTCCAACACTTAGAAAAATTTCAAAGTGTTAAAATTTCTTATTTTTTCCAAACTTCATGCCAATTTTTCACCTAGTTCCATTTTGAATTGGAAAAAACTCAAAACATGAAAGTTGTAGCTCTTGAAACAAGATTTCCAAAATGTCCAAGAACTCTCAAATCCATGGAGTCTAGCTATACTTTTGAAATTGAAACATAAGGCTCCATGAACATGGTTTTTTAAGGTCAAAACTTCAAATTATAGGTCATTTTGTGATTTCTTCATCTAGAAGCAATGCCACCTTGCCAACTTGATTTTGGAACTGATAAATATCAGCTTGGAAGTAATAATTGAGGATTGTCTCAAGATTGGAAAAATAACACATGGTAAAAAAGGAAACTTCCTTTTCCTTTGCAAAATGCCTTTCTTACCCCTTAAGTTAACTTTGATTTACCAAAAGCATTGTACTTGTGCCTAACATTTTCAGAACCATTGGCCTATAAATAGAGCATCATTTCAAGTTCAAAACTACACCAAAGCAATGCAAAGTTATGCTTTCTCACTTCTTTCTTCAAAATCAAGAAACATAATGCACTTTTGAGCAAACTTGCAATTTTGAAAATTATTGAAAACCATGGAAAGTTTTGGTGTCAAACACATTTCATAGTCAATATCAAACTTGTTTAGAACTTAAAAACAACATAGAACAAGCTAGAAATCAGAATTGCACTTCATGTCACATATGCTTGTACAAACTGCCTTAAGTTTCAAAATCGTGGCTAGGCTTGATTAACTTGTGTTCCAAGCATCCAAACATCATCTATGAACCTCATAGACATGATCCAAATCATTAGTAAGCAACTGTAACATGTTTAACATCAAAATCAAGCTTCTATGAACAGACTGTGCAGGTGAACTTGTGTAGCACGATCCAGGCAAGCTTGAAGCAAGCAGACCACTTCTACAGCTTCCACATAGGCCGATGATGCTACAACAATCATAAAACAAGTTCTGGAAACACTCTAATACCTCCTTCGATCTCAGCTTGAACAGGTATAAACTCAAACTTGGATATCATGATTCTTGGCACTTAAATGAAAAAACTCTTGGCCAATCTTTTTCTGCACCTAACACGATCATAAGCCCTCAAACTAATTGAAAAATCATCAACTACACATCATTTAATTTAGAAAATTCAGTTTTAGGGTTCTTCACGATTTCTGGAAATCCAATCGTGTTAGACAAAAAATAAATGCAATTAACATCCACCATCGTGTTCGTTGTGAAAAATCGAGCAACTTTCATGTTTACTTCATCAAATTTCATTGAGAAACGAAGATTTTAGCTTGGATTGAAGAATCTGAAAATCAATGGAGTTGAAGAACACTTCGCGCGTGTTCTTGAGTTTTAAAAATTCAAAATTTCCAATACTTTGTTTACACGTGTTTTGGTTCATAAACACAAACGCGCGTTTGTCCCAGTGGTTGCCAGCTCGCTCTTAAGGCTCTTTGCCACGTATACCACCCAATGGTCCCGGGTTCAAACCTTGTGGAGACCATTTTTTTTCAAAACTTTCATATTTTTCATGTTTTTTACAAAACTTTCACTTTTTTTTAACCAATCAAAACTCCTCATTTTGAGGTGATTTTTTGTACACTTGTCAATAAATACATCTATTTTATGATAGTGCAAAAATTTTCAGAAAAAAACTTTCATATGATTATATTTTAATCGAGCCGAAAACGACGTTCTGAGCACTTTTTCAAAACACCTTTTAAAGGTGAATTTTTTGAACTTTCGACTTCCGATTCTTTTCAAAACTTATCATAAATGAACCTCACATTTCAAAACACTTTCAAAATCATTTTTCAAAACTTTTCATCAAACTTACATCTTTTTTCCATGATCGATCCGATTTAAACGATAAAACCGAATTCGTTTTCTCTCGAATTTCTTAATCGATCATGGGCCTCCCTCACGGTGTAAGTCCCATAACATTTTTTTATGTACATATTTTTTCCTTGTACATACCAAAAACATTCTTTTATGTACATAATTATTTCCTTGTACATATCAAACTTTCATCTGTACATAATACAAATACCTTTTTATACTCAAGTACAGACAAACTTCGATCGTTTGTTCTCACTTCACTTGTGTATACTCAAACCAACATTCTTTATGTACATACACATTTTTCTTTGTACATATCAATTTCTTTTCATACAAACTTTTATCTGTACATAATACAGATACCTTTTACAGATAAACCTTGATCATTCGTTTCTGTTTCATCTGTACATATACACTGAATACCATTGGTATTGAAAGGAGCATTATTCCCGGTGAAACTGCTTTTAAACCAATGGGCCTCCCTAATGGTGTAAGTCCCAACCCTCCTATGTACGTCCATCTTTGTCTGTACATAAATACTCATTCGTGTACATATTTACTTCCTTGTACACAGTTCAAACTTGTAGATAATCAAGTTACGCTCGTTTCAAAACGTCCGTTTCACAGACACTTGTTTATATTTCATAAACTCTTGTAAATAAACATCATGCATTGTTTATATTTCCTTCATAAACTCCTGTGAATACATATCACACATACACACACTTGTTTATACAACTGTTTAATTATAACATAACAATTAGTCTAACCAATAGGTTCCCCACAGTTGTAGCCTCCGCTTGGGCTTTATACAACATAATTCATCCCCAGCATGAGTTTAGCCTCCGCTTGGGCTTCATACAAGATAACTCTTCCACAGAGTTAGCCTTCTCTTGGGCTTCGTACAAAGAAACTCATTCATCTGAGTTTAGCCTCCGCTTAGGCTTCATATAAGACAACACTCCCTTGAGTCGACCTCCTCTTGGGCTTCGTTCAAAAGAACTCCTCATTGAGTTTAGCCTTCTCTTGGGCATCATACAATGAAAGAGACCAGGAAATCTCTTAACAGCCTCCTATTGGGCTTCCAATACAAAGAATCACCCACGTTAGGATAGAACCATGAGAGTATAATTTCCCGGTGAAATTGCTCTAAATTCCAAAAGGATGGTTTCCCGGTGAAATCCCTTTTAACACAAAGCCAGCCATACCCTATAGCTTCCTCTTGAGCTTCATACAAGGACCCTCGATGACCCTTGGAATGCCTCCTCTTGGGCTAACAATACAAGGACCCACGGGCTTCTTAAAAGCATCCCTTTAATCCAATCAATTTCTCCTTGAGATTTAGACATCTATCATCTCTATGGAAGAAGTATCTCATCTATCACATCACATACAGTCAAAAACTTTTCAAACTCTTTTCAAACTATTTTCAAACAAAAACATCTCTTAACAGTAAGTGGTAACGCTTGCACACTCAAGCAAAACACCTAATGCTTACAGTTAAAAGATTCAATCATCTTTTTCAAACATCTTTCTTAAACATGTAAGTGGTAACGCTTGTACACTCAAGTAAAACACCTGTAACTTACGATGAAAGATTTCATTTCAGTCAAACTTGTCAAAAATGTATGTGATGAAATAGATTAGATACATTTTTCATTAAGATGACATTTGTCTATCTCTTACTAACATCCCGTTGCTTTCCACTAGCATAAGTGGGAACTACGATTGCTCTGACTTTCTCAACATCCTTTTGAGAATACGTAGGCACAAGGTCTCATCCTTGCCGAGCAAATTTCTTTCTCCCTCAGACCAAACAAACCATAGATCCCTTTAGATCCGAGCTACAAATTCTCTGATTCCCACTAGGGGATATGTATGCAGAAGATCCACAGATCTTTGCGAGCACAATAATAACAAACACTAGGATCCCACATAATCTACCTTTCTTAAAAATCCAAAGGAGAAACTTTCCCAATCATAGAAATAGCAATTTAAAACACACAAACATATCAAACATATTCATATATAAAGCTATAGATAACTATATATATTTAGGGTGCTCCATCTATTCCCTTTATATAACAAACCCCCTTACTCAGAATCTCCCCAATGCGTTACGTCTAGTTTGCGCTAGTCGTTACGCATATCAAAATCAATTGAGGGTATTACAGCTTTCCCCTTTTTCATAATCATTAAATCATTCTCTTGTGTTGAAAATAATAAAGCTTGATGCCCGCGGCATCTTTATAAACAAATCAAAAGAGTAAATCGTTTCGTGCCAGAGAATCCGAATTCACGTTCGAATCCTCTAGTGCGTCACCTTTTAACGCGAACATATACCATGTGTTTTGTTGGTGTTGTATATGCCTGATAGTTGTTGTTGTTGTGGTATATACTGGTGATTAGTCTTACCAATTGAAGGGTAAGTGTTTGGCATATTTATGATTTGTAATGATTTATTTCATGATAGTTGATGATATCATGTTGTGGTTGATGATGGTTTATGATGTCTGATGTGGTCATAACCTGTGTTGAATGTTGCATGCTGGTGTTGTGCATGCATATGCATTATGGTGAAGTTAATTCCCATTGTGTGGAATTTGACTTGTATTGCCAATAATCGTACCCGGGTGATGATGGGTGGTCAGGCTGGATTCGTGTCCGAGTGATTATGGACAAATCGATGATTACTGTATCCGGGTGATGATGGATCAGTGTGTGTGACTTGGTTCACGTTTGGTACCACATGCATAGAGTCTGCATTGCATATGGGATTGTAACATGCTAGGATGGTTTCCAGTGTTGCAATTTCCATTGATTGTTATATTTGCATAAATCATTGTGTGAAATGAAATTGTGAACTGAACGATGATTATGTTAATGATAGTGGACTAATATCTTGAATTGTTCTGTTGTATTTAAAGAACGTATAATGCATTTTATATTGGATAGAGATCTCACCCTTACTTTAACAATTTCAGATTAAAGTTAGCAGCTCAGGAGTTGGTGAGGATGGCTCTAGAGCTATATTCATATTAGTCCGCGTGTCAGTGTCGTGCTCTGATAGGTTGTAACACTGGGGAACGTTTAGTTGAGGAATCATTCGTTATTCATTTGTTGTTTGGAATTACTTTGAGAATAATTGAGAATTGAGTTGTTCTGTTTGATTTGATGGTATTATTTCCGCTGTGTAAGACATGGTCTTATTTTAATCGATTATTTTGATAGTGAACCTCAGTGTAGCATGACTACTGCTTTATTGGAAGTTTTAATTTATTTAATAATTGTGGCATCCCTTGTTCCGTGTTAACTCTGATGAAATATGACTTCAATCATTGATATAATTAATATATTCGGGGTATTTTAGAAGGGGTGTTACATTGTGCATGAGGTGGTGCCACCCTACACTCCACATCAGAATGGGACTGCAGAAAGGAAGAAACAAACTATCATGAATATGGTTCGAAGTATGCTGAAAGGCAAGAATTTACCTAAAGAGTTTTGGAGGGAAGCTGTGTCGATTGCAACTTATATTTTGAACAAATGTCCAACGAAGAAGCTAGAAGGAATTACTCTAAAAGAATGATGGTCTGGTGTAAAACCTAGTTTGAGTCATCTAAAGGTATTTGGATCTATCGACATAAACATGTGTCAGATCAATTGAGAAGAAAAATTGATTACAAGTCGAGCCAAATGATTCTAGTAGGATACCATTTGGCAGGAGGTTACAAGTTGTTCGACTCAGTGAAAAAGAAGATTGTGATCAACATGGATATGATCATAGATGAGCTGAAAGAATGGGATTGGACTCAAAATGTCAAGAAATTTTCAATGGGAGTTTTACTTGAAGAACCAGAAACTCAAGTCGAAAGAGAAGTTCGACAAGAGGAACCAATAGTTGTGGATCAACCCAGCACAAGTACAATCAGACCTTAGAGAGCAAGACACATGCCTGTAAGGTTGCAAGATTGTGTGGTTACATCAGATGATGTGGTTGATAACGAAGGTGAGATGGTACATTATGTTTTCTATGCAGATGTCAAACTTGTCAATGCAGCTGAAGCATTGAAGGATTCAAAGTGGGTGAAAGCAATGAACGAAGAAATAAAATCCATCGAAGACAACAACACTTGGTCACTTGTCGAATTGCCTCAAGGAAAGAAGGCCATTTATGTCAAGTGGGTATACAAACTGAAGATGAATCCTAAAGGGGAAGTAACTCGACACAAAGCAAGACTAGTGGCGAAAGGATTTCTCCAGAAATAAGGAATCGACTTCAATGAGGTTTTTGCACCTGTAGC
The DNA here is from genome assembly GCA_021764765.1 of Vicia sativa. Taxonomy (NCBI): domain Eukaryota; kingdom Viridiplantae; phylum Streptophyta; class Magnoliopsida; order Fabales; family Fabaceae; genus Vicia; species Vicia sativa. Next base: position 192,316,582 of record CM038794.1, read on the forward strand.
TAGGATCAAAACAATCAGGTTGATTGTCGGCTTAGTAGAAATAAATAGTTGGCACATATGTCAGATGGACGTAAAGTATGCATTCCTGAATGGACCCTTAGATGAAGAGGTTTATGTTAAACAACCAGTTGGATTTGTGAAACATAACGAAGAGAGAAAGGTGTACAGACTTCATAAAGCCCTGTATGGAATGAAACAAGCTCCAAGAGCTTGGAACAAGAAGATTGTATGTTTTCTGAGGGAGAAGGAATTTGTGAAGTGCACAACTGAACATGGAGTATATGTAAGAAGAAGCAATAATGAATTGCTTATACTATGTCTCTATGTCGATGACTTGTTGATAACAGGTAGTTGCAAGAAGGAGATCGAAGACTTCAAATGTGGTCTCAACAAGGAATTCGAAATGTCTTATTGAGGTGATATTTCATATTTCCTTGGCATCGAATTCTACAAGACTAGTAGAGGTTTGATGATGCATCAAAGAAGATATGCAAGAGAAATTCTCAAGAGATTTAAGGTGGAAGAATGCAATTTGACTTCGACACCTGCAAAACCAAGACTGCAACTGTCGAAAGACTTAGAAGAAGATGATGTTGACCCAACCCAATATAGAAGATTTATTGTGTCTTTAAGATACCTTTGTCATACGAGGTCTGACTTAGCATACAATGTTGGTATTGTAAGTAGATTCATGCAGAAGCCAGAGGTATCACACCTAGCAGCGGCAAAGAGGATATTGAGGTATTTGAAAGGTACTCTTGACTATGGCATTTTATTTCCAGCAACTGATAAAGGAAAAGAATGCAAGTTAGTGGGGTACACAGATTTGAGTTGGTGTAGTGATGCCGAGGATCGAAAATCCACAGCAGGATATGTGTTTATGTTAGGTGGTGCGTCAGTTGCTTGGAGTTCGAGAAAGGAACCAATTATGGCATTATCATCATGCGAAGTAGAGTACATAGTTGCTTCTCTTTGTGCATGCCAAGCAACTTGAATGCTGAACTTGGTCGAAGAAATCACAGGTAAAAATCATGGATCGATTACCATGAAGATCGACAACATGTCAACTATCAACCTGACAAAGAACCCGATAGCTCATGGTCGAAGCAAGCACATCGAAATGAGGTTCCATTATATTCAAGAGCAGGTAGCTGATGGGAAGATGAACTTGGAACACTGTAGAACTGAGAACCAGATTGCAGATATCATGATGAAGGGTGTGCAGGTCGAAGTATTTCGAAGACTAAGAGCTATGATGAATGTATATAGTTTAGACACAATGAATTAGATGGTGTGTTGAATATAATTTTGTGTCAGAAAATATTTGATTAGATTTGATTTAGGAGTGTTAAAACAGTTTGTTACACACATATTTGATTTTAAATTTAGATAGATTTGATTTAAATCTAAAATAAAATATATTTGATTGGACTTAGGTAGCAAGCTAACCTAAATCTATAAATAGATGGAGTAACCCCTATTTTTTGTAATTGAATTCATTCACAATATTTCACAGTTGCAAAGTAAATAATAAAGTTTTTCACCGTTTGTGGGCAGAGAGAAATAATAAAGTTTTCACAGTTTGTGGGCAGAGAGAAACTCTACAGAAAATAATTCTTTCTTCTTTTTTCTTTAATTGTTCATTATTATTGTATGGTGATATCAATCTTATTGATCAAGATTAATAGAAATTCATCATAAATTTTGGTGGATTTCCAACACTATTTCCGATTCATAACTCGATTCTGATTCGGATTCCGGAGGCTTCTCTCTTTCTTCCATTGACATTCAGCAACACAGAAGGAGGGAATCACAATTAAATCCAATTCTGAGATTTTGTTTTGTTACGCTAGGCTTGCTTTCATCCTCATGACCCCCTCGCTAATGAACACTATATAGTACTAGTATTTCTTTTTTTTGTTTATTTATTTGGCAATATCATATTTTAGATTTACAGTTCATATACTTGTGTATGTTTAAATTTTTTCATTTAATAACCATTATTGTTAACTATTACTACCTACCTACGTCGCTAAATATAAATATAACATATATTGCATTAATTTAAAAACATTTGATTAAAGTATTAAATTTATTAATTATTTATATAATTTTATAAATATATTTTTAAGAGAGAAAAATAATTAATATTTATATAAATATATTTATTACACTGCAAGAAAAATATAATATAATTAAGAATATATTTTAAAAAATAATAATAGACAATGTATTTTAAAAATTAAAGAGAGTCTTATAAAAAGATAGGAAAAAAAAACTCTAAAAATGTTATAATTAGAGATGGAGAGAGGATTCACTAATAACTTTATGTTTATTTTAAACTTTGATATCTCTCTCCCTTTTATTTATAACTTCATTTTCCTTCCGTCTCTCTAGTATTTATGGCGTGTTATTCTTTCTGTTATTTTTTAAGTGTTATTTTAGTATAAAACTCTTCAATCAAAATAGTGAATTGTTAAAGTTATTTTTTCTATTATACCCTCATTTATTTTCTCTTTTTTAATAAATTCGTTCATACATTTTCTCTTATTTATTAAAAAAGTAAGAACGTAATTGAGAAATTATGACATTAAACTATAAAAACAACATTTAAATATGAACAAAATAATTATTGTAAATCGACGCTTAAACCAAAAATAATATTAAGATATACTAACAAAGAGATTAAATTACATAAATATAAATATGCTACGTTGATATTTTAGAAAGTAACAAATTTTACTTGAAATTCAATAATTATAAAAAATAAAATCCTATGAATCATAGAATATAATAAAGCTAGATAAGTACTTTGGCAAGTTTGTCATTTGTCATCTTCTTAGAAGCCTTATTATTTCAATAATTTCTATTCATAGTATACTTACTATTAATATCTTTCTTTATTTTTTATTTTTTTTAATTTTCTTTTTGTATGATCTCTTTTTACGTAGAATATCTTTTTTTTTATATCAACACCAATATTTGATAATGTTTTTTTTTATTGAAAATAAAATAAATCTTTTTTTATATTATCAAGTACATAATATATGAAGAGTTTATTTTAATGAGTTTTTTATAGTTATTTTATATAAATTTTTCTTTACATCTTTAACTTAGATTATTTGATATTATTTTCTTCATATGAATTAATTAGATTTTTTTTTTTGTAATAAATCTATTAAAATGTATGATCTCTTTTTATGATCTTCTATTGTAGAATCTCTTTTTTTTACGTCAACACTAATATTTGGTAGTATGTTTTTTACTGAAAATAAAATTAATATTTTTTTATATTATTAAATACATAATATATGGAGAGTTTATTTTAAAGATGAGTTTTTTTTATAATTATTTTATATAAATTTTTCTTTACATCTTTAATTTAGATTATTTGATATTATTTTCTTCATATGAATTAATTAGATTTTTTTTTTGTAATAAATCTATTAAAATGTATGATCTCTTTTTATGATCTCATATTGTAGAATTTCTTTTTTTTTTACGTCAACACTAATATTTGGTAGTATTTTTTTTACTGAAAATAAAATTAATCTTTTTTTATATTATTAAGTACGTAATATATGGAGAGTTTATTTTAAAGATGAGTTTTTTTAATAATTATTTTATATAAATTTTTATTTACATCTTTAATTTAGATTATTTGATATTATTTTCTTCATATGAATTAATTAGATTTTTTTTTTTGTAATAAATCTATTAAAATGTATGATCTCTTTTTATGATCTTCTATTGTAGAATCTCTTTTTTTTACGTCAACACTAATATTTGGTAGTATGTTTTTTACTGAAAATAAAATTAATATTTTTTTATATTATTAAATACATAATATATGGAGAGTTTATTTTAAAGATGAGTTTTTTTTATAATTATTTTATATAAATTTTTCTTTACATCTTTAATTTAGATTATTTGATATTATTTTCTTCATATGAATTAATTAGATTTTTTTTTTTTGTAATAAATCTATTAAAATGTATGATCTCTTTTTATGATCTCATAGTGTAGAATCTCTTTTTTTTTACGTCAACACTAATATTTGGTAGTATTTTTTTTACTGAAAATAAAATTAATCTTTTTTTATATTATTAAGTACGTAATATATGGAGAGTTTATTTTAAAGATGAGTTTTTTTAATAATTATTTTATATAAATTTTTCTTTACATCTTTAATTTAGATTATTTGATATTATTTTTTTGATATGAATTAATTAGAATTTTTTTTTGTAATAAATTTATAAAAAAAATATTGAATAATTTTATCCACAAAATCGTAAAATAAGGATGTGCTTTCTATATAATTTTATTTAAAATTTACTTTAAATATTTTATTTAAATCATTTCAAATAATTTATATTATTTTCTTGATATGAATTAATTAGATATTATTTTATTTGTAATAAATTTATAAAAAATATTGAATAATTTTATGGACAAAATCTTAAAATAAATATATGGTCAATATATGCCAAATAAATGCTATCACAAATATTTTTAAATTACATATATGATAGGATATCACAGTTGTAGGGTCAATACTAATTATCATAAAAGGCCAAATAAATGCTATCACAAATATTTTTAAATTACATATATGATATCACATTTGTAGGGTCAATATTAATTATCATAAAAGGCCAATAAATGTTGTTTCTCGTCATTTACGTAAGAAGCGTCCTTGGAATACTAAGCGTCCGTGGAATACTAAATGTTATCGGAAATAACATTAATTGGAACCCTTGAATCGACCTTCTCTCTTCCAACTTTAATCGACCTTCTCTCTTCCAAACCCCAATCACTCTTCTCTCTTCCAAATCTAATGTCTCTTTTCTTGTACCAAATCATGCCATCGTTTTCTTTTCCCAAAACATATTGTAATATGGAATCGTCGCTGCAATTTTCCAGGTATCATTATCAATTTCTTTCGATTAAACGCATATAAATAGGAGCAAAAGCATTGATTTTCAATCACAGTCCTTCTGATTCATTCATCTCTACATATTTTCATCTTTTGATTTCTCGATTCTGTATCAGGTTGTTGCAATGGCCGCTGTTAGAAACGATTTTGTTAAGGAAATCAATCCCTCAAAGGAATCGTGGGACATTGTTGTTCGGGTGAATCGCTTATGGTTTGTTCCAGATATGAATTCGAAAGAAAAATATTTTGCGATGGAGATGGTTCTAATGGATGACAAGGTTGTTGTTGTAGTTGTTGTTTCATTTTTGTATATTATGTATTATGTAGTTTTACAGTTTTATTCTAATTCCTTTTATCTAAAAATTTATAGGGTGACAAAATTCAACCTTCACTTAGAAAAGCACTCGTGTCCAGATTTGAAAATAAGATACGTGAGATCTTTCGGTGTTGCCGCTAATACGGGAGGATATAGGACCACAAAACATCAATTCAAGTTGAATTTGCAGAATGACACAATTGTTACAGAGGTTGAAACTGGACAGATAATAATGTCCCCTTACTCAATTGTATCTTTCTCGGAGATTGTTGGGAAAATAGACATGGACTACTTGATTGGTAAATCTTTTAAATCTCAAATTTATAAAAAAAAAATTTAATGATGTATGAAAGTTTTGTAGATTATATTTTCTTTTTTACCTGTTTCATTTTGTTGTCTTTATTTTTTAATAGATGTTGTGGGAATTCTAGCTGGGGTTGGACGTGAAAGAGTCTATGAGAGGAATCGTGTAGCTACTAAGTATAAAGTTATTGAGTTAGAGTCTAATGGGTAAGCTATTTTATCTATTATAATTTTATTAATTTCATATGTCATTTCTATGTAACTTATAACCTTATAATAACTGATTTCATTTTTTTTACACTTAGTATGAAGCTTGAATGCACACTTTTTGGGTCATATGTTGCTGACCTTGATGCGTACCTCCAATCGGGCAACACAGGGAATACTGTTGTGCTTGCACAGTATTTGAAAGTCAAAATGTATAATGGAAAAATCCAGTTGCAGAATGCAATGAATTGTACCAGGCTATTTTTTAACCCAAACATTCCTCAGGCAAATAGTTTCAAACTCAAGTAGTTACTATTAATTTGATCAATTTTGATATGTAGTTTCAAACTCGGGTAACTATTTATGGTTACTTTTATTGTTTGCTTACCAGTGATAACATTGGATCACCCACTCAACCATTCAACTATATGAAGGATTCTTCTGATTTGAGCTTAGAGGAAGAGTTCTTAAATCTGAGTCAACGCAAAACAATTGAGGAACTAAAAGACTGTCAAAATGTAATCTTAATTAGGTTCTTATTTCATTCTTATTGTACAGATCATGCTTTACATGTATTTTTTGTTTATTTAACATAATTGTTATTTATATGTGTGTGTAGGACATGGTTTGTGTGGTTTTAGGTACAATCAAGCATGTTATTGGAGGCAATGATTGGTGGTATGCTGCATGTGTCTGCAACAAGGGAGTTATTGCAGATTCTAAAAGGTTTTTCTGCCCTAAATGTAATAAGCATGTTTGGACCATTGTGCCGAGGTGATTGTCGTAAAAACATTCTATTATTCATGAGCAGGTGTATAATTTGTTCATCGTATTATCTAATTTGATTGCTTTCTTAATTATATAGGTATCGTGTCAAACTTAGAGTGATTGATGAAACAGACTCTGCTACTTTCGTGCTTTTTGACCGTGATTGTTGTTTGCTGACAAAGAAGACATGTTATGATTTGATTGAGGAAATGGATCGTGTGAGTAGTTTTATTTTATTCTTTTATTATATGTTTTGTATTGTCTTATTCAAGTCGATTTCATCTCTGACAGAAACTTTATTAACTAAATGTGTGGATTAGGAACTTGAGCCAACCATTGTGCCTAGAGTTATTGGTGATTTGGTTGAACAAACCTTTCTTTTTAAGATAGATGTAAAGAATGATGTGAATTCAGGATTTGAGCAGTCATTTCGTGTAAGAAAGGCTTGTGCCGACAAAGATATTGTCACTAGGTTCAAATCTGTTGTGAAGGTGTTTAATACTCTCTTACATCTTCAACTTTTTTTATTTAGTGTATGCTGACAAGTATTTTTATGAATGTTTATGTTTAGAATTCTGCAAATTTTGAGGATGATTTGCCTGATGGTGTTGTTCAGAGTGAGGCCGCTTCTATTGTCGTTCAGGATCTGAATTCCAAATTTGAAAATATTTTTGCTGAGGAGAAATGTGAAGATAATTGCTCATTGTCCAAACCTGTTGAAGATGCAGATTGCACTCCTGTTAAAAGGAATTTTGTGGAATCTGCGGATGAAAGTGATGGAGCCAACTCAAGGATTTTGAAAAACATCAAGATTGAGAAGGAGTGATGGACATGCCTCATCATTTCACTGTTATTTTGTTTGATGCTTTGTTTTTTTAATTATGTTGGAAGACACATTCCATGGCCTAAACTTTTTATATTTTGGATTTTTGGGTCATTTGTTTCGACCAACTTTGAGTTTGTTGAATTGGTTTATGTTTACCTTGCTACTCTCATATGTTTTGTTTTGGATTTATTTCATTTCCCGTAATGGATTTTGGATGTTAGAATTTATATGTTAATTTTTATTTATGATTGATTTCACTTTTGAATCCTTATTAAAATCTTATGAAATAATAAAATAGCTCTATTTATGGCAAAGGTGAAATACTCCTTCCTACCTTATGTTTTGTAGTTCTGATTGATATTTAACTCTCCTTATTCATGATATTTTTCTTTCTGGTGAACTTTTTAATTAAATTATTTACTTTTGATAACTTCAGCACAACAAATGCATAAAGAATGTTAAGAATATATCCCTTTCTTTTGTACATATCTCAACTCAAGTACATTCCAAGTTAATATGACAACTCATGATTTAAAAGTACCTAACAAATTTACAAGAGCATATTATGAATTAGAAAAGTAAAGTTCACTTAGAATAAGTAAAAACACCAGGTATGTAGTTGGTTTTTTTTTTTGCTGTGGTTTTGGTTGTTGAGAAGCTTAAGTTAATTAATATGCTGTTATTCAAATTTAACTTCAAGATATTTTGGGATTGATATTGAATAAAAGAATGCCACACTTCATTGTACCCGAGATTTTTGATTCTTGAAGCTTTATTAATGTTGCCACTGATATTTTTTAGCCTGTCCTATTTATTTTCACTTTCAAAATCAAATTTGCATAAGTTGTTAATGAACTTATATAAACCTTGCCTTCATTTCTGTGCATTTAAACAAGTGTATTTCTTTTGGGGCTAATATATGCTTTGGTGGGTTAATGGCACCAATTTCTCTCCTCAAAATAACAATCATGCCCTTTTATATATTTTTCTAATGTATCTCATGATTATTTATATTGATTATTTTGTCTATTTCATTCATCTTGAAATAGATGATTCTAGCATTAAAGACAACACTTTGTCACTTTTCCTTTTGCAATTTTTCTTTTGACAATACCAATTATGACAGATTTTTTCACATTAATTACTTTTAAGTGTTCATTTCATATTCTACAACACACTCATATTCATCTTGTCTTTCTAAACATCAAGTATAATTTTGGTGATACTCAATGCCTCTAGACATCTATTAATTTTGGCATGAAGGGATCACTTTGCCTTCTGCCATATCTTGAAACTATTGGTAATGGACCGAACAACTCACCAATTCCGTTTAAGAAAGATGTTAATGAAAGACAGACAATATAAACGGCAACGACGAGACACAGGTTTGTACGTTATATATCTATATATAGTTTGTATTTCATATTCTAACTATAATATGTAAAGTATGGTTGTTATTTATTAGATGAAAATTATACACCGCTTGCGCAAATGTTTCGACTGGAAGCTTCAACCAGTGCACAACATCTTGTTCCTAGAACTCCATTATCCACGTTGTATATCGGTATAACTACTTAACAAAATTCTATTTGAATACTATGATTTTATTATTTTCCCGTTGAAATTCGTCTTGGTCATATTTTTCTTGCACATTCAATGCAGCTGCTAATGTCCCAACACCTACTAATTCAGTTGTAACATCAACTTATGACAAATATTATGATAGTTTGGCCAGTAAAAGTAAGCATCCTTCTGGTGTAACCTCATCCACGCCTGATCTTACGAATGATGCAGGTTAAGCATGTCATATTTATGTAATTTTTTATAAATAAATTTGGCTATCTTTCTTTTAACTGATATGTGTTAGTTTATTATATGTATACTTCAGCGACATCTAGAAGGCGTAGGATGATGTTAATTAGAAACAAGGAGATGCGTCGAACTCAACATGTTTATGGTTCGTAGTTACCTATGATAATGGAGTTTTGTTAACACTTGACTGTTTTTATGCACAAGATTATACAATTTAGATTTAGATTTCGCTAATTTTTGTTGTTGGATCTTGCAGAATCCATAACGGACAACCCCGTGTCCGAAATAATAAATCCAACATCCAGTCATGTTACAAAACGCGTGTCTCAACCTATCCATGTTCTTGAATCCATACCTTCATTTGCATTTGATTTTCGTGTCTATCCAACAGACGAACCCGTGAGCAATCGAGGTATGTCATTTGTGGTAACAGTAGCTTCTTTTACATGTAGTTTTGTTTTAAAATCATTCTTTTTTTATCGTGTGTCTTTAACCCAACAAGTACAAGCATAAATAATAGTGCAGATTTTCGGCATTATGACATATATGACCAGGCTGAAACTGAAGGTAAGCAAACATGTTAAAGTGTTAAGAAAGTGAATGTAACACATGATATACACAATATACACACAACAAGTTTTACCTGTGATATTGAACTATTATTTTGTTACTATCAACAGAGATGATCGATTTTGGAAATCCATCATATATATGTTCTTATTATGGTGCGGATATGTGGTATGAGGAGAGATCTGACAAATGTGACAACACCACCGTAAATCTTAGATTTTCACTTTGCTGTTCGAAAGAAAGGCATTGTTCATCTACCGTATGAAATTAGGTCTCCGACATTGCTAATTAACTTGATGAATGGACAAGATTCAAGGAGTAGACATTATAGAGAAAACATACGAGCCTATAACAGTATGTTTTGTTTTACCTCAATTGGTGGGAAAGTACAATCAAACACAAGTGGTGGTCCTCCCCAATTTATTCTCGGTGGACAGAATTATCATAGAATGGGTAGTCTGGTTCCAGATGAAGGAGTAACTCCCAAATTTGCACAGTTGTATATTTATGACACACAAAATGAAATATCTAATAGAATTAGCCATTTCATGCATACTATTAATTGGTATATTATATTATATTATATTATTATTGAAGCATTTTTTTTTGTGCATGACGCTTTAATGGAATGTTTGGCAGATCCAGCGATAAAAACTCTGGCCTAGACAAGACATTAGTTGAAGACATCACTAAAATGGTGGATGACCACAATGTCTTAGTCAAGTCTTTTAGAAAGGTTCGCGACCACTTAAAGCAGAACAATGAATCCAATTTTTGTTTAAGGCTGTTTAGAAATAGAACAAAGGATCCAAGAACACATAATCTGCCCTCATGCGACGAGGTTGCTGCATTAATTGTTGGAGATTTTCAGAACCTTGATCCTGGCCGAGATATTATTGTTAGGAAGACTTCTGGTCATTTAGTGCAAATTAGAGAGACACATGCTTCATTTCTAGCTCTTAAGTATCCGTTGTTGTTCCCGTTTGGTGAGGACCAATATCATGAAAACATTCCTTATAGAGAGTCGATTATCAACGAAGGAAGAAGGAAGAGGTTGCGAGTTACTTTTAGAGATTTTGTTGCACTTCGCATACAGGAGAGAAAATGTGAAAATGGAAGTATTGTAAATGCTGGACGACTATTTCAACAGTTTGTTGTTGACGGTTTCTCCATGATTGAGTCTCAAAGGTTATGTTGGCATCGCATGAACCAGGCAACTATTAGATGTGATATATTAAAAGGTTTGCAGAAGCGTTCTACGGAGAGAATCGACCATCTGCAATTGGAAAGCGTGTCGTCCTACTGCATCTTTCTGGAGCCCGCGATACATGTTTAATAATTGTCAAGATGCGATGGCAATTTGCAAAAGTTTGGGTATCTGATTTGTTCATCACCATCACATGCAATGCTAATTGGCGAAATTAAGAACTTTGTTCATATAAGAGCCTTACACTAGCGATCGTCGGACATTGTTTGTAGAATATTTAAGGCAAAACTCGATCACATGATGAATGCTTTTAAAAGGAAAAATATTCGAGAAGTTGTTGCGTAATGTAACTAGCTTTATGTTTTACTATAAATTATTGTCATGTATTTTCTTTAAATTATTGACATCATAGTTTACAATATTAAATATTAATATTTACTTCTTTCTTAATTAGGGACATATACTATAGAGTTTCGGAGAGGGCCACATGCACATATTTTGCTATGGCTTGAAGCATCAAATTCACTAAAAGCAGGCCCGACATTGACAAGTTCATTTCTGCGAACTTCGGACCGTAATCTCTATCCAAACCTTGCAAATGTTGTTTGAGTTTTATGTTACACGGTCCTTGTGGAAAAGCCAACTTAAGTTCCCGTGCATGAAAGATGGCAAGTGCTCAAAGTATTTTCAAAAGATTATCGAATTCCACTATAGTGAGTGAAGGCTATCCAAAGTACATGCGCCGAGATAATGGTTTGTCGATTGTGAAAAAGGGAATAACTCTGGACAACAGGTATGTAGTTCCTTATAATCCACAATTGTTAGTTAGATACCAAGCACATATCAATGTTGAGTATTGCAACAAGGGAAATGCTATAAAGTACCTGTTTAAGTATGTTAATAAAGGCCCACGAGCCCTTTGTTGGAATTTCAAATCAAACTAAAAATGGCAAAGTTTTGGATGAAATAAAACAGTACTATGAGTGTAGATATTTGGCTCCTTGAGAATCTGTCTGGAGAATTTTTGAGTACGACATACATCAGAGGTGGCCTCCTGTTATAAGGCTTTCGTTTCATCTAGAAAATGAGCAGTCTGTTATGTTTTCAGAAAGTAATTCAGTTGAATCTATCATGAACCATAATGAAGAAATTGACACGATGTTTTTGGCTTGGTTTGAGGCAAACAAAAAATTTCCAGATGAAAGGGAATTGACTTATGGTGAATTTCCTACAAGGTTTGTTTATGATAAAAGTGTCAGAGCATGGCATCCGAGACAGCGGGGTAACTCTATTGGAAGACTTACGTATATTCCCCTAGGGTGTGGTAATGTTTTTTATTTGAGACTTCTGCTGACTATACAAAAGGGATGCACAAGTTACAATGATATTAAGACTGTGGCTGGAACAATTCACGAAACCTTTAAGGATGCATGTGTTGCACTTGGTTTGTTGCAAAACGACAAAGAATTCGTGGATGCTATCATTGAAGCCAGTAATTTTGCCTCTGGTAACCAGATGAGGAGATTGTTTGTCATGTTATTATTTATGGATTCAATGACAAATCCCTTTGTTGTTTGGGAAGCAACATGGAAACTTTTGTGCGATGGAATTTTGTATGATGCAAGGAAGAGACTTAACAACCCAGGTATTCAATTATATATTTAATATATGTTTGACTTGAGTTTGCATATCTATCGCATGTTTAGGCTCAAACATGCTATTATGTTTCTACTATGACACTAAGACGGAATAAACTTGATTGTGTTTATTCTTACCTATATTTATTTAGCAGAATCACATTAGCAAAAATTCATGTGTAAGTATAATGAAACTTGAATGATATTTTATTGAAAACACTTTACAGTTATTTGTCTTCCTAAATCATGTCTACTGTATTCAATCAAGCTTAATTTAATATGTTGTACCCTATAATATGATTTTTTTTCCTCATAGTTGAAGTTATGTCGTACTAAAAAAACTACTCCTTGTGATTTCAACATGATATATTTGTAGTTTTAACACTTCATATAATAAACTATGCTAATAACAAACAGTTTGAAATATCAAAATCTCCCACAAATAGTTTTAAATGACACATGTTTTTTAATTATATATTTAATATATGGTTTATTTATATATGCGCATATGTTTAACTCTATTCTATTTGTCGTAGATCTTCAAATTATCGAAGATGATTTGAAAAATTTGTGTTTGATTGAGTTTGAAAGATTGCTCTCCATGAATGGGAAGTCTCTTGATAATATTGAGTCGATGCCACAACCTTCGAGTTCTGAAATGCAACAATTTAGAAATAGTCTGTTGGCTGGTGAATTAAACTATGACAAGGAAGAGATGGTTGCAACCCACATGTCATTGATGTCAACCTTAACTGCTGAACAAAGGTCAGTTTATGATCAAATTATCAATTCAGTGATTATGGATTGTGGAGGATTTTACTTCTTGCATGGTTATGGAGGAACAGGTAAGACGTTTATTTGGAAAACTGTGTCAGCTGCCCTTAGATCCAAAGGTTTAATTGTTTTAAATGTTGCTTCGAGTGGAATTGCATCTTTATTGTTGCCTGGAGGAAAAATAGCTCATTCTATGTTTGGAATTCCATTAATTACAACTGAAACATCTTCTTGCAACATCAAAAAACGGACTGATAGATGTGAACTTATCTTGCAATCAAAGCTTATCATATGGGACGAAGCTCCAATGCTAAATAGATTTTGTGCTGAAGCTGTCGACCGTTCTTTGAGGGACATCATGAGGACTGTAGACGACTCTAACCAATATAAACCATTCGGTGGTAAGGTGGTTGTTTTTTGGTGGAGATTTCAGACAAATCTTACCTGTTGTTCGAAAGGGTTGTAGGCATGACATAGTGTCCGCTTCAATAAACTCTTCTGAATTATGGAAGTTTTGCAAGGTATTGACTTTGTCAAATAACATGCGGCTGACAGCTCCTAAGTCCAACATAGAATCTAAAGAAGTTAAAGAATTTTCACGTTGGATGCTTGATATTGGAAATGGTAAACAAGCCTCGAATGAGTGTGGAGAGAGCACACTCCATATTCCCGAAGACTTATTGGTTACAGATTCTAATAATCCTCTCTTATGTCTGGTTGAATTAACATATCCACTACTTTTACAGAACATGAACAATTTGAAATACTATGAAGAGAGGGCATTACTATCTCCGACTCATGATTCTGTAGATATTGTTAATGATTTCGTTTTGTCGTTAATTCCAGGTGATGAAAAGGAATATTTGAGTGCTGACTCAACAGTTCTTTCTGACGAAAATTGTGTCGTTCGTGCAGATTGGTTTACACCTGAATTCTTGAATGAAATGAAATGTTCGGGAATGCCAAACCACAAAATAAGGTCAAAAATTGGAGTTCCGGTCATGCTTCTCAGAAACATAGATCAATCTAATGGCCTTTGCAATGGAACAAGGTTGCTCATAAATAAACTTTGTCCAAATATTATTGGTGCCACTGTGATTACAGGAAAAAATATTGGTGATAAGATTTACATTCCAAGGATGAATTTGATTCCTTCCGATCCAAGCTTTCCATTTAAGTTTCAGAGTAGACAATTTCCAATTGCGTTATGTTTTGCAATGACAATAAATAAAATTCAAGGTCAGTCTCTTTCTCAGGTCGGTTTGTATTTACAACGCCCAGTATTCACTCATGGTCAATTCTATGTGGCTATTTCGAGGGTAAAGTCTAGAAAAGGATTGAAGATTCTTATTTTAGATGGCGAAGGAAAACCGTGCACAGACACTACAAATGTTGTTTACAATGAGGTTTTCAACAATTTGTAAGCATGAGACCATTATGTTAAGTTATGTTTTGTATCTTAAATTATGAAAACATGCATTTTGGATGCTTCACTTTATATGCTATTCATGATGTCAATATGATTGTCTGCTAAATTTATAAACAGCGGCATTATGTTTTATTTTTAACCAGCCAAGTTTTGTTTCAGCAGCATTATATTTTATTTTAACCGGTCAAATTTTGTTTCACACAATGATTAGATAAAATTATTATAACCTGCAATATTTTTATTATAACATACATGGAATACACACGCGTTTGCTTTTTGCTGACGATTGTTTTCTTTTTTGCAGGGCTAATGTTTCTAAGGTCTCAACCCTCACGGAGGTGCTTCATACTTACGCAGAGGCGTCAGGGCAGGAAGTTAATCTTACTAAATCTGAAGTGTTTTTTAGTAGCAATTTGGCTCGCCCTGCTCAAGAAGATCTTGCTAAGATTATGGGGGTGCGTCATGTGCTTGGAACGGGGAAGTATTTGGGTTTACCCTCAATGATTGGTAGAAGGAAGAAAGATATTTTTTCTTTTATCAAAGATAGGATTTGGAAGCGTATTAACTCTTGGAAGAGTCGTTCTTTGTCTAAAGCAGGGAAAAAGGTTATGATCAAATCTGTTCTGCAAGCTATCCCTGCTTATACTATGAGTACTTTCCTTATTCCAGATGGGGTGATCAATGATATTGAGCGCATGCTTAACTCCTTTTGGTGGGGTGGAGGGCGTAATAATAAAGGAATTCGTTGGTTGGCATGGGAGAAATTGGCATGTTTGAAAAGTGATGGTGGTTTGGGTTTTCGTGATTTCAAAGCTTTTAATCTTGCTTTGATAGCTAAACAAGGCTGGAGTATTATGGAAAATCCATTATCTCTTGTCTCAAGAATTTTTAAAGCAAGGTATTTCCCGCAGACGAGTTTATTGGAAGCTAAGTTGGGCAATAATCCGAGTTTCGTGTGGAGAGGTTTGTGGAAGGCTAGAGATGTTTTGAAAGCAGGGTGTCGTTGGAGTATTGGTGATGGTAGTGGCATTAGAATTATGCAGGATCCTTGGCTTAGAGATGATAGCAATCGTTTGCTTTGGGGTCCGCAGTTGGAAGAAGTGTATGATCTCACTATTAAGGATCTCTTGGTCCCGACTTCTAAACAGTGGGATGTGACTAAGGTAACTCAGATTTTCGGTGACTCTCTAGCAGCTGATATTCTTAAGGTCCCTTTAGTGTCTGAGGTGGAGAATGACAAGATGATTTGGCAAAGCGAAGCGGGAGTATAGTGTTAAGTCAGGTACCGTCTTTGGAGGAAGAGTCGGGACCTTGGTAGCGATATCGTATGCCGAATGGCGGACCAATATGTGGAATATAATTGCTCCTCCTAGAGCTAAGCACCTCTTGTGGCGTTTATGTAGAGGTGCCTACCGACTAGAGTTAATCTTTACCAGTCGGGTTGATGTCCTATTAGTTGTCCTTGGTGTGAGTGCGACGCCGAAGATGAGTGGCATATCTTCTTTGGGTGTCAGGCTATAGCGTCAAGTTGGTGGGCAGCAGGTTTATCTTCTATTATTGATTCCCGTGTGCTTTTATTTGATGATGTTAAATCCATTATTTTCGATATTTGTAGTAAGGAGGATCGTAGAGATGCTGGTAGAGTGGCGGTCTTGTTGGACGTCCTTTGGAGATGTAGGAATGATGTTGTGTGGAATGATACTCGTGAGGATGGTAATAGGATTGGTATTTTGGCTTTCAATAATTGGAACGATTGGTTCTTGGCTAGAGATGTTGTTAATAATAACAGTAATATTATTCACCCGCCTTCTACGTGGAGTCCTCCATTGGAAGGATGGACAAAATGTAACGTGGATGCTGGCAGGGGCGGATCCAGACTTTATATATTGGTGTGGCTAAACATAAAAGAAATTATCGACTAAAATATATTGAAACATTCTTAAACATATATTAATATTAGAAGAAAAAAAGCTTAAACAAAGTGACAAAGTGATCTCCCTCGTATTTAGAGACATTCTTAAACAAAAAACATGGCAAGCAAAATGCCAGGTCCTTAGATTCACTATAATCAATCCAATCATACAAATCAAACCAATTTTTGCATAATCTACGTCTTTGATTACCTTGAACAGACCAAGGGTAAACAAAATTGTAAGGAGGTTTATGACGACCTATTTTTAAATAAGCTTTCCTTACCTCATTTTGGATGTCAGGATGATAGTTTGAAATTGGAGGCCTAATTCCTGGATCGGTTTCCAACAATTCATAATCGACAACTTTAATACTCTCACTTGGATGTTGAGTTTCCGATGCTTCTAAATTTACCGAAGAAGTAGCTTTGTCTCTAGAAAGCACAGGAAAAAATTTCTTCATCCTATAAAGAGAACAATGAAACCATTAAAATTAACTATTCACTCTATAAAGAAAATAATAAGAACAATTTATTGTAAAGAAAATATTTATGAGAAATTGAAAATTTACTTTTTTAAAACAAATTGGGGTTTTAGGGTTCAACTCAAATAGAACAAAAGAATAAGAAAATTTTGAAGTAGTTAGTTTACCTTTGATTTTCAATCACCCATAAACAATGCAAAATGGTGGGGTTATTGGATTAATGAGAGAAAGAGACAAATATGGAAGTTGGTTGAGTTTGAGAAGAAGAAAAAGGATTTACTGTGTGAGAGAGAAAGAAATAAAAGAGAGAGAAAATTAAGAGATAAAAGTGAGTTGAATAGTTATATAATATTAAATATTAAAATTAATTAATTAATTAAATATATATTAATATTAGAAAAAAAAAAAAGAAAAAAAAAACTGGTGTGGCTATAGCCACACCTAGCCTCAAGGTGGATCCGTCCCTGGATGCTGGGTTTAATAATTTGCTGGGCACAACTAATCGGGGCTGGTGCTTTCGTAATCATTCAGGTAACTTTGAGACTGCAGGAGTGGCTTGGGATTTTGGTACACTATCACCTTTGGAAGCGGAAGCCTTGGCGTTGCATGAAGCAATTCAACATGCTATTTCTCTTAACCTTTCTCATGTTACTTTTGAAAGTGATTGTCAATCTGTTGTCCTTGCTTTGAATAATAATCGTTTAGGGTGTTCTGAATTTAGTTTTATCATTATAGCTATTAAGAATCTTTTGTATTTGTCTCTGAACTTTGAGGTTAAGTTCATTAAGCGCCAAGCGAATTCGGTTGCCCATACTTTATCTAAGGTGGCCAATTCTTGGACTAGACGTAAAGTATTGAGTTTGGTACCTCCTTGTATTGATCAATATTTATTAAATGAAAAAAGTTAAGTTTCTTTCTTTCAAAAAAAAAAAAAAAAGCAAGTTATTATAACCAACAAAATTAACGTATAAATTGTTTTTACTATTAAATACAATATTTTTATATTTAATTCAGTCAAATTATTATAATCTGTAATGTTTTATTTTACTATTGTTATGAATTATAGTGGATTTTAATTATTACTTTAAATTTTTAAATTATACAATATTTAAGGAAATTTACTTCTTTTATTTGACAGTGAAACAAACATAACAGTTTTGACGCAATTTATAAAAAAATATTAAATTCACCTTTAATATATTTAATTTTAATTAAAATATTAAAACTATTGTAATTATTTCATACCACTTATATTATAGAACCATTATTATAGTAATTATTTCAATTATTTATTTACTTTAATCATCATAGAATATAATAAAGCTATTTGTAATTATGCTATTTTAGGTGAAATATTGTGTCAATTACTTTTAAAATTTTGAAAATAACATTAAATTTAATTTGACTAAAACTGTTGATCATTTAGCATTTTAAAGAAAAATGTATCATAATTAATGATTTTAAACTATTTATTTGGAAATTTCATTTATCATTTAAAATTATTTATTTAATTCTTAATGTTAGGATAATAAATTCTATTTAATGCACATTAAAGTAATTATACTAATTATATTTACTTTCTTGATTTTTTTATATTATTTTATATAATAACTTTGGTACTAATTATTCAACATTTCAAATACAATTATGCTAAATTTATCAAATTTATATTTGTATTTTACATATTATGCTAAATTTATTCCTTTATTTTCTACATATTACTTAAATTTTAAATCTTTATTTTAGCTACTAATAAAATTTATATTCATTCGTACAAATATATTTTACTTCAATTTTATCACGGGTATACACGCTAGTTACAATTATTTTATTTATTTGTATATGATAGAAAAAAATAGATTGGAGTTTTTCAGTATACTTAAAGATTAATCAACCACGTGGTTGAATTTGGAACTAATAAGGGTAATTAGGTATTTTTAACAACACCCTTCTTTTCTTATATTTTCTTATATGATAGATTTTTTTAACCATAGTCCATAATCTTTGTTTAAAAAACTAGGGTTTGTCAAGCTTCATCAACAAGATCTGTGAATTCCTTGTTTTCATTCGTTTTGTTTTGTTGTAATATCGATGGATAGTTCATCGTTTGGCGTGATACGACCGCCCACAGGCTGACGAAAGAGGGAAGCGGTGAAATCGGATCGAGCGGAAAAGAACCGAATCGAACCGGTCGGATCGGGCTCGAACCGGAACCGGATCGGAAGCAGTTGAAACGGCGTGAATTTCAAAAGTCATGGGACAGGAAGTTTGGTTGGGAATCGATCCCATTAGAAGAACGGAGATTAGTGATCTGTCAAGTCGTTTGAGGACGACCCTTATTTTTCTTATAGCTGTCCCAAATTTACGATATGAATAAAGCCATGAGGAGCGAGAAGAGAATGGTAAAAGGCCCTTGCGATTATTTGGAGAGCTCTCGTAACCTAAGTCCCTTTGATGTTACCAACGTTCCATCCTTTGGAAATATCGTGGCGATCTGTTCCTAAACACATTATCATTACCGATAAATGTCGCCACATTTCATTCATCTCTCCAAACTTGCCTTGGCGGTAGTGACAATCCGGTTATAAAATATGAGTTTCAACATGTTATCAAGGCAACAAATCGCTCCTCTAATACTTATTACATTACCTTTCAAGCAAAACCTATACATGATGATGGAGTTGAAAAGTCTTGCTACAACTTTTCAAGCCAAGGTATGGGACGAAAAGTTTCCATCGAATTGCACATGGTTGAGTCTTGTTCCATTAAAACCTAACACACACCACAGTAATAATATTCCGCATACTTACATGTTTAGTTTCTTTTATGTTCTACTCACCATGATAAATCAATTTTCTTTTAGACTTTAAATTGGTAACCAATCTTATCAACTTGTATTTTGCTAGCTTGATATGATTATGATTGATGCTCATGTAATTGTTAATTAAGAAATGACTGGAAATTGGTGAGCTCAAGGCTCTACAATAAATAGTAAATCAGAGTTTTATGAACTCCTAAACCAGTGAGAATTCTCTTGTAGAGTTTTCTGAATTTGGCTGAAACATTTTCCGAACTGAAGGCCCATTACTTGTCAATCAACTCATGACTTTGAACCGAAGGCTAGGGGTGGCAAAATGGATGGATTGGATGGATATGGATTGGATTGTTAATAGATGGATCAAAACAATCCATTAATCCATTACAATCCATTAAAATTTCCTTAAATATATCCAATCCAATCCATCCATTTAAAAATAAAATCCATCCAATCCATCCATTAACAACATTTAAGGGATGGATATCCATCCATCCAAAAGATATTTCATTTTAAAAAAAATAAAGCAATTTTTTTTTTAAAAACCAAAAAATTTAATGTTTTTTACGAAATTTTATTTTTCAGTTTATAAAAAAAAACTCAGTTTTTTTTAAAAAAAAATCAGTTTTTAAAAAAAAAAAATCCAGTTTTTTTCAAAATAATATTTTCTTTTTTCAGTTTTTCAAAAAAAAAATTCCAATTCTTTTTTGAAAAATAATTTTATTTTCAGTTTTTCAAAAAAAACATTTTTTATAAAAAAAATTTTAAACTTTCTTTTTTAAAAAAATTCCAATTTTTATTTCTTCAGTTTTCAAAAAAAACATTTTTTTTCTATTTTTTTCGAAAAATATAATTTTTTTAAATTTCCAGATTTTTTTAAAAAAATATTTTTATTTCAGTTTTTCAAGAAAAAACTTTTTTTTAAAAAAAATTCCATACTTTTTTCGGAAAAAACTTTTATTTCAGTATTTTCTAAAAAAAAAAACTTTTTTTTTAAAAAAAATTTCCAGTATTTTTTAAAATATCTTTTTTTCAGTATTTCAAAAAAAATTTTTTTTTTTAATTCCAGTTTTTTTCGGAAATAAATTTTATAAATATTTTCAGTTTTTTTTAAAAAAAATGTTTTTTTTAAGTTTTTCTAAAAAAAACATTTTTTTTGAAAAAATAATTTTTTTTCTTTCAGTTTTTTATAAAAAAAACTTTTTTTGAAAAAATATTATTTTTCGGATTTTCAAAAAAAAATTCCAAATTTATTCGTAAATTTATTTTTCAGTTTTTTTAAAAAAAGTTTATTTTTTAAATTTCCAGTTTTTATTTTTTCAGTTTTTTTTAAAAAAAAATTCAATTTTTTTTCAGTTTTTTAAAAAAAAAAATTATTTTTAAAATTTTCAGTTTTTATTTTTTTGTTTTTTTAAAAAAAAATTCAATTTTTTTTCAGTTTTTTAAAAAAATTTATTCGAAAAAACTTTTTTATTTTTTTAAATTTTTTATTTTAAAAAAACATAGATTTATTTGATCTAAAAATAATCCATTGGATCATTAAAATGTGGTGGATGGATTGGACCAATCCATATATATAAATGGATGGATTGGATCAATCCATTAACTTATTTTTCATTTGGTGGATGGATTGTGAAGCAACTCGATTTTCAAAAATCTCTTAAATTCTCGAAAACTAGTGAAATCGCCACCTAATTTTATTCGTTCTAAAAAGAACGGGGAAATATAGATAAAACCCCAAACATGCGGATAAGGCGGTCTACGTGACCAAAAAGTGGAATCGGGAGTCGGTTATGTAAGGGGAAGGTATTAGCACCCCTTACATCCATCGTACTCGATGGGACCCATTTAATTCTACGCATTTGTGTGTGTGTTTACAAAGTTATGGATGCTAAAAAGAAAACAGAATTTGTTTCTTATTATTTTGAGTTTGGCACGGTTTCAAAACCGTGTGCCTACATATTCCCTCGTGCAATGGGAAAGTCAAAACTCTGTAGTTCCTCTTAAAAAGGCTTTAATTGGTTGCATTGATTTTATCTGAAAAATCGTGCGTTTAGTTGTTTCAAATGCTTTGAGCTAGGACTTGTTTTGTTTATTTGAAAAGCTTAAGTCCTCGCTCGTATTTGAAACGACTATTGCACACTCTTTGTCGGAAAAGAGTTTTGATGATCGCGTCTGAGCGATAAAAGGGTTTGAGTGAGTTGAATTGATTTTAGGTGGGTGAAAAAGTACCGAACAACGAGGCTAGCGTCTCACGATTCAAATACTAGAAACCCGAGGAACGAATGTTCACCCGAATCGTCTATCACCCAAAAAAGGTTTTCTTATGAAAGAGTGAGGTGAAACGAAGTTCACGTTATTTAGGAGTCTTTAAGCCACGGGTCTAGCGTCCAACGACTTAAAGACTAAAGTTTGTTTGAGGGACAAGTTTTTTAGCAATTAGTCTAGCGTTTAACGACTAAAAAACTTGTACTTTATCATGAAAAAGATTTCGAAAATGCACTCGACGTTGGATCGAGGTTTGAAACTTATTATGAAAGTGTTTTTGCAATGCGAGTTATAGTTAATTGAATATATGGTCCTGAGGTGCGGTAATGGAAAAGAACACACAATAGTATACAAGCATTAAATACATTAAAAGCCCATACAAGGTGGCTTAAACAAATTGCTGTGTAGGTGCATGCGCGAAGTAAATTTAATCGATTAATTAAACAAAACTTAATCAAGTAATTAGTTTAATAAAATTAATTAGGTAGACTAATTAATTTTAAATAACCTAATTAGATAATTAAATAATGTTTAACCATTCAATCAAAGTTTCATTGTAAGCCCAAGAGTAAGCGTGGTGTGTGAAAAAAAGTGTGGCCGTTGTGACGCTTCAAAGCTTTGTCAACTCAGGGTAGTAAAAGATGGCTCGCACGAGTATTAGTTTGAAAATATTTTCGGTTCGTGCTTTGTGACTAATTAAATAATAAAGCAATAAAATTATTTACTAACTATTACAACAAGTGGGGAATGGGGTACAAATTTACAAATAGGGATATTGCAAGAAAAAGAAATAAAATACTAGAAATTTCCTAATAGATAAAGAAAATCTCTAACTATACCATTATTATTATTATTATTGGTATTTTGGGATATATTAAATATTTTAAGTTGAATTAAACAAAGAAAAAAGAATTATATTAATAATGATGATTTTTCTTATAATAACAATACTATTACTTATAATCCTATATGTTAATAAGTAATAATAATAATGATATTTAGTAACAATGATAAATAACAGTAATAATAATATTAATGTAATAATAATAATATAATAATAATAATATTAATGATAATATAGTTAAAAATTATTGTTAATGGTTATAGTTAGTAGTGATAATAATACTAATAATAGTTATAATAATCCTAAACAAAACAAAAAATAGAAAATGAAAAGGAAAAGTAGAAAATCTCTCGTACGCGTGCTCTGTTTTCTCTCTCGCTCGTGGGTGTCCTCACCGAAACCCTCATATCCTCTCGCCGCTCTCGCTCTCACTCGCTCACGTGATTCATAATCATCTCTCTTCGCTGACGCGATGCTTAATCTCTCTCTCTCTCTCGAATGGAGCGATGCTTCCGTCTCTCTCCTCTCGTTGTCAATCGCGATCATCTCTTTCTATCCTCTTCGATTTCCTGTTACTGCATGTTTCGATTTGCATGTTTGATTTTGTTTTCTGATTGTTTGATTGTGTTACAGGTTGGAACTGGGGAAGGAACGATGAACCCCAAGCTTGGCCGATTCCAGCAACGGTGAAAACCCGAGCTCTGGAGACGTGTCAGTGCATGTGTGTTTCCTAACCTTGTTTCGGGTGAGATCGCTCTTGTACTCCTTTCTTCTTCTTCTTTCACTGCTTGTCAGAACTCGATTTCTGAAACAAACTGTCTGAAGGCACTTAGGTTAGGAACATGATGATGTTTGATTGCTTGATTTGCTTATGTTTTTGATTTCTCTCTCTTTTGCTGGCTGTGGGTTTTTTTGTGATAAGAACGGATGCTACTCTGGGTTTTTGCTTTCTTCTTCTGAAACACCAAAAAATGAACTCTGTCCTTCTCTCTGCGAACAGATATTATATCTTGATCTTTTTGAGTATCCTGTTTTCTGAACCAGTATGGCCTTGATGGATCCTTGAACAGATATGTCACTTGACCTTTGCTTGTGTTTTGAGATTAGGAGCCATGCCATCATGATGGTTTTTTCTGAATTTCTTGACTTTTGCTTTCTCAAACCATGCTGCCTGCTCTGACTTTTTCTCTGATGCTTGTCTTATCTTCTTTCTCAAAGTGTCCCTGCTGCTACCTGCTGGCCTGTACGCTTGATACTGCTTTTGCTTCTTTTCTTCCTTACTCTCTAGATTGTCCCTGTTTTGATGATTATGCTGATACATATGCTTGCTGTTTTGACTTTTCTGTTGTCTCTTGGGAATCAAAATTATGAACTGATATGTATGCTTTTGGCTGGATTAAAATTGTTGCTTTTTATTGTCTGCTGCCCGGAATATGTCGCTGTTGTATGCTTGCTCGAAACAAACTGTCGCTTTCTCTCTTGCTGTCCAAAATTAGATTTGTCGCTTTATTCTCCTTTTTCTTGCAGCCCGTCGCGTTTGTTTGTGAACCGGGTTTAACCCGTGATTTGTAAACAAATCAAACCGCCGATGATTAATCTTCACGATTATGAGGCCTTAACGAAAATTCTGATTCCCGCCTAACGCCTAATGATGATGTTTCTCGAATAATTTCATGATAGTCTCTTGCTCTTTGTAATTCAATTATGTTTTGATCTTTTGTTCACTTGCTAACCATTTCTCTTTACTCTTTTTTCATGTAACCTGAGTGAGGATACTTTAAGGAACACGGACCGGGCAGCAGCTTTAGCAAAGCTTGGGCGGACTCGGAGAATCGTAAACGATGAAGTCGAAGTGAAGAAAACAAAGCCCGGAGGAAACTTGAGGATTAGAATTGTAGGATTTAGGAATTCTTTTGGAGATTTTGAATTGTAAATAATATTGGAATAAAAATGTAGGAAGCTTCAAACATTTAGTGAACTGGTATATTTCCAAATTTGTAATACTTTTGCGCCGAAAGTTTGATAAATTGAATGAACACAAGCTTGGTTTGAACATTCTTGATTCTTGAATTGCATAATGTAATCATTCTAACTTCGACCGTCTTTTGAAACATTGATGAAATGGTCCTTGTATTGATCTTTGAACAAAACAAACCTTGAATGGACTCGTAACGCGCTTTAGAACATTTGAATGAGATCCGCATTTGGATGGTGAATTTGTAAAAATCCCACATTACCTATAACCACCTGGGTTATGGTTTGGAAATTTGGATGGACCGGTACCGATTATATTCCTTGTATCTTGCAATTGATGTAGAACTTAGATGTGCAAGATTGGCCTAAAACTCAAATATTTCCGTAGATCATAAAATCTTCGAACAAACTTGAAAGACAATCGGAAAATGGAGCGAATGAAATCATAGATCATGAATTCCACAAAAACCTCAAAACCATGAATTTTGACAAATTACTCGTTTCGAGTCGCTTGAATCAATCTTGACCCTTGAATGAATTTCGATAAGAAATCCAAAACGAGGTACTTGAAACGGTAATAATGTTGTATCCCAAAAAATTAAGAGTTCTAAGAATTTCAGCAAATCTTAGCATTATTCACTCGAGTCACCGAACTTTGAATATCGAGCCAAATATTCGCCTTAAATCTCTTGAACCACTTTCTGCATTTGGTAAATCCAGATTAACACAATATAAATTCTTCCACCTTCTCAAAGTTTCGAATGAACTCGAATTTTCCGTCACGCAATATTCGCATGCAAATTGAACCAAAGTTTGAGTTAATTCCGATTGAAACAAGGAAACAAGCATAAATATGTTCCAAGACAAAAAAATGATAAGGAGGGTAAATTTTCGGGGTTCTCTAGTATTCAATCCTCTTCCACCTTGAACGTTCAAAAGCCGTCAATCTTTCTTACTTACCAGGTTTAAGATGATTGAATAGGGGCAACTGTCGCACCCCAAAATTTACCCTCCTTATCATTTTGTGTTGTATGCTTGTTTCAATCGTTTCAACTCAAACTTTGGTTCAATTGCATCGATATCGTGACGGAAATCAGTTCATTCGAAACTTTGAGGTGGAAGAATTTATTTGTGTTAACTGGATTTACAAATGCGAAAAGTTCAAGAGATAAGGCGATATTTGGTCGATATTCAAAGTGATCTGACAGTGCAATGCTGGAACTTGCCCTCGGGATACAACATTCTTATTTCAAGTACCTCGCTTTGGATTTTATCGAAATTCATTCAAGGTCAAGATTGATTCAGCGACTCAACAGTAATTTGTCAAAATGGTTTTGAGGTTTTGTGGTCATGATCTATGCTCATTCGCTCCATTTTCCGAAGATTTTATGATCTACAAATATTTGAGGATTCTTGCACATCTAAGTTACATCAATTGCAAGATACAAGAATATAATCGTCGGTCCATCAAACCATAACCGGTGGTTATAGGTAATGTGGGATTTTACAAATTCACCATCAAATGCGGATCTCATTCAAATGTTCTAAGCGGAGTCCATTCAAGGTTTGTTTTGTTCAAAGATCAACAAGGACCATTTCATCAATGTTTCAAGGCGGTCGAAGTTAGAATGATTACATTATGCAATTCAAGAATCAAGAATGTTCAAACCAAGCGTGTTCATTTTTATCAAACTTTCGGCAAAGTATTACAAATTTGAAATATACGATTCACTAAATGTTTGAGCTCCACATTTTTCAATATTATACAATTCAAAATCTCCAAAATCATTCTAAATCCTACATTCCTCAAGTTTCCTCCGGCTTTATTTCTTCGACTTCGTTACGATTCTCCGCTAAGCTTTAACAGCCGCCGTCCGTGTACCGTACTCACTCGTGAAAGGTGAGAAATGGAGTGGTTAGATCAAAACAAATTGAATTACAAAGAGCAGCGTGGTGTTCGAAACATCATCATTAGGCGTTAGGAGATCAATTTCGTTAACCTCATAATCGTGAAGATTAATCATCGGCGGTTTGATTTGTTTACAAATCAGGTTAAACCCGATTCACAAACTCAACAACTCAGAATAAATGACGGACACAAGAAGCGACAGTTTGTTCGACAAGCATACAACGGCATATTCCGGCGGACAATAAAAGCAACAATTTTAATCCAGCCAAAGCATACATATCGATTCATAATTTTGATTCCCAGAGACAGCGAAAAGTCAAACAGCAGTATCGGGCATAATCATCAGGGGACAATCTGAGAGTAAGGGAAGAAAGCAACGTCAGCACGTACCGACGCGGTAGCTGACGGTTGCTGAAGAAGACAAGCATCGGAAAAGTCGAGCGGCAGGCTGGCAAGCAAAAGTCAAGAAATTGAAAAAACCATCATGATGCATCTAATCTCAAAACACAAGCAAAGGTCAAGTGACATATCGTTCAGGATCCATCAAGGCCATCGCTGATTCGAGAAACGATCAAAGATCAATATATCGGCGAGAGAGGAATGATTCGTTTGGTGTTTCGAAGGAAGCAAAACCAGTAGCATCCGTGAGGAAAATCAGACAAAGCTCATCAAGTGATCAAACATCATCATGTTCTAACCTAAGTGCCTTCGGCGTTTGTTTGATCGAGTTCGACAAGCGTTGAAAGAAGAAGAAGAAAGGAGTACAAAGCGATCTGGAAACAAGGTTAGGAACACATGCTGACCTCAGAGGCTAGGACTTCATGGCTGGGTTCATCGTTCGCTTCGGTTCAACTGTAACACAATCAAACAATCGAAAACAAAATCAAACATGCAAATCGAAACATGCGGGGAAATCGAAGAGGATAGAAAGAGATGATCGCGATTGAACGGAGCATCGCCTCCATTCGAAAGAAGAGGCGAATCGGCGGCGGCGAGAGACGATGAATCGGCGTGAGGCGAGGCGGCGGGAGAGGATGAGGTTCGTGAGGACACGGCGAGAGAAAAGCGAGCGTCGAGAGATTTCTACTTTTCCTTTTCATTTTCTATTTTTGTTTTGTTTAGGATTATTATAACTATTAGTATTATTATCACCGCTAACAATTTTGCAACTATATTCAATATATTATTATTATATTATTATTCTTGCATTTATCATTGTTATAAATATCGTATTAACATATAGGATTATAAGTAATAGTGATATAAAAAATCATCATTATTAATATAATTCTTTTTCTGTTTAATTCAACAAAATATTTAATATATCCCAAAATACCAATAATAATAATGGTATAGTTAGAGATTTTCTTTATCTATTAGGAATTTCTAGTATTTTATTTCTTTTCTTGCAATATCCCTATTTGTAAATTTGTACCCCCATTTGACTTGTAATAGTTAGTAAATAATTTTATTGCTTTATTATTTAATTAGTCACAAACACGAACAAAATATTTTCAAACTAATATGTCGAGCCATCTTTACTGCGGTTGACAAAGCTTTGAGCGTCTGCGACCACACTTTTCACACACCACGCACTCTTGGGCTTACAATGAAACTTTGATTGAATGGTTAAACATTATTTAATTATCTAATTAGGTTATTTAAAATTAATTGGTCTACCTAATTAATTTTATTAAACTAATTACTTGATTAAGTTTTGTTTAATTAATCGATTAAATTTACTTAGCATGGCTTACCACACAATTTGTTTAAGCTTGTATGGGCTTTTAATGTATTTAATGCTATGACTATTGTTTCTTTTGCACACCTCGGACCATATATTCAATTAACTATAACATTGCAAAACACTTTCATAATAAGTTTCAAACCTCGATCGCGTCAGTGCATTTTGAAATCTTTCATGATAAGTAAGTTTTTAGTCGTTAAATATTGACTAATTGCTAAAAACTTCCCTCAACAAACTTTAGTCTTTAAGTGGTTGGACGCTAGACAGTGGCAAGACTCTAAATAACGTGAACTTCGTTCTCATGGAAAACCTTTTGGGTGATAGGCGATCGGTGAACATTCGTTCCTCGGGTTTCTAGTATTTGAATCGTGACGCTAGCCTCGTTGTTTTTCACCCACCAATTCACTTCACTCAACCCTTTATCGCTCATGCGCAATCATCAAAACTCTTTTCGGATAAAGAAAGTGCAATAGTCGTTTCAAATACGGCGAGGACTTAAGCTTTCAAACAAACAAAAAGTCTAGCTCAAACATTTGAAACAACTAACGCATGCGATTTAAAATCAATGCAACAATTAAAGCTTTTAAGAGGAACTACAGGTTTGACTTTCCCATACGAGGAATATGTAGGCACGGTTTGAAACCGTGCAAACTCAAAATAATAATCAAATTTATTTTCTTTTATAACAGAGATTAGCGATATACACACACACTTAGAACTAAATGGGTCCATCGAGTACGATGGATGTAAGTGCATACCTTCCCTTACATAACAAACTCGATTCCACTTTTTGGTCGCGTGAACCGCCTTATCCGCTTGTTTGGGGTTTTATCTATATTTTCCCTTTCCTTTTGGAATAAATAAAATTGGGATGATTTCCTTGATTAGCGACTTTTTGGGACACTTTTTTAAGCGAGTTAACCCTAATTTAATACTTCGCTTGTGTGTTTATTTATTGCTTTGATGTTTACTATTTATTGCCTATTATTTCTTTATACTATCCTGTGATATATTCTGATATTTGGGCGTTTTGGTTATGATTCATAGATAAGCCCAATACCCAAGCTTCTAGGAAACATAAGTTTAGAGTGGTTGAGTAGCTTAGGTCCATTGGACATCCGTGTTCCTTGGATCGGCGTGAAGACCACGACTTAAGTTGGTCTTTTAGGGAGTTATTGCATCGTACAATAGTGCGGGATGATAATTCTTGGACAAAGGGCCTATAACTCTAAGTTTTAGGATGTCCAAAACAAAGCCGACCGCTCAAAGGTTTTTGAGTATCCCTTTAAGAGCCGTTTCTTGGAGTATACTTTTGAAAATACTATCGTCATGGCGATGTTATTTTTAAAAGGGGATCTGAGTCTCCGAGAAACATTTAGCAAAATACACTAGAACCAACCTTGTTTGGGGAATTGTGGGTAGGCGTCGAAACCATGTCCGACCGTCCTCTTAAACCCTTGTCTGTTTAACTTTACATGTGTTTTTGCGCATAACATCAATATGTATCGCATCACATTGCATTTTTACATGCATCACCATTATATGGCATTCTTATTTGCATTACCATTACATCGCATTTCTTACATGCGTTGCCATTATCATGTATTTGCATTCATCAACATGCATGCAATTTCTCCTCCACTACAAAAAGCTCATGTCACCTCTTGTTCCTGGCCAGTTAGCTGATTTCCTGCACTCATGGCGAGTCTGATGGACCAATTGGAACATAATCAAGTTGTGATGAGAGAAGACCTAGAAGGTGTGACAGACAAGGTGGATCAAATGTTGGAAGCCATGCTAACTTCTTGGAGGCGGTGCCCAAGATGCTACTGGACTCCACGTCGGGATTTCTTGTTAGGCATAATCCAATGTACGATTCTCCTCACATGTGGATGATCTATTCAACCTCAATTGGTGCTCAATGTTCAATCTAACGCAATCCCTACGGTCCAAAGGCAATCAACTATTCGAGAAGATTGTATCCCACATCCTCAAGCTGCTAAGAAGCCTAGGTTTGCCAACTACGTGCAAAATCCTCAAGGAACGAATTCAATGGTCAACACGAGCTCCTCGAAGATCTGAAGCGGAGAATGTGTCTTGATCGAAGGAACAATTGAGGGTATTGAATGGAAACGATACTATTGGTCTAGATGCTGCTGACCTTTGCTTAGTGTCAGACATCGTGATTCCACCAAAGTTTAAAATGCCAAACTTCGAGAAGTACAAAGGTGTTAGTTGCCCAGAGGCTCATTTGAAGATGTTTTTTCGCAAGATGTCTGCATATGCTCATGATGAAAAGCTTCTCATCCATTGTTTTCAAGACAGTCTTAGTGGGGCATCTCTAGATTGGTATATGCAATTGGAGAAAAAGGATGTTCATAATTGGAAAGACCTATCTTCCTCATTCCTGAAACAATATGAGTTCAACCTTTCCATGGCTCCAACTCGTATCCAATTGCAGAATCTTCCTCTGAATATTAATGAGTCGTTCAAAGAATATGCTCAAAGATGGAGAGGGTTGGCTGCCCGAGTTAAACCACCAATGCTTGATGGAGAGTTGGTTGACTTGTTTTTAAATACCTTACCTAATTCATACTTCGAAAGAATGATAGGTTGTACATCTTCAAGTTTCTCTGACTTGGTGATGGTGGGAGAAGCATTGAGGCGGTCTCAAGGGAAAACTCAAGATGCCTCGAGTAGCCAAGCTGATGAGGAATTCTTCAAAGGTTCTCAAATAGAAGAGAGGATTACGAAACCAATGCAATTTGGGAAGCTCATAGCTCCACCTCCACATGCCTTATGGTCAACCTCGTATATGCGGTGTTCATATCAGACCCGATGCTTCTCGGTCCTGCATGCCGACAACCATGGGGCACTCCTCATGCAAGAAACAAGTTCAGGCCGTGGATATCAAAGTCAACGTCAAAATCACGCAAACCTGAGTAACTTGGAAAGAAGAATGCTCCTCTTGATCGATTCCGTGACCTCGGATCAACTTACTGCCGTGTCTGGTTCAAAGCTCGTTGTTGGTTCCCAAGTTCATTAAGCCACCAAAGTCATTCCATACGATATGATCATAATGCGCGATGTGGATACCATGATACGGTGGGCCCTCAGCGAGTTGCAATCCTTACAAAGCCAAAGTTCAGAGGTTGATCGACCCGGTACTTGACTATTCAAGGAGGGATTACTTTGTGAATGGCAACCCATACTCAAGTGAATGCCAAGACTACGCTAGTCATCTAAATCAACAAGTCGGGACCAGACGGTCTCCTCATCAATGATCAACTTTCTTTCTTTGCATTTTCATGTGTACCTTGTTTAATTGTTTAAACTTTGTTTGCATGTAGAAACTTGTTTGTTTTTATCTTAATGCAATGAATATGTTTGTCTTGAAGTAATCCATTCGTTGTCACTCAATCCATTCGTTATCACTCTTTAAATGATTTGCGAGCATTTTGATACCAACGTTACCAATCCTTTCGCCTAGGCAAAGATTGAAGGGAGGATGATAAATGCGCGGGTCTCTAGTCATGTGCTTTTGGTAGAACCATGCTAATGATGTCTGGCCTTGTTTCAAATCCCCAAACACGAGTTATAAGGGAGATAGACCCTCGTTAACCCCCTTTGAGCCTTGAAGTAGGAGTTTCTTTTCTGTTCAGAAAAAACCCTCATCATTTCAACCCAGGGGCGGGTAGTGTTCAGTTAATCTGATCGAGCGTTCAGAACTCATCAAGAGAGTGTTTAAGGATACAACAACCGCTGTCCTTCAAAAGGTTGAGAAGGGTCAAAACCACAGTAATCGACCTCCATCTATCAATGATGTGCATCAAAGAAGAACGATACCCCATTGGGTATCTCTCGCACATCAGAAGGTCAACAGATGACAATACGATCCCTAAGGACTCAGACAGTCACCATCACTTTAACACATCAATGATTGTGTAAAGATCCACGACTTGTTCAAAAAAAAAAAGATGAATAGAAAAAGACAAAAAGCCCGCTAAGTCGGAACTTAGTAATAAGTCGCTTAGGCAAAAGTCAGGTAAGATCCCGAAATGAAAAGTTCTCAACAAAGAACAAGTCGTGTGGTCAAATACCAAAAGACAAAATGTGAGTGGCTGTCGTGTCCAAGAAACCTCATATCGGTTCCTCAACCATCATAACTCCTCTCGAGAGATGAGTGCTCGTATCAAGATAGTTGAACTTAGGACTGAAGGACATCATGGAGAATGGGCAGGCACCAAATATTTTGAGCCTAAAAATCCTTTTTTCTAAAAAACCCGTGAACCAGGCCACGTTACAACCCTCATAAGTCCTAATTGAAGCAAGGGTTAATTCAAGAGCATATAACAAAGAGATCGCGTTTACCTGACTCCTACAGGTGTGCTAAGTATCTGTGTTGGTATCATATGCTCGTCTTATCTTTCAAAAAAGAAGATTTTCAGTGTTGCACTCAAAAGTGTTTCACTACGAAAAAGTCATTTTTCATACAAAACTTCAAGACGCATAAATGTTGCATTATAATTGTCACAACAAACATTCTTCTACATGTAAAACAATTGTTTGACATTGAAGAAGTTCTCATAATGAACATCAGTGAAGAGTTTAACTTTCTCCAGAAGAAAGACTTGATCGTCTCTTTGTATCAAGGGGCAGGACGTCTAAGGACTCCCTTGAGCATGTCATAAGTTGTCTTCTCAACATTCTGTTAACTTAGGGGCAATCAAATCGAAATTCAGCTCCTTGAATTTCCATAATCTAAGGACAGGTCCTTGAAAGCAATCGGCGGTGATTTGGTCTTTCTCAAAAATGTTAACACAGGACAACCGTCGTCTCATGATTCAATCAATACGAGACATTTACTTGAGATGTTGAAACCTTCGGAAAGTTCTCATTCCATCAAGTTAGTTGTTCATATGCTGTTGGTCTGAAGCAATTACTTCGAGACATAGGAGTCTCTCTAGAGCTCATCCTGGGGCAAGTCTTCCCTATGTTTGCATAGCCAATTATCCAGATGCGATCAATCTGAAGAAGTCACGTTGACACGTTGAAATACTTCTGAGGAGCACATTGGTTCATGCTACTTCTATAGTACAATGAAGTCCACCCTCAAGATTGATCAATCGGTCACATCGAGATACGGTAATATCTCTCAAAAGTTTGCTAATTAGGGCATCCTGCATTGGAATACAAATTTTGGGCGAGCCATCCATGTCAGTTACTATAAATTTCGGCATCCTCTCAAAGCAAATCTCTTCGGATAATCAGCAGTTAGGGCAATGATTCTGCTCGGACAATTTTGTTACTGTGTCTTGGTACGCTCTGAAATTCCCTCTCAAGTGTCAATGGTTTGTTCGTTCAATTTGAGTGGCGGGAATCATGCTAACAACTTCCTTTTGATGGAAATTTGTTTCAAGTCTTTCTTGGTCTTAACTTGATCAAGCAGTCAAAGCATCTTCATGCATTGTCAATCATGCATCTCATCTCATGCCATTAAAATCGACCTTGTTTAGTACGTTTAACGATTCGTCGGTTGTTTAAACTATTTCACGGTTTCGTCGGTGGTTATTCGTTTCACCGATTTCCGTCTGGTTGACCAAAATCATTTCGCCGATTTCGATACGGTAGTCGAATGTTTTCACCGGTTTCGTCGGTAGTCGAAATATTTTCACCGATTTCTTCGTCGGTGGTTAGAATATTTTCACCGGTTTCCGTCGGTAGTCGAATGTTTTCACCGATTTCCGTCGGTCGATTCACGATTTCCGTCGGTGGTGAAACTATTTCACCGTTTCAATACGGTTGTTAAAATGTTTTCCATTTCCGTCACGGTGGTTTAACACAATCGATTATCGTCTAACGATTTTTCCTTCAAGGTCAAATTTTATTTGGCACATGCATTCATTCATTCATGCATTCATTCATGCATTCATATCATATACTACATAGCACATTCATTCATAAGCCTCAGCCAAGACTCGGGTTATTCCAAGATCGGTTAGTGATTCTTCTCAGCAGAATCATAATTTGAAGACTATTTTGAATGACAATTTTAGTTCTTCCGATCACAAGCTTGAGGGCTTGACCATAATCGGTCTACAACGATGACGACTCTCAAATCAAATCTATTCCAGAGTGATTGGGTTTCCCCAAGCGAACTCTTGTATCAATGGACCTTCTTTATAGAGCTTCTTTTGAAGTACATCATTACAAGCAGGAGACTTTTATCAAATGATAATCTAGCGTTTCTCCCATTGCGGTGAATGCTTGGGTGACAAACAATTGATAGTAGTGTCAACTCCCCAATGAAGTCTCTTCCCCAGAGAATCGATCGATCATCCCCAGTGAACTCTTATGACAACAAGATCGTTCATTTGGATTCCCCAGTGATATCTTCCTTCTCTCAACATTCAGGAAATCATGCATCATTTGCATCAGAAAGATCACATCATGCATATCATATCATGCATATCACCCATGCATTAGCTTGACTATTGTTTTGCGGTTTTCAAGCTGAAGCGTAAATATCCTCGCAAGGATCAAATTTGAAGGATTAGTTCTCAGGCGACAAATTATCCTCTATTTCTGATACCGGCACAGTGATATACTTGTATGGATCTCAACAATGATGGTTTCTCCGTGAGATTTCTTCCCGGTAGCTTGATTGTCTCTTTCGGATGGACTCAAGCGTCGACAAAATTATTCAATAGAATCCCGATTGAATTTTCCACACGGTTTTCTTAGAGTTTCCCGGATCTTATTTCTCTCCCAGTGAATCGCCTTCAAAAGGATTACTACAACATTATTCTTGGTATTTTCAAAGACTTCTTTGGACGAGAATCTCCTCGGCAAATACTATTGGCGTGGCTTCACAATATACTCCTATGAGCGGTCTGGAAAATTACATCAAACTTCTGGTGCGTTTATTTCCCCAGTAAGTTATCAACTACTCAACAAATAAATATCCACCCGGCGGGATGTTTATTCAAATCTCAAGATATTTCTCCAATTCGGACGTTGATCTCCATATCAAGCTGGCTGCAACGCGTATCCATACAATGTCGACAAATTGAAGCTCATTACCACAAGTTTTCGATCCGCAGATGAAGTTCTTCTATCAACGGTAAAGCTATCTTCATACAAATTGAAGATCTTGTCAAATCGAAGTTGTTCAACATGTCCATACATGTTGATAAGATCTCATCATCGAAGCGTCGGAAATAAGATTTGCCGACTTCATAAACATCTATATCACGCGATATGCGGATATTATGTTTATCCCGGTGTATTCTTGGGTGCGCTACTGAATTCATTCTGCGGGTAACTCGGAAATTACACGGTCAAAGACATTCAGCATGCCATGGCTCCTCGCATCTTCGTGCACCAACAATTCCGATGTTGTTCTAAGCCATCTATTCAGAGAACTCTTTGTTAAGTTCTCAATCCTGTCATTCAGAGAACTCTTTGTTAAGTTCTCAATCCTGTCATTCAGAGAACTCTTTGTTAAGTTCTCAATCCTGTCATTCAGAGAACTCTTTGTTAAGTTCTCAATCCAGTCAATCAGAGAACTCTTTGTTAAGTTCTCAATCGTGTCATTTTTCAATTCCGTTTAAGGTCTCCAGGTAGTCCTTAGTTCAAGAGAACTCTTTGTTAAGTTCTCAGTCTTGTCAATCAGAGAGCTCTTTGTTAAGTTCTCAATCATGTTATTCAGAGAACTCTTTGTTAAGTTCTCAATCGTGTCATTTTTCAATTTTGTTTAAGGTCTCCAGGTAGTCCTTGGTTCAGAGAACTCTTTGTTAAGTTCTCATTCATGTCAAATTTTTCAGTATATTGTTTCTCTTTCGCTTGAGAAGTTTGTTTCCCTTCTCATAGCATTTTCGTTAAAATTGTTGTCAAAGCCATTTCGGTTACACAGTTATCCCCAGTGAAGTCGCCAACTGAAGCAACTCGATTTTCAAAAATCTCTTAAATTCTCGAAAACGGTGAAATCGCCACCTAATTTTATTTATTCCAAAAGGAAAGGGAAAATATAGATAAAACCCCAAACAAGCGGATAAGGCGGTCTACGCGACCAAAAAGTGGAATCGGGAGTCGGTTATGTAAGGGGAAGGTATTAGCACCCCTTACATCCATCGTACTCGATGGGACCCATTTAGTTCTAAGTGTGTGTGTATATTCGCTAATCTCTAAGTTATAAAAGAAAATAAATTTGATTATTATTATTTTGAGTTTGGCACGGTTTCAAAACCGTGTGCCTACATATTCCCTCGTGCAATGGGAAAGTCAAAACTCTGTAGTTCCTCTTAAAAAGGCTTTAATTGGTTGCATTGATTTTGTCACGAAAAATCGTGCGTTTAGTTGTTTCAAATGTTTTGAGCTAGGACTTGTTTTGTTTGTTTGAAAAGCTTAAGTCCTCGCTCGTATTTGAAACGACTATTGCACTCTCTTTATCCGAAAAGAGTTTTGATGATTGCGTATGAGCGATAAAAGGGTTTGAGTGAGTTGAATTGATTTTAGGTGGGTGAAAAAGTACCGAACAACGAGGCTAGCGTCTCACGATTCAAATACTAGAAACCCGAGGAACGAATGTTCACCGATCGTCTATCACCCAAAAGGTTTTCTTATGAAAGAGTGAGGTGAAACGAAGTTCACGTTATTTAGGAGTCTTTAAGCCACGGGTCTAGCGTCCAACGACTTAAAGACTAAAGTTTGTTTGAGGGACAAGTTTTTTAGCAATTAGTCTAGCGTTTAACGACTAAAAAACTTGTACTTTATCATGAAAAAGATTTGAAATGCACTCGGCGTTGGATCGAGGTTTGAAACTTATTATGAAAGTGTTTTGCAATGCGAGTTATAGTTAATTGAATATATGGTCACGAGGTGCGGTAATGGAAAAGAACACACAATAGTATACAAGCATTAAATACATTAAAAGCCCATACAAGGTGGCTTAAACAAATTCTTATGTAGTGCAATCTTGTGAAGTAAATTTAATCGATTAATTAAACAAAACTTAATCAAGTAATTAGTTTAATAAAATTAATTAGGTAGACTAATTAATTTTAAATAACCTAATTAGATAATTAAATAATGTTTAACCATTCAATCAAAGTTTCATTGTAAGCCCAAGAGTAAGCGTGGTGTGTGAAAAAAGTGTGGCCGTTGTGGCTTCAAAGCTTTGTCAACTCGGGTAGTAAAAGATGGCTATACAGTATTAGTTTGAAAATATTTTCGGTTCGTGCTTTGTGACTAATTAAATAATAAAGCAATAAAATTATTTACTAACTATTACAACAAGTGGGGAATGGGGTACAAATTTACAAATAGGGATATTGCAAGAAAAAGAAATAAAATACTAGAAATTTCCTAATAGATAAAGAAAATCTCTAACTATACCATTATTATTATTATTATTGGTATTTTGGGATATATTAAATATTTTAAGTTGAATTAAACAAAGAAAAAAGAATTATATTAATAATGATGATTTTTCTTATAATAACAATACTATTACTTATAATCCTATATGTTAATAAGTAATAATAATAATGATATTTAGTAACAATGATAAATAACAGTAATAATAATATTAATGTAATAATAATAATATAATAATAATAATATTAATGATAATATAGTTAAAAATTATTGTTAATGGTTATAGTTAGTAGTGATAATAATACTAATAATAGTTATAATAATCCTAAACAAAACAAAAAATAGAAAATGAAAAGGAAAAGTAGAAAATCTCTCGTACGCGTGCTCTGTTTTCTCTCTCGCTCGTGGGTGTCCTCACCGAAACCCTCATATCCTCTCGCCGCTCTCGCTCTCACTCGCTCACCGGCCGCGATTCATCGTCTGTCTCTCTTCGCCGGCCGCGATGCTTCCGTCTCTCTTCTCTCTCGAATGGACGGCGCGATGCTTCCGTCTCTCTCCTCTCGTTGTCAATCGCGATCATCTCTTTCTATCCTCTTCGATTTCCTGTTACTGCATGTTTCGATTTGCATGTTTGATTTTGTTTTCTGATTGTTTGATTGTATTCTGAGTTGGGCGGGAAGAGCGATGAACCCCAAGCTTGGCGATTCCGACAACGGTGGCTTAGAGCTGCAGGCGATGTCGGTGCATGTGTGTTTCCTAACCTTGTTTCGGGTGAGATCGCTCTTGTACTCCTTTCTTCTTCTTCTTTCACTGCTTGTCAGAACTCGATTTCTGAAACAAATTGTCTGAAGGCACTTAGGTTAGGAACATGATGATGTTTGATTGCTTGATTTGCTTATGTTTTTGATTTCTCTCTCTTTTGCTGGCTGTGGGTTTTTTTGTGATAAGAACGGATGCTACTCTGGGTTTTTGCTTTCTTCTTCTGAAACACCAAAAATGAACTACATCCTTCTCTGCGACGGATATTATATCTTGATCTTTTGAGTATCACATTTTACGAACGGTATGGCCTTGATGGATCCTTGAACAGATATGTCACTTGACCTTTGCTTGTGTTTTGAGATTAGGAGCCATGCCATCATGATGGTTTTTTCTGAATTTCTTGACTTTTGCTTTCTCAAACCATGCTGCCTGCTCTGACTTTTTCTCTGATGCTTGTCTTATCTTCTTTCTCAAAGTGTCCCTATTTGCTACTCTTTGGCTATACGGCAATCTTGCTTTGCTTCTTTTCTTCCTTACTCTCTAGATTGTCCCTGTTTTGATGATTATGCTGATACATATGCTTGCTGTTTTGACTTTTCTGTTGTCTCTTGGGAATCAAAATTATGAACTGATATGTATGCTTTTGGCTGGATTAAAATTGTTGCTTTTTATTGTCTGCTGCCCGGAATATGTATTGTTGTGCTTGCTCGAAACAAGCTCGCTTTCTCTTGCTGTCCAAAATTAGATTTGTCGCTTTATTCTCCTTTTTCTTGCAGCCCGTCGCGTTTGTTTGTGAACCGGGTTTAACCCGTGATTTGTAAACAAATCAAACCGCCGATGATTAATCTTCACGATTATGAGGCCTTAACGAAAATTCTGATTCCCGCCTAACGCCTAATGATGATGTTTCTCGAATAATTTCATGATAGTCTCTTGCTCTTTGTAATTCAATTATGTTTTGATCTTTTGTTCACTTGCTAACCATTTCTCTTTACTCTTTTTTCATGTAACCTGAGTGAGGATACTTTAAGGAACACGGACCGGGCAGCAGCTTTAGCAAAGCTTGGGCGGACTCGGAGAATAAACGATGAAGTCGAAGTGAAGAAAACAAAGCCCGGAGGAAACTTGAGGATTAGAATTGTAGGATTTAGGAATTCTTTTGGAGATTTTGAATTGTAAATAATATTGGAATAAAAATGTAGGAAGCTTCAAACATTTAGTGAACTGGTATATTTCCAAATTTGTAATACTTTTGCGCCGAAAGTTTGATAAATTGAATGAACACAAGCTTGGTTTGAACATTCTTGATTCTTGAATTGCATAATGTAATCATTCTAACTTCGACCGTCTTTTGAAACATTGATGAAATGGTCCTTGTATTGATCTTTGAACAAAACAAACCTTGAATGGACTCGTAACGCGCTTTAGAACATTTGAATGAGATCCGCATTTGGATGGTGAATTTGTAAAAATCCCACATTACCTATAACCACCTGGGTTATGGTTTGGAAATTTGGATGGACCGGTACCGATTATATTCCTTGTATCTTGCAATTGATGTAGAACTTAGATGTGCAAGATTGGCCTAAAACTCAAATATTTCCGTAGATCATAAAATCTTCGAACAAACTTGAAAGACAATCGGAAAATGGAGCGAATGAAATCATAGATCATGAATTCCACAAAAACCTCAAAACCATGAATTTTGACAAATTACTCGTTTCGAGTCGCTTGAATCAATCTTGACCCTTGAATGAATTTCGATAAGAAATCCAAAACGAGAGTGAAAGCGGTAATAATGTTGTATCCCAAAAATTAGAGTTCTAAAATTTGACAAATCTTAGCATTATTCACTCGAGTCACGAACTTTGAATATCGAGCCAAATATTAGCCTTAAATCTCTTGAACCTTTACGCATTTAGTAAATCGATTAACACAATATAAATTCTTCCACCTTCTCAAGTTTGAATGAACTCGAATTTTCCGTCACGCAATATTCGCATGCAAATTGAACCAAAGTTTGAGTTAATTCCGATTGAAACAAGGAAACAAGCATAAATATGTTCCAAGACAAAAAATGATGGAGGGAAATTTTGGGGTTCTCTAGTATTCAATCCTCTTCCACCTTGGCGTTCAAAGCATTAATCTTTCTTACTGGGTTTAAGATGATTGAATAGGAACAGCGTCGCACCAAATTTGCCCCCTATCGTCATGTCAGGCTATATTGTCTTGTTCCTTGTTTCAATGGAAGCCAGGCAGTTCAACACATCTGCGATAACGTGGTGAAGAGGCCGGTTCGTCGAGGCACGAGAAAGGTGGAGGTTATGTGTGGTTCTGGATTGCAAATCGTTGGGCAGTGTTGTTCGATCAAGGTTGACATTTCGGTGATGTCTTGGTCGAGGAGAAACGGTACACAGGATATGCGTTTCAGTACCTGGTTTACCAATTCTTATCAGCTCAGGTCAGATGATCAGCGACTCAGCGTATTGTCAAGTCTGTGGAGATTCGATCTGATCATCGTCGCTCCGCCCGATGTCTTCAGATTTGATCGAGGCTATGATCTGATGACAGGTTCTTCACATCATTCCATCAGTGCAGAACAAGGGAATATCGTCGTGCGATCATCCTGACCGCCAACCGGTGATTGGGTAATGAGTTTACAAATCACCATCAATGGATCTCGATCAAATGTTCTGGCGCATTTTCGTTCAGATCGATACGGGACCATTCATCAATGAACGATCGGTGGGGTGTGCGGTCAGAATCGGAAGTCGGAAGCCAACCATTCGGTGTCAGGCTCAAAATACAGGCGGGCTATCTGGGTTCAAATGTTTGAGCTCTGTTTATTCCATAAACGATTCAAAATCTCGAAATTCAAAATCTGGTCTAATCTCGAGTCCTCGACTGTTCTTCGCCGACTTCATCGTTCTGACCAGAATCTTGACACTGCAAAAATGCTGTAATCGTATCTCACTGGGAATTGTGAAAAGTGAAAATGATTGACAATGAATCAAACATGGTGAATTACAAAACGAAGACTGTCGTGATGACCGGAATCATCATGGCGTTAGGCGAGTCGATACCGTTGAACTCGTCAATGGTGTCATCGGTTTATTGTTTATCGCGAGGTTAAACCGATTCCTAATTCTTGCGACAACTGAAATAAGCGACAAATCAATTACGAACGAAGCGACGATTGTTCAGCTGTGCCTCGAACGTGATGGCATGACATTTTAATCGATAGCTGTGATTCATCCGACGAGCATATGTCGATAATCATCGCTCAGGACAATCTGAAATGAAGAAACAGGCGATCATCAGCGTCTGGCCGACGGTAGCAACGAGGACACGAAGACAGACGACATCGAGGTCGACGGCGACGAGCGAGATCAAGAGTTCGAGAAAAACGTGGCGTGACAATCTCAGCAGCAAGGTCAATGTTTATGTCGTTCAGCATCGAACATCTGACCGACGAGATACTGGATCGAGATATAATGGCGAAGGCGGTTCGTTTTGTGTTTCGAAGAAACAACCAATTCGCCGTCGTTCTTTACAAAACCCGACAATCAAAACAGAGCAATCAAGCGCATCGTATTCTGGCTAAATATTGATTCATTCGGTCGGTCCGGCTGGCGATGAAGAAGACAAGCGATCTCACCGAGCTGGGTAAGGCTGCACATCTGTTCTCGGATGAAATCGACGGGTTCATCGTTCCTTCAACTATTCGTCAAGCTGTCGACAACAAATCAAACTGTTAATCATGCAACGGTCGGTCGCCGTTAACGAAGGAAGAAGACGAAACTCGGCAAATCGAGAGAAGAAGACGGGCGCTCCGTGACGGTGGCGACGATGAATCGTGACGTTGACGTGAGCGGCAGAGGGGTTTCGACCGTTGCCGGCGGAGGAAAACGATTGCTGCGAACTGCTTTCATTTCTGACCGTTGTTTAGGATTATATAACTAATGATGTTATCACTGCAACTATTAACAATAATTTTAACATCATATCGTGTAATATTATATTACATTAATATTGCGTTGTTTATCGTTACTGTATCATTGACCAGCGACCAACATATGGGATTAGTAATAGTGATTATGAAAATCATCATTATAATATAATTCTCGTTTAATTCGGCAAACATTTTATCCCAAATACAATAATAATGACCAATGGTATAGTTAAATTTTCTTTATCTGACCAGGGGCTATTTCCTTTCTTTGTCTGTTTATGGTATCCCCATTGTAATGATGGTAAATATTTTGTTGCTTTATGACAATTAGTCTGGCGAACAATATTACTCAGGCAACTGCGTCGCGACGCACGGGACGGGCAAACTGGCGACTCTGCTGACTGCACACCGCCACTGGGCTTACAGTGGTTTGATTGAATGGTTGTGTTTATTATCTGGTGGTTGTTTAAAATTAATGGTCTGTTAATTTTGATTAGCCAGACTTGATTAAGTTCGGTCGTGCCGTATCGCGGCTTGTGGGCTGTCTGACCGTTCTCCGTGCCACTCATATCGATTGGCTTACCAACTCGCGTGCAAAACGCACTTTAACAGAAGTTCAGGCCTCGATCAGCGTGGTCAGTCTTTCATGATAAATGCAAGTTTTTGAGTGGTTAAGCAGACCAAAAACGTCTCAGCAAACGGTCTTTAGTGGACAGACTGGCGGGCTGGGCTCTGCTGGCGTGAACCGTTCACCGCTGCTCATAAGCTTTTGGGTGATGGCGACCGAGTGGTTTCCTCGGATTTTCTGTTGAATGGGTGAACGTTGTTGCTTCACCCTCAATTCAGCTTCAGCCTTTGTCGCTCATGCAATCATCGAAGCTCCGAACTCTCTGCGATGGTCGTTTAATGCGAGGACAGGCACCAAACAAACAAGTCTAGCTCAAACATTGAAACAACAAACGCGTTTAGAACCGTCAATGCGTAATGCCTTTGGGAACTACGGTTTGTTTCATTACGCAGTGTCGGGCACCGGTTTGAACGTGTAAACTTCAAACAATCATTTGCCAGAGATGGCGGTACCAGTAAATGGTCATGCGATCGGGGTCTGGCATTATTCCGCTTTGGCGTGAATTATCTATATTTTCCTACACTGGAAAATAAATTAGGTGGCGTTCGTTCGAAATGAGATTTTGTCGGTTCTTCGGTGGATGAATTTTTTAGTGGATGGATTGGATGGATTTTGTTTTAATGGATTTAATTGCCACCCCTACTGAAGGCTCTAC
Source organism: Vicia sativa (assembly GCA_021764765.1). Taxonomy (NCBI): domain Eukaryota; kingdom Viridiplantae; phylum Streptophyta; class Magnoliopsida; order Fabales; family Fabaceae; genus Vicia; species Vicia sativa. The sequence continues at coordinate 192,360,693 of CM038794.1, forward strand.
ATTCTTCCTTCTCTGCTGTAGACAACATCTGTTAATGTTTTGTTCTAATTATTTTGACAGGTGACTCTGGAGTTGCAAATAACACCAGCCAAGAGTGAGGAGATGCTTGGTTTGATGGATACTCTGATCAAACACACATAAGTAACTTCATGTAGTTTACTAGTACTACAATATTCTCTATTCTGGGAGTTACTTGTTCCTAAATTCTAACTATTTTTTCTTTTCAAATGTAAGAATCTGATATTAAAAGTAATACTAGATTGAAGTTTGCAATGCCCTTTTTTCCCAATGTCCATTTTATTCTTGTTGAGATGGGTTCACACTGAGTTCCTATGGTTGTTGTGTTTGGTAATTATGGTATGTTATTGGATTTGCAAGATAAAAATATCTATGAATGCTCTCCAGGAAAATGAGACAATATGATAATCTATTTATAGGTATTGTTAACTAAGCCTGCCACATTGCATTGCTATATAGTGTTTGGCTTTTTTTTCTATTTTTTTTACTTTTGATGTTTAATCCAATTAATTCAAGTATCATAGTTTAACACAACCTGTGTATTGCTAGCATCATGTGAAAACAGTGGATGTTCATGCATGGATGGAATTCACAATCACAAAACCGCGAAAAATGGTGGAATTGTGCGACTCCTTTGATTCCATTTTTGAGTTTCTCAGAGTTGGATTTGTGGATCGGGTCTGCAACCCATTTTTGTAAACACGCCTTTTGGGATAAATCCCTAAAACACATGTTTTGAAAATGTCTCTTGATGCGGCAATTTGTTTCTTATCCACTGATCCTATTTTTGTGTGGAAGACTCTCAAAATTCTTGTGCTTATGAACTCCCTCCGTCATGTTGTGTTCTACTCTGTTTTCAATATAAGTTCTCTTTTGCTATGTTTGGAACCACTTTTGAAACTCAATTTCCACGTTTCAATGCATGTGCACCGTGATTTTAGTGAAGCTACTAATTGTAGAGTTGAAAAAACGTACGTTTTTTCACCGTGATTTTGTTGTTCCAAACAGACACTTTGCTGTTTTCTATAGCATTTATCGTATTTTGTAAGAACTCTAATCCTGCCCTGTTTTTTATACAGCAGATCAAATGTCTCTTTGCTACTGCCATCTGAAAGTACTGTTCGCCACAATTACAAACAACCATTTACCTGCTATGAATCTTAGTTGTTTGCGGCATTTATGACTTTTCTGTAACTATGTTATAAATTTATAATCTTATATTTGAGTTTTATTAAGTATTTTGAGTGATATGTGATTTTTTAAAAATAATTATGTTGTCTTAAATACATGTGAGTTTGTGAGCTTAGTAGGATCTTATGATCCGTCTTACAATCCTCCGATTCACGGTGTGTGTTCCCTTCCCTATCCAGTGTAGGATCTTCACTCTGACTACCTTTTTTGGCATATCAAATTTCTATCATGAACCTGTATTTGGAAAGAAGACTAGAGTCTTACATAAGTGTATGAGTTACCAAATGATTTTAGATATTTAGTTTCATTAATTAATCATTAGTAAGTTGCAGGGTTGCATGGTGCGCATGCGATGACAAGGGCAATTCAAAAGCTTTACCCTAAAAAACACAAACAGGCCTTACAAAGAAAATGAGTTTTATTATGATTTTGGCATGGAGCCTTTGACTGATAAAGATTTGTAGAGAATAAGAAATAGATGGAAAGTAGAGTCAACTCATTTACACCTTTATATTTGGAAGTAAACTTATATTTTCGATCTTAATTTAACCACATTAACATATGGCCTTCAGGTGACTATAAAATAAAGGGTTTGCTCTTTCCACCCTTAGGTGGACATCCCACATTTTTGACAATTTAAAATTGTCCTTCATATCACTAAGGAGATTCATTTTCGAACACAAAAATTTGTTCCATTTTACTAAATATTTATAAGGAGATTCATTTCAACATTCAACACACAAATATCCACGAAACTAACATACCATGGTTCAACATATTTGATTTTTTTTTAATTTTATAACCTTTTTATCATTTGGTGTTTGATTATGTATGCTTGCATTTAGATTGTTCAAATAGATATGATATGTTTTAGATAGTTGGTTCATTATATTTCTCAATGTTTAAACATTTGAAAAGCCTTCCATATGGAAATTTTGAAAAACCTTGGATAAGGAAACTTACCATTTATTTATGTGTCTTAGTATGTTTGAGAGATAACTTGAATAGTAGGTTATTTTCAAAGTTTTTCATTTTCTTTGTCACAAAATTACTTTTTAGTATAAACATCATTATGAATGTTGTGTGTTCAAAGTAACATGTTTTATCAATAACTTGGAAGTATTAGGAGATGGATCTCTCTATCTTGTTAGGAGATAAGATTCTCTTTATTTTTAAAATAATTAATTATTTTTTAAAATATATTTCTAATTATATTACATCTTTATTTTATAATGTGTAATAAATACATTTGTATAAATATTAATTATTTCTTTCTCCTAAAATTATATTTATAAAATTATGTAAATAATTAATAAATTTGATACTCTAATTAATTTTTTAATTTGCACAATTTAGTATCTGGTCTTATATTTATATTTAGAACCTTTGGGCAACTCATAGTCTCGAGAACAATATATCTCTAAGTGGAAGAAATCTATTATGGTAATGTGATAACTATTAAGTAATGTGTGTTTCATTAATCAACTAGATATCTATTATGGTAGATATTTGTGCATAGATATGTTTCTCAATGTTTTAACGATATAAAATAAGATGTAACAAAAAATAATGCTAAGCCATAAGAATTGAAACATGATGTTAAACCAGAAAAAATGAAGGTTGGTATTAAACCAGTTTTTGTCGAGATAAAATCTGGTCAATATTTGTTTCATAAATGTACAACTATTTATATTATCACGTAATTATAGAAAAATTAATGTTTCTATTTTTAGAAAAAATAACTATTTTGAATTTGTTACTACCTCAGTTTTTATTATAAGTCATTTTTTTATTTTTCACATTAAAAAATAATAATTGTATGAAAATGACAAATTATAAAGATTATTACAAAATTATTCTTTATTAGTGTACGAGAAACCTACATTTACATAATTAAAAAGAAAAAATAATAAATATTTAAGAATATAATAGAAAAATAACATTAATTATTCATTGGTATCGTAAAATAATTTATATTGTTATATAATTTTTTTTCCAAAACAATTTTATAATAAAAAAACGGATATAATATATCTAAAGGGATACAATTGTATTTCTATATTTTAAAAAGTCAATTTATGCGGTGAATTGAAATACAATTAAGGGAGTAAGGATTTTATGTGAGATGTGTTAAAGGAAACAAAATACTGCACTCAATAGAAAAGATAATTGATTAGCATTAATCTCTTAAAGCATGTGTACTTCAAAAAAGTAAAGTATCAATATCGGTATCGGATACACATCTGTAACGGATATATATACCATACTAATGTGTATACCCGTGCGAGACACGTGATAAAATTGAAGTAAAATATATTTATATGAATGAATATAAATTTTATTAGTAGCTAAAATAAAGATTTAAAATTTTTAAAATTTAAGTAATATGTAGAAAATATAGGAATAAATTTAGCATAATATGTAAAATATAAATTTGATAAATTTAGCATAATTGTATTTGAAATGTTGAATAATTAGTAGCAAAGTTATTATATAAAATAATATAAAAAAATCAAGAAAGTAAATATAGTTAGTATAATTACTTTAATGTGCATTAAATAAATTTATTATCCTAACATTAAAATTAAATAAATAATTTTAAATGATAAATGAAATTTCAAATAAATAGTTTAAAATCATTAATTATGATACATTTTCTTTAAAATGCTAAATGATCAACAGTTTTAGTCAAATTAAATTTAATGTTATTTTCAAAATTTTAAAAGTAATTGGCACAATATTTCACCTAAAATAGCATAATTACAAATAGCTTTATTATATTCTATGATGATTAAAGTAAATAAATAATTGTAATAATTGCTATAATAATGGTTCTATAATATAAGTGGTATGAAATAATTACAATAGTTTTAATATTTTAATTAAAATTAAATATATTAAAATTGAATTTAATATTTTTTATAAATTAACGTCAAAACTATATGTTTGTTTCATGTCAAATAAAAAGTAAATTTCCTTAAATATTGTATAAAATAAAAATTTAAAGTAATAATTAAAATCCACTATAATTCATAACAATAGTAAAATAAAATATTACAGGTTATAATAACTTACTGAATTAAATATTAAAATATTGTATTTAATAGTAAAAACAATTTATACGTTAATTTTGTTGGTTATAATAACTTGCGACTTATAATAAAACAAAGCGTGTGTATTCCATGTATGTTATAATAAAAATATTGCGGTTATAATAATTTTATCTAATCATTGTGTGAAACAAAATTTGACAGTTAAAATAAAATATAATCTTTCTTGAAACAAAACTTGGTTGGTTAAAATAAAACATAATGCAGCATTTATAAATTTAGCATACAATCATATTGACATCATGAATAGCATATAAAGTGAAGCATCAAAATGCATGTTTTCATAATTTATACAAAACATAACTTAACATAATGGTCTCATGCTTACAAATTGTTGAAAACCTCATTGTAAACAACATTTGTAGTGTCAGTACGGTTTTCCTTCATCTAAAATAAGAATCTTGATCCTTTTCTAGACTTTACCCTCAAAATAGCCACATAGAATTGACCATGAGTGAATCTTTGGGCGTTGTAAATAACCGACACGAGAAAGAGACCCGACCTTGACTTTTATTTATTGTCATTGCAAAACATACGAATTGGAAATTGTCTCCTCTGAAACTTAAATGGAAAGCTTGGATCGGAAGGAATCAAATTCATCCTTGGAATGTAAATCTTATCACCAATATTTTTCTGTAATCACGTGGCACCAATAATATTTGGACAAAGTTCATTTATGGCAACCTTGTTCCATTGCAAAGGCCATTGGATTGATCTATGTTCGGAAGCATGGCCGGAACTCAATTTTAACCTTATTTTGTGGTTTGGCATTCCGAACATTTCATTTCATTCAAAAATTGGTGTAAACCAATGCACATGACACAATTTTGATGAAAGAAGCTGAGTCAACACTCAAATATTCCTTTTCATCACGGAATTAACGACAAGCGAAATCATTAACAATATCTAGAATCATGAGTCGGATAATAGCAGCCCTCTCTTCATAGTATTTCAAATTGTTCATGTTACGTAAAAGTAGTGGATATGTTAATTCAACCGGACATAAGAGGATTATTAGAATCTGTAACCAATAAGTCTTGGGAATATGGGTGTGCTCTCTCACACTCATTCGAGGCTTGTTTACCATTTCAATATCAAGCATCCAACGTGAAAATTCTTTAACTTCTTTAGATTCTATGTTGGACTTATGAGCTATCAACGCATTTATTTGACAAAGTCAATAACGCAAAACTTCCATAATTAGGAAGAGTTTATTGAGCGGACACTATGTCATACCTACAACCCTTTCGAACAACGAGTAAGATTTATGCGAAATCTCCACCAAAAACAACCACCTTACCACCGAATGGTTTATATTGGTTAGAGTCGTCTACAGTCCTCATGATGTCCCTCAGCGGTCGAAGGCGACGGCACAATCTATTTAGCATTGGGCTTCGTCCCATATGATAAGCTTTGATTGCAAGATAAGTTCACATCTATCGATCCGTTTTTGATGTTGCAAGAAGATGTTTCATTGTAATTAATGGAATTCCAAACATAGAATGAGTTGTTTTCCTCCGAGAAACAATAAAGATGCAATTCCACTCGAAACAACATTTAAAACAATTAAACCTTTGGATCTAAGGTGACACAGTTTTTCCAAATAAACGTCTTACACTGTTCCTCCATAACCATGCAAGTAAAATCCTCCAATCCATAATCCTTTGAATTGATAATTTGATCATAAAGCGACCTTTGTTCAGCGATTAAGGTTGACATCAATGACATGTGAGTTCTGACCATCTCTTCCTTGTCATAGTTTAATTCACCAGCGAGACTATTTCTAAATTGTTGCATTTCGATTCGAAGGTTGTGGCATCGACTCAATATTATCGAGACTTCCCATTCATGGAGCAATCTTTCAAACTCAATGAAACACAAATTTTTCAAATCATCGTCGATAATTTGAAGACCTCGACAAATAGAATAGAGTTAAACATATGCGCATATATAAGTAAACCATATATTAAATATATAATTAAAAACATGTGTCATTTAAAACTATTTGTGGGATTTTGATATTTCAAACTATTTGTTATTAGCATAGTTTATTATATGAAGTATTAAAACTACAAATATATCATGTTGAAATCACAAGGAGTAGTTTTTTAGTGCGGCATAACTTCAACTATGAGGAAAAAAAATCATATTATAGGGTACAACATATTAAATTAAGCTTGATTGAATCATGGACATGATTTAGGAAGACAAATAAGCAAAGTGTTTTCAATAAAATATCATTCAAGTTTCATTATACTTACACATGAATTTTGCTAATGTGATTACTAAATAAATATAGGTAAGAATAAACACAATCAAGTTTATCCACCTTAGTGTCATAGTAGAAACATAATAGCATGTTTGAGCTAGCATATCGATGATATGCAAACTCAAGTCAAACATATATTAAATATATAATTGAATACAGGTTGTTAAGTCTCTTCCTTGCATCACAAAATTCCATCGCACAAAAGTTTCCATGTTGCTTCCCGAACAACAAAGGTTTGTCATTGAATCCATAAATAATACTACCTTCCTATATATGAGATAATTCATTTTTAAATTCATTGAATAATCAATGTATTTGGTCAATTTATAGACTAGGTACATTGATTATTCAATGAATCTAAAATAATTGTCTCTATATATAAAACGGTATAATATGACAAACAATCTCCTCATCACGGTTACGAGAGGCAAATTCGGCTTCAATGATAGCATCCACGATTCTTTGTCGTTTGCAACAAACCAAGTGCAACACATGCATCCTTAAAGGTTTCGTGAATTGTTCCGACCACAGTCTTAATATCATTGTAACTTGCATCCCTTTTGTATAGTCGGTAGTCTCAAATAAAAACATTACCACACCACAGGGAATATCGTAAGTCTTCAATAGAGTTACCCATGTCTCGGATGCCATGCTCGACACTTTTATCATAAACAAACCTTGTAGGAAATTCACCATAAGTTAATTCCCTATACGAAATTTTTGTTTGCCTCAAACCAAGCCAAAACATCGTGTCAATTTCTTCATTATGGTTCATGATAGATTCAATGAATTACTTTACGAAAACATAAGATGCTCATTTCTAGATGAACGAAAGCCTTATAACGAGGCCACCTCGATGTATGTCGTACTCAAAATTCTCAGACAGTTCACAGGAGCCAAATATCTACACTCATAATCTTGTTTTATTTCATCCAAAACTTTGCCATTTTTAGTTTGATTTGAAATTCCAACAGTGGCTCTGTCGGGGCCTTTATTAACATACTTAAACAGGTACTTTATAGCATTTCCCTTGTTGCAATACTCAACATTGATATGTGCTTGGTATCTAACTAACAATTGTGGATTATAAGGAACATACTGTTGTCGAGAGTTATTCCCTTTTCCACAACCGAAAACCATTATCTCGGCATGTACTTTGGATAGCCTTAAATCACTCACTATAGTGGAATTCTGATAATCTTTTGGAAAATACTTTGAGCACTTGCCATCTTTCATGCACGGGGAACTTAAGTTGGCTTTTCCACAAGGACCGTGTAACATAAAACTCGAAACAACATTTGCAAGGTTTGGATAGAATTACAGTGCGGAAGTTCTGAAATGAACTTGTCAATGTCGGTTCCTGTTTTAGTGAATTTGATGCTTCAAGCCATAGCAAAATATGTGCATGTGAGACCCTCTTACGAAACTCTATAGTATATGTCCCTAATTAAAGAAGTAAATATTAATATTTAATATTGTAAACTATGATGTCAATAATTTAAAGAAAATACATGACAATAATTTATAGTAAAAACATAAACTAGTTACATTACTGCAACAACTTCTCGAATATTTTTCCTTTTAAAAGCATTCATCATGTGATCGAGTTTGCCTTAAATATTCTACAAACAATGTGCAGACGATCGCTGGTATGAGGCCTCTTATATGAACAAAGTTCTTAATTTACGCCAATTAGCATTGCATGTGATGGTGATGAACAAATCGGGATACCCAAACTTTTGCAAATTGCCATCGCATCTTGACAATTATTAAACATGTATCGCGGGCCTCGGTAAAAGATGCAGGTAGGACGATCGTTTTCAATTGCAGATGGTGATTCTCTCGTTGTATTGCTTCACGCAAACCTTTTAATATATCACATCTAATAGTTGCACAGTTCGCCGATGCTAACATAACCTTTGAGACTCATCATGGAAAGCGTCAACAACAAAGCTGATTGAAATAGTCGTCCGGCATTTACAATACTTCCATTTTCACATTTCTCTCTGTATCTGAAATGCAACAAAATCTCTAAAAACTTCGCATGACCTCTTCCTTCTTCCGTTGATAATTGACTCTCTATAAGGAATGTTTTCATGATATTGGTCCCTCGAAGCAGGAACAACAACGGATACTAAAAGAGCTAGAAATGAGCATGTGTCTCTCTAATTTGCACTAAATGACGAGTCTTCCTAACAATAATATCTACTTG
>CM038794.1:192369592-192608968 GCA_021764765.1 Vicia sativa
AAGAAATAAAGAAGATTAAGAGATAGTGAGTTGAATGGTATATAATATTAAATATTAAAATTAATTAATTAATTAAATATATATTATATTAGAAAAAAAAAAAAGAAAAAAAAAAGCGGTGTGGCTATAGCCACACCTAGCAATCAAGGTGGATCCGAGTCACGGATCTTGGGTTTAATAATTTCTTTGGAGCACAACTAATCGGGGCTGGTGCTTCCGTATATCATTCGGGTAACTTTGAGAATGCCGAGTGGCTTGGGATTTTGGTACACTATCACCTTTAAGAGCTGACATGGCGTGTGACAATTCAACATCTTGTTTCTCTTAACCTTTCTCATTATTACTTTTGAAAGTGATTATCAATCATTGTCCTTCTTTGAATAATAATCGTTTAGGGTATTACGAATTTAGTTTATCATTATAGCTATTAGAATCTTTTTATTTGTCTCTGAACTTTGAGATTAAGTTCATTTTAAAGCGAATTAGGTTTACCATTACTTTATCTAAGGTGGCCAATTCTTGGACTAGGCGTAAAGTATTGAGTTTGGTACCTCCTTGTATTGATCAATATTTATTAAATGAAAAAGTTAAGTTTCTTTCTTTCAAAAAAAAAAAAAAAAATTTTGCAAGTTATTATAACCAACAAAATTAGCGTATAAATTGTTTTTACTATTAAATACAATATTTTTATATTTAATTCAGTCAAATTATTATAATAAATGTTTTATTTTACTATTATTATGAATTATAGTGATTTTAGTATTGTGCACTAAATTTTAAATTATACAATATTTAAAATTTACTTCTTTTATTTAATGATGAAACAAACATATGATTTTGAATTTATAAAAAATATTAAATTCACCTTTAATATATTTAATTTTAATTAAAATATTAAAACTATTATAATTATTTCATACCACTTATATTATAGAACCATTATTATAGTAATTATTTCAATTATTTATTTACTTTAATCATCATAGAATATAATAAAGCTATTTGTAATTATGCTATTTTAGGTGAAATATTGTATTACTTTTAAAATTTTGAAAATAACATTAATTTAATTTGACTAAAAGCTATTGATCATTTAGCATTTTAAAGAAAAATGTATCATAATTAATGATTTTAAACTATTTATTTGGAAATTTCATTTATCATTTAAAATTATTTATTTCTTAATGTTAGGATAATAAATTCTATTTAATGCACATTAAAGTAATTATACTAATTATATTTACTTTCTTGATTTTTATATTATTTTTATATAATAACTTTTGGTACTAATTATTCAACATTTCAAATACAATTATGCTAAATTTATCAAATTTATATTTGTATTTTACATATTATGCTAAATTTATTCCTTTATTTTCTACATATTACTTAAATTTTAAATCTTTATTTTAGCTACTAATAAAATTTATATTCATTCGTACAAATATATTTTACTTCAATTTTATCACGGGTATACCGCTAGTTACAATTATTTTATTTATTTGTATATGATAGAAAAAAAATAGATTGGAGTTTTAAATTATGCTTAAGATTAATCAACCACGTGGTTGAATTTGGAACTAATAAAGGTAATTAGGTATTTTTTAACAACACCCTTCTTTTCTTATATTTTCTTATATGATAGATTTTTTAACCATAGTCCATAATCTTTGTTTAAAAACTAGGGTTTATCGAGCTTCATCAACGAATCATGTGAATTCCTTGTTTTCATTCGTTTTGTTTTGTTGTAATATCGATGGATAGTTCATCGTTTGGCGTGTCTGACCGCCCACAGGCTGCTGACGAAAGAGGAGCGGTTTAATCGAGATCAGCAGGGAAAAGAACCGAATCGAGCGGAGTCGGGATCGGGCTCGGAGCCGGGCAGGAATGGAAGCAGTTGAGAAGCGGGCGTGAATTTCAAAGTCATGGGGCGGGAAGTTTGGTTGAATCGATCCCATTAGAAGAAGCGGAGATTAGTGATGCATCGAGTCGTTTTGAGGGCGACCCTTTTTTTCTTATAAACATGTCCCAAATTCGTTATATGAATAAAGCCGTGAGAGCGAGAAGAGAATGGTAAAAGGCCATACGATTATTTGGAGAGCTCTACCAACCTAAGTCCCTTTGATGTTACCACGTTCCATCCTTTGGAAATATACGTGGCGATCGTTCCTAAACTGTTATCATTCTTAGATAAATGTAGCACATTTCATTCGTCTCTCAAACTTGCCTTGGCGATGCAGGTGTGACAATCAGGTTATAAAATATGAGTTTCAACATGTTATCAAAGCTGACACGGAAATGCTCCTCCTAATACTTATTACATTACCTTTCAAGCCAAAACCTATACATGATGATGGGTTGAAAGCGTCTTCTACAACTTTTCAAAGCCAGGTATGGGACAGAAAGTTTCCATCGAATTGCACATGGTTGAGTCTTGTTCCATTAAAACCTAACACACACCACAGTAATAATATTCCGCATACTTACATGTTTAGTTTCTTTTATGTTCTACTCACCATGATAAATCAATTTTCTTTTAGACTTTAAATTGGTAACCATCTTATCGACTTGTATTTTGCTAGCTTGATATGATTATGATTGATCTTTCGTAAATTATTAATTAAGAAATGGTAAATTGGTGAGCTCGAGGCTCTACAATAAATAGTAAATCGAGTTTATGAACTCCTAAACAGTGAGAATTCTCTGAGAGTTTACGAATTTGCGTTTGACATTTTCAAGGCCGAAGGCCCATTGCTTGTCGATCGACTCATGACTTTGAGCAAAGAAGGCTAGGGGTGGCAAAATGGATGGATTGGATGGATATGGATTGGATTGTTAATAGATGGATCAAAACAATCCATTAATCCATTACAATCCATTAAAATTCATAAATATATCCAATCAAATCCATCCATTTAAAATAAAATCCATCAATCCATCCATTAACAACATTTAAAGGGATGGATGTCCATCCATCAAAAGATATTTCATTTTAAAAAAATAAAGCAATTTTTTTTAAAACCAAAAAATTAATGTTTTTACGAAATTTTATTTTAGGTTTATAAAAAACAGTTTTTTTAAAAAAATCATTTTAAAAAAAAAAATCAGTTTTTCAAAATAATATTTTCTTTTTGATTTTTCAAAAAAAATTCCAATTCTTTTTGAAAATAATTTTATTCCAGTTTTTCAAAAAACATTTTTTATAAAAAAATTTTAAACTTTCTTTTTAAAAAATTCCAATTTTATTTCTTGGTTTTCAAAAAAAACATTTTTTTTTCTATTTTTTTGAAAAATATAATTTTTTAAATTTCGATTTTTTTAAAAAATATTTTTTATTTCAGTTTTCAAGAAAAACTTTTTTAAAAAAATTCCATACTTTTAGGAAAAACTTTTATTTCAATATTTTCTAAAAAAAAACTTTTTTTTTTAAAAAAAATTTCATATTTTTAAAATATCTTTTAGTATTTCAAAAATTTTTTTTTTTTTTCAGTTTTAGGAAATAAATTTTATAAATATTTTCAGTTTTTTAAAAAATGTTTTTTAAGTTTTTCTAAAAAAACATTTTTTTGAAAAATAATTTTTCTTTCAGTTTTTATAAAAAAACTTTTTTGAAAAAATATTATTTTGGATTTTCAAAAAAATTCCAAATTTATTAAGTAAATTTATTTTCAGTTTTTTAAAAAGTTTATTTTAAATTTCAGTTTTATTTTTCAGTTTTTTTTAAAAAATTCAATTTTTTCAGTTTTTAAAAAAATTATTTTTAAAATTTTCAGTTTTTTTTTTTTTTTTTAAAAAAATTCAATTTTTCAGTTTTAAAAATTTATTGAAAAAACTTTTTATTTTTTAAATTTTATTTTAAAAAACATAGATTTATTTGATCTAAAAATAATCCATTGGATCGTTAAAATGTGGTGGATGGATTGGACCGTCCATATATATAAATGGATGGATTGGATCAATCCATTAACTTATTTTTCATTTGGTGGATGGATTGTGGCACAACTCGATTTTCAAAAATCTCTTAAATTCTCGAGAAAACTAGTGAAAACCACTTAATTTTATTAGTTCTAAAAGAGCGGAAATATAGATAAAACCCCAGTGTCATGGATAAGAGGTCTACGTGACCAAAAAGTGGAATGGAATCGGTTATGTAAGGGAAGGTATTAGCACCTACCCATCCATAAATACTCGATGGGACCCATTTAATTCTGCATTTTTGTGTGTGTGTTTACAAAGTTATGGATGCTAAAAGAAAGCGAATTTGTTTCTTATTATTTTGAGTTTGGCGGTTTCAAAAGCAGTGTGCCTACATACCATTGGGAAAGTAAAACTACGTAGTTCCTCTTAAAAGGCTTTAATTGGTTGCATTGATTTTATCACGAAAAATCGTGCGTTTAGTTATTTGAATGCTTTGAGCTAGGACTTGTTTTGTTTATTTGAAAAGCTTAAGTCATTTCGTTATTTGAAACGACTATTCTACCTCTTTGTCGGAAAAGAGTTTTGATGATCGCGTCTGGCGATAAAGGGTTTAGTGGTTGAATTGATTTTAGGTGGGTGAAAAGTACAGTTTCAAGAGGCTAGCGTCTCACCGGTTAAATACTAGAAACAGGGCGAATGTTCACCAGATAAATCATCACCAAAGGTTTCTTATGAAAGAGTGTGAGGTGAAGCGAAGTTCACGTTATTTAGGAGTCTTTAAGCCAGGAATTACTGGCGTCCAACGACTTAAAGACTAAAGTTTGTTTGAGGACAAGTTTTTTAGCAATTAGTCTAGCGTTTAAGCTAAAAAACTTGTACTTTATCATGAAAAGATTTGAAAATGCACTCGACGTTGGATCGGGTTTGAAACTTATTATGAAAGTGTTTGCAATCTGAGTTATAGTTAATTGAATATATGGTCACGAGTGCGGTAATGGAAAGAACACACAATAGTATACAAGCATTAAATACATTAAAAGCCCGTACAAGGTGGCTTAAACAAATTCTTTGTGTGTGCGTCATGTGAAGTAAATTGTCGATTAATTAAACAAAACTTAATCAAGTAATTAGTTTAATAAAATTAATTAGGTAGACTAATTAATTTTAAATAACCTAATTAGATAATTAAATAATGATATTGTTCAGGTTTCAAGACAGCGTGGTGTGTGAAAAAAAGTGTGGCGTTGTGGCTTCAAAGCTGTCAACTCGGGGTAGTAAAAGATGGCTCCTTGCGAGTATTAGTTTGAAAATATTTCGGTTCGTGCTTTGTGACTAATTAAATAATAAAGCAATAAAATTATTTACTAACTATTACAACAAGTAAGAATAAATTTACAAATTTACAAATAGGGATATTGAAAAATAAAATACTAGAAATTTCCTAATAGAATAAAAATCTCTAACTATACCATTATTATTATTATTATTGGTATTTTGGGATATATTAAATATTTTAAGTTGAATTAAACAAAGAAAAAAGAATTATATTAATAATGATGATTTTTCTTATAATAACAATACTATACTTATAATCCTATATGTTAATAAGTAATAATAATAATATTTAATATAATGATAAATAACAGTAATAATAATATTAATGTAATAATAATATAATAATAATAATAATATTAATATAATATAGTTAAAATTATTGTTAATGGTTATAGTTAGTAGTGATAATAATACTAATAATAGTTATAATAATCTAAACAAAACAAAAATAGAAAATGAAAAGGAAAAGTAGAAAATCTCGTGCAGCGATGCCTTTTCTCTCTAAACATGGGTGTCCTCAAAACCTCGTATCCTCTCCTCGCTCTGGCTCGCTCGCTCCTCATGACGCGATTCATGTCTGTCTCTCTTCGCCGACGCGATGCTTCGAATCTCTTTCTCTCGAATGGGCGGTAGCGATGCTTCCGTCTCTCTCCTCTGGTTGTCATCGCGATCTCTTCTATCCTCTTGATTTCTGTTCTTGCATGTTTGATTTGCATGTTTGATTTTGTTTCGATTGTTTGATTGTATTGAGTTGGAGCAGGAAGGAGCGATGAACCCCGACTTGGCGATTCGATAGCAGTGGCTTGAGAGCTCTGGGCGTGTCGATGCATGTGTGTTTCTAACCTTGTTTGGTGAGATCGCTCTTGTACTCCTTTTCTTCTTCTTCTCCCAGCTTGTCGAACTCGATTCTGAAACAAAGTATGCGAAGGCATAGAGTTAGGAACATGATGTTTGATTGCTTGATTTGCTTATGTTTTTGATTCTCTCTCTTTTCTTGTTTGTGGGTTTTTGTGATAAAGCGGATGCTACTGGTTTTGCTTTCTTCTTGAAACACAAAAAGAACTACTGTCCTTCTCTGTGAATATTATATCTTGATCTTTTTGAGTATCCTGTTTTACGAACAGTGTAACCTTGATGGATCCTTGACAGATATGTCACTTGACCTTTGTGAGATTAGGAGCCATTACCATCATGATGGTTTTAAATTTCTTGACTTTTGCTTTCGAAACCATACTGCACCTCGACTTTTCTACGATGCTTGTCTTATCTTCTTTCGAAGTGTCCTACTGCTTTTTCTTTGCTTTATACGCAATCTGCTTTTGCTTCTTTCTTCCTTACTCTCTAGATTGTCCTTTGTTTTGATGATTATCTTTGATACATATGCTTCTTTTTTGACTTTCTGTTGTCTCTTGGAATCAATTATGAGCGATATATATACTTTTGGTGGATTAAAATTGTTGCTTTTGTTATGCGCTGCGGAATATATCATTTGTTGTATGCTTGCTCGAAGCAATCGCTTTCTCTCTTGCTGTCCAAAATTAGATTTATCGCTTTATTCTCCTTTTCTTGCGATAGTCGCGTTTGTTTTTGTGAAAGGGTTTAACGTGATTTGTAAACAAATCAAACCGCCGATGATTAATCTTCACGATTATAGAGCCTTGAAAATTACGATTCACTAACGCCTAATGATGATGTTTCTCGAATAATTTCATGATAGTCTCTTGCTCTTTGTAATTCATTATGTTTTGATCTTTTGTTCACTTACTAACCATTTCTCTTTACTCTTTTTCATGTAACTTTGGTGAGGATACTTTAGGAACACGGACCGGGCGTGACTTTAGCAAAGCTTGGGCGGACTCGGAGAATCGTGTGATGAAGAAGTGAAGAAGAAAACAAAGCCGGAGGAAACTTGAGGATTAGAATTGTAGGATTTAGGAATTCTTTTGGAGATTTTGAATGTAAATAATATTGGAATAAAAATGTAGGAAGCTTGAACATTTAGTGGCTGGTATATTTCAATTTGTAATACTTTTGAAAGTTTGATAAATTGAATGAACACAAGCTTGGTTTGAACATTCTTGATTCTTGAATTGCATAATGTAATCATTCTAACCAGTCTTTTGAAACATTGATGAAATGGTCCTTGTATTGATCTTTGAACAAAACAAACCTTGAATGGACTAAATAGCAGCGCTTTAGAACATTTGAATGAGATCCGCATTTGGATGGTGAATTGTAAAATCCCATTACCTATAACCACAGGTTATGGTTTGGAAATTGGGATGGACGGTGCGATTATATTCCTTGTATCTTGCAATTGATGTAGAACTTAGATGCAAGATTGGCCTAAAAACTCAAATATTTAGTAGATCATAAAATCTTGAACAAACTTGAAGGTGATCGGAAAATGGGCGAATGAAATCATAGATCATGAATTCCACAAAAACCTCAAAACCATGAATTTTGACAAATTACTCGTTTAATTAAGCTTGAATCAATCTTGACCCTTGAATGAATTCGATAAAAATCCAAAGCGAGTACTTAGCTTGTAATAATAATATTGTATCCCAAAAATTAAGAGTTCTAAAATTTGACAAATCTTAGCATTATTCACTGGAGTCATAGAACTTTGAATATCGAGCAAATATTAGCCTTAAATCTCTTGAACCACTTTGCATTTGGTAAATCGAGTTAACACAATATAAATTCTTCCACCTTCTCAAAGTTTGAATGAACTCGAATTTTCAAATCACGCAATATTCGCATACAAATTGAACAAAGTTTGAGTTAATTCGGATTGAAACAAAAAAGCATAAATATGTTCCAAGACAAAAAATGATAAGGAGGGTAAATTTTGGGGTTCTCTAGTATTGATCCTCTTCCACCTTGAGCGTTCAAAAGCCGTCGATCTTTCTTACTTACGGGTTTAAGATGATTGAATAGGGGCAAGCTTCGCACCAATTGCCCTCATCATTTTTTTTGCAGAATATGTTATCTTGTTCCTTGTTTGATGAGAACTCAAACTGTTCAATGCATCACGATCTGTTAAGGTCGGTTCGTCGAAACTGGTGAAAAGCATTGTGACCAATCTGGTTACCAAATCAGGAAACAGTGGAAAGATTGAAGCGGTGTTATTCGTATTCAAAGTCGATATTCAATGAAGAATTCGAAGAACAGGCTATTTTGGGATAGCTGATGATGTTCAAGAGTGGATTTAGTTGTATCGAGTTCATTCGAGGTCAGATGATTGACGACTTCAACAGTCGAATACGTGGTTCAGTTTTGTGAGTTCGATCGCTGTTCGTTAAGCTCCATTTTCGATCTTTCGAACTGTTCGAAAGTTTACCTGCGGTGTTTGATTTTGGGCGATCTTCGCATCTAAGATTCATCGATGCAGAATAAAAAGAAGTATGTCGGGTGCGTCAATTTCGAACCAACGGTGGTGCTGAAATGAGGATTGGTTACCGTCACCATCTTCGTCATCATTCTGGCGGCGTTCTGGTCCAACCAGTTCGTTTGTTCAAGATCAATAAAGGACCATTCATCGTCAGGCGATCAATGGGGATACATTCGCAGATCGAGGCCGAATGTTGAGCAACTGTGTTCGTTCGTCAGGCTTTCGTGTTGAAATCTGATTAAATGTTTGAACTTCACCATTTGTTCAATATTGTACAATCCATCTCCAAAATCAAATCTACCATTCAATCATGAACTCTAGACTGTTTTTCAGCCGACATCGTTGATATAAGTCACTTGACAAAATGCCCTATCGTTAATCATCACTCAGTACGGTGAAGAAAAAGAGTGAAAATGGTTAACAGTGAATCAAGCCAAGGTGGTACAAAGGCTGAAATCAGGTGACAATCATCAGTGGCGCAGGCGAGATCGAATTTTCCGTTGTCGTGAATGTCGGCGGTTGTTGTTTACAGGTTAAGCTCCGGTTCACAAACAGCTGAAAACAAGAATCGCGACAATCTTATGGACGGCGACGGTTGTTGACGACATCAACGGCGTTTCGGAACGTGAGATAAAAGCAACGGTGCAATCGGCCAAAGCGGCCATATCGGGTTCATAATTTTGATTCAGACAGCAGAAAAGTCAACGACAAGTATGTGTCGACATAATCAACGGTATCTGAAGGTGAAGAAACAGCGATATCAGCGTGCAATCCGGCGGTGGCGGCGGTTTTGAAAGAAGGAACAACATCGAAAAAGTCGGGCGGCGACGTGGTTTGGCGAAAGTAAAGTCGAAAAACCATCATCGACAACGTAATCTAATCGACACGATGGTCGGTCCGGGACGTTCGGCAAGATCGAGATATAATGTCGTTGGCGGATCACGGTGTTCGGAAAGGCGATCGTTCTTATCTAAAAACGACCAACTGAAGAATCGAAACGTGCGAATCAGCAATCGGTGTCATCTGAGATAACCTTCGACGGTTGTTCAGATCGGTTCGATGGCGAAGAAGAAGAAAGAATGCAAGCGATCGAACAGGTAAAACGCCTCGTGTTCCGTCTCCGAGCTTTGATTTCACTGGTTCTTCGGGCATCTGGTCTCCCGATTCAACTGTAACCGATGGCTGTCGGAAAACAAAATCAAACATCAAGGCTGTCGATAACGGTCGAGGATGATCAGCGGTGTTTAACGAGCTTTCGGCCGTCGATCGAGAAGAGAAGACGAGCTTATCGTGACGCGGCGACGGTGATGGCGGCAATGGCGTGAAGCGCGAAGTATGATTCGACGTGAGGGCCTGCGGCAAACCGTTTTCTAGTTTTTGTTTTCGTTTAGGATTATGTAACTGATAGTATTATCACTGCAACCATAACCGTTACAGTGATTTTGACATATTATATTATGTTGTTGTTATGCGTTAGTATTATGCGTTGTTTATCGTTATTAAACTCATCGTTAGCGTTACATGGGATTATGAAATCATCATATGATTCTTTTCTTTGTTCGCAAAATCAAATGCCAGTAATAATATCATATGGGCCTTGTTGTCTGTTGGGAAGATTTCTGGTATTTTTTGGCTGTGTTGGTTGTGCCCGTTCTGCTGTTGTGGTTGATGAGTAGTTGTTGCTGACCGGTGGCACGGCTGCGAACGCGGAAGCCGCTCTTCGTCGCAGTCTGCTATTGCTTGGGCTTACAATGAAACTTTGATTAATGGTTAAACATTATTTAATTATCTAATGGTTATTTAAAATTAATTGGTCTACTGTTAATTTTATTAAATATTGCAGGGTGGTTTTGTTAATCGATTAAACCGCCAGCGTGCACCTACCAGCAATTTGTTTAAGCCACCTTAATGGGCTTTTAATGTATTTAATGCTTGTATACTATTGTGTGTTCTTTTCCATTACCGCCTCGGACCATATATTCATTGTGCTATAACTGGCATTGCAAAACACTTTCATAATAAGTTTCAAACCTCGATCCAACGTCGGTGCATTTTGAAATCTTTCATGATAAAGTACAAGTTTTTAGTGGTTAAACATGAATAATTGCAAAACTTTGGCTCTAAGTGGTGGGCTAGACCGTGGCTTAAAGACTCCTAAATCTTGATGAACCGTTGCACCTGGTGATGGGCGATTCGGTGGTGAACATTCGTTCTCGGGTTTCTAGTATTTGAATCGTGAGGCGTAGCCTCGTTGGGTACTTTTCACCCACCTAAAATGTGCTCAAACACCTATCGCTCATGCCATCATCAAAACTCTTTTCGGATAAAGAGTGCGTAGTCGTTTCAAATACGGCGAGGACTTAAGCTTTCAAACAAACAAAACAAGTCTAGCTCAAACATTTGAAACAACTAACGCCACGATTCGAGATAAAATCAATGCAACCAATTAAAGCCTTTTAAGAGGAACTACGGTTTTGACTTTCCCATTGCGTGTGAGTAGCTGCGGTTGGTGATGCTCAAAATAATAATAATCAATTTATTTTCTTTATAACAGAGATTAGCGAATATACACACACACTTAGAACTAAATGGGTCCCGATGATGGATGGGGTGCTAATACCTTCCCGCACATAACCGACTCATTCCACTTTTGATCGCGTGAACCGCCTTATCGCTTGTTTGGGGTTTTATCTATATTTTCCCTTTCCTTGGAATAAATAAAATTAGTTGGCGATTCATAGTTTTCGGTTAAGAGATTTTGAAAATCAGTTACTTGATTGGCGACTTCATGGGACACTTTTTAAGCGAGTTAACCTAATTTAATACTTCGCTTGTGTGTTATTTTATTGCTTTGATGTTTACTATTTGTTGCCTATTATTTCTTTATACTATCACGTGATATATTACGATATTTGGGCGTTTTGGTTATGATTCATAGATAAGCCAATACCGAACTTCTAGAAACATAAGTTTAGAGTGGTTGAGTAGCTTAGGTCCATTGGACATCCGTGTTCCTTGGATCGGCGTGAAGACCACGACTTAGGTTGGTCTTTTAAAGGGAGTTATTGCATCGTACAATAGTGCGGGATGATAATTCTTGGACAAAGGGCCTATAACTCTAAGTTTTAGGATGTCAAAACAAAGCCGCTCAAAGGTTTTGAGTATCCCTTTAAACCGTTTCTTGGGTATACTTTTGAAAATACTATCGTCATGGCGATGTTATTTTTAAAGGGATCTGATCTCAGAAACATTTAGCAAATACACTAGAACCAACCTTGTTTGAGGAATTGTGGGTGGCGTCGAAACCATGTCCGATCCTCTTAAACCCTTATACATTTAACTTTACATGTGTTTTTGCATAACATCAATATGTATCGCATCACATTGCATTTTACATGCATCACCATTATATAGCATTCTTATTTGCATTACCATTACATCGCATTTCTTACATGCGTTGCCATTATCATGTATTTGCATTCATCAACATGCATGCATTTTCTCCTCCACTACAAAAAGCTCATGTCACCTCTTGTTCTGGCAGGTTAGGCGATTTCACACGCTCATGGCGAGTCGATGGACCAATTGGAACATAATCGAGTTGTGATGAGAAAGACCTAGAAGGTGTGAGCAGACAAGGTGGATCAAATGTTGGAAGCCATGCTAACTTCTTGGACCGGGCGATGCTACTACTGGACTCCCGTCGGGATTTCTTGTTAGGCATAATCCATGTACGATTCTCCTGCATGTGGATGATCCTATTCAACCTCGATTGGTGCTCGATGTTCAATCTAGCGATCCCTACGGTCCAAAGGCAATCAACTACCGAGAAGATTGTATCCCACATCCTCAGTGCTAAGCCTAGGTTTGCCAACTACGTGCAAAATCCTCAAGGCAATTCAATGGTCAACACGAGCTCCTCGAAGATCTGAGCCGAGGCAGATGTGTCTTGATGCGAAGGACAATTGAGGGTATTGAATGGAAACGATCTATTGGTCTAGATCTGTGACCTTTGCTTAGTGTCGGACATCGTGATTCCACCAAAGTTTAAAATGCCAAACTTGAGAAGTACAAAGGTGTTAGTTGCTTGGAGGCTCATTTGAAGATGTTTTTATAAGATATGCATATGCTCATGATGAAAACTTCTCATCCATTGTTTTCAAAACCCAGTCTTAGTGGGGCATCTCTAGATTGGTATATGCAATTGGAGAAAAGGATGTTCATAATTGGAAGACCTATCTTCCTCATTCTGAAACAATATGAGTTCAACCTTTCCACTCGCTAACTCGAATTGCAGAATCTTCCTCACGAATATTAATGAGTCGTTCAAAGAATATGCTCAGATGGAGGGTTGGCTGCCGAGTTAAACCACCAATGCTTGATGGAAGTTGGTTGACTTGTTTTAAATACCTTACCTAATTCATACTTGAAGAATGATAGGTTGTACATCTTCAGTTTCTCGACTTGGTGATGGGAGAACGCATTGAGCGGTCTCAAGGAAACTCAAGATGCCTCGGTAGCCAGTGAGGAAGAATTCTTCAAAGGTTCTCAAATAGAAGAGGAGGATTACGAAACCAATGCAATTTGGGAAGCTCATAACTCCACCTCCACAGCCTTATGGTGACCTCCGTATATGGCGTTGTTGTGTCTACCCGATGCTTCTCGGTCCACAGTGCAACGGGGCACTCCTCATGCAAAGAAACAAGTTCAAGCCGTGGATATCAAAGTCAACGTCAAAATCCGCATGAACCTCGAAGTAACTTGGAAAGAAGGATGCTCCTCTTGATCCAATTCCGTGACCTCTGATCGACTTACGTCTGGTTCAAAGCTCGTTGTTGGTTCCCAAGTTCATTAAGCCACCAAAGTCATTCCGCCACGATATGATCATAATCGCGATGTGGATACCATCTTTGATACGTGGGCCACTCAGCGAGTTGCAATCCTTACAAAGCCAAGTTGACGGTTGATCGACCAGAAGTACTTGACTATTCAAGGAGGGATTCTGTTTGTGAATGGCAACCCCGTACTCAAGTGAATGCCAAGACTACTGCTAGTCATCTAAATCAACAAGTCAGGACGGAGCCCGAGTCTCCTCATCAATGACAATCTTGTACTTTCTTTACTGCATTTTCATGTGTACCTTGTTTAATTGTTTAAACTTTGTTTGCATGTAGAAACTTGTTTGTTTTTATCTTAATGCAATGAATATGTTTGTCTTGAGTAATCCATTCGTTGTCACTCAATCCATTCGTTATCACTCTTTAAATGATTTGCGAGCATTTTGATACCAACGTTACCAATCCTTTCGCCTAGGCAAAGATTGAAGGGAGGATGACGATAACTGAAAAACGCCAGGTCTCTAGTCATGTGCTTTTGGGTAGAACCATACTAATGATACAGGGCCTTGTTTCAAATCCCAAACAGGAGTTATAAGGAGATAGACCCTCGTTAACCCCCACAGCCTTGAGTAGGGTTTCTTTTATTGGAAAAACCCTCATCATTTCAACCAGTGGTGAGTGTTGATTAATGCGATCGGCGTTCGAACTCTCATCGAGAGTGTTTAAGGATACAACAACGCTGTCCTTCAAAAGGTTGAGAAGGGTCAAAACCACGATGTCGACCTCCATCATGATGTGCATCAAGAAGCGATACCCCATTGGGTATCTCTACTTTATCGAGAAGGTCAACAGAGATGACAATCGATCCTAAGGACTCGACGGTCACCATCACTTTAACATCAATGATTGTGTAAAGATACGACTTGTTCAAAAATGAATAGAAAAAAAGACAAAAAGCCCGCTAAGTCGGAACTTAGTAATAAGTCGCTTAGGCAAAAGTCAGGTAAGATCCCGAAATGAAAAGTTCTCAACAAAGAACAAGTCGTGTGGTCAAATACCAAAAGACAAAATGTGAGTGGCTGTCGTGTCCAAGAAACCTCATATCGGTTCCTCAACCATCATAACTCCTCTCGAGATGAGTGCTCGTATCAATAGTTGAACTTAGAATTTGAAGGACATCATGGAGAATGGGGGGCACCAAATATTTTGAGCCTAAAAATCCTTTTTTCTAAAAAACCCGTGAACCAGGCCGTTACAACCCTCATAAGTCCTAATTGAAGCAAGGGTTAATTCAAGAGCATATAACAAAGAGATCGCGTTTACCTGACTCCTACAGGTGTGCTAAGTATCTGTGTTGGTATCATATGCTCGTCTTATCTTTCAAAGAAGATTTCGATGTTGCACTCAAAAAGTGTTTCACTCATAAAAGTCATGTTTTCATACAAAACTTCAAGGCAGCATAAATGTTGCATTATAATTGTCACAACAAACATTCTTCTACATGTAAAACAATTGTTTGACATTGAAGAAGTTCTCATAATGAACATCGATGAAGAGTTTAACTTTCTCGGAAGAAGACTTGATCGTCTCTTTGTATCGAGGCGGGGCGTCTAAGGACTCCTTGAGCATGTCTAGTTGTCTTCTCAACATTTACGTAACTTGGGGCAATCAAATCGAAATTCGGCTCCTTGAATTTCCGATCTAAGGACGGAGTCCTTAAAAGCAATCGGTGATTTGGTCTTTCTCGAAGCGGTTAACACAGGGACAACCGTCGTCTCATGATTCAATCAATCGAGACATTTACTTGAATGTTGAAACCTTGAAAGTTCTCATTCCATCAAGTTAGTTGTTCATATCTTTGTTGATGCGAAGCAATTACTTGAGACATAGGAGTCTCTCTAGAGCTCATCACAGGCAAGTCTTCCCTATGTTTGCATAGCCAATTATCGGATCGATCAATCTGAAGAAGTCACGTTGACACGTTGAAATACTTGAGGAGCACATTGGTTCATGCTACTTCTATAGTACAATGAAGTCCACCCTCAAGATTGATCAATGCAAGGCGATCACATCGAGATACGGTAATATCTCTCAAAAGTTTGCTAATTAGGGCATCCTGCATTGGAATACAAATTTTGGGCGGGCCATCCGATGTCAGTTACTATAAGGCATTTCGGCATCCTCTCAAAGCAAATCTCTTGGATAATCAATGATTAGGGCAATGATTCTTTGTATCACAGACAATTTTGTTACTGTGTCTTGATGCTCTGAAATTCCCTCTCAAGTGTCAGCGGTGTTGCGTTCAATTTGAGTGGCGGAATCATGCTAACAACTTCCTTTTGATGGAAATTTGTTTCAAGAATCTTTCTTGGTCTTAACCGTCAAGCAGTCAAAGCATCTTCATGCATTGTCAATCATGCATCTCGTCGTGCCATTAAATCGACCTTGTTTGAGTACGTTTAACGGTTTCGTCGGTGTTTAAACTATTTCACGGTTTCCGTCGGTGGTTATTCGTTCACCGTTTCCGTGGTTGACAAAATCATTTCGCGATTCGATCGGTAGTCGAATGTTTTCACCGGTTTCGTCGGTAGTCGAATATTTTCACGGTTCCGTCGGTGGTTAGAATATTTTCACGGTTTCCGTGCGGTAGTCGAATGTTTTCACGATTTCCGTCGGATCGATTCACGATTCCGATCGGTGGTGAAACTATTTCACAGTTTCCGTCACGGTTGTTAAAATGTTTTCCCCAGTTTCCGTCTGGTGGTTTAACTTACAATCAGTTATCGTCTAACGATTTTTCCTTCAAGGTCAAATTTTATTTGGCACATGCATTCATTCATTCATGCATTCATTCATGCATTCATATCATATACTACATAGCACATTCATTCATAAGCCTCAGCCAAGACTCGGGTTATTCCAAGATCGGTTAGTGATTCTTCTCAGCAGAATCATAATTTGAAGACTATTTTGAATGACAATTTTAGTTCTTCCGATCACAAGCTTGAGGGCTTGACCATAATCGGTCTACAACGATGACGACTCTCAAATCAAATCTATTCCAGAGTGATTGGGTTTCCCCAAGCGAACTCTTGTATCAATGGACCTTCTTTATAGAGCTTCTTTTGAAGTACATCATTACAAGCAGGAGACTTTTATCAAATGATAATCTAGCGTTTCTCCCCAGTGCCAGGTGAATGCTTGGGTGACAAACAATTGATAGTAGTGTCAACTCCCCAATGAAGTCTCTTCCCCAGAGAATCGATCGATCATCCCCAGTGAACTCTTATGACAACAAGATCGTTCATTTGGATTCCCCAGTGATATCTTCCTTCTCTCAACATTCAGGAAATCATGCATCATTTGCATCAGAAAGATCACATCATGCATATCATATCATGCATATCATACCCATGCATTAGCTTCGGCTATTTGTTTTGCAGGTTTTTCAACTGAAACTGTAAATATCCTCGCAAGGATCAAATTTGAAGGATTAGTTCTCAGACGACAAATTATCCTCTATTTCTACAGTACCAGCACAAGTGATATACTTGTATGGATCTCAACAACTGATGGTTTCTCCAGTCGAGATTTCTTCCCAGCGAAACAGTTGTCTCTTTCAGATGGACTCAAACGTCAGCAAAATTATTCAACCGGGAATCCCCAGTGAATTTTCCACACGGTTTTCTTACGAAGTTTCCCCAGCGGATCTTATTTCTCTCCCCAAGTGAATCGCCTTCAAAAAGGATTACTACAACATTATTCTTGGTATTTTCAAAGACTTCTTTCAGACGAGAATCTCCTCAGCAAATACTATTGGCAGTGGCTTCCACAATATACTCCTATGAGCCGGTCTCAGAAAATTACATCAAACTTCTGGTGCGTTTATTTCGATGAAGTTATCAACTACTCAACAAATAAATATCCACCGTGAATGTTTATTCAAATCTCGAATATTTCTCCAATTCGGGCGTTGATCTCCATATCAGCTGGTCGCAACGCGTGTCCATACAATGTCGACAAATTGAAGCTCATTACCACAAGTTTTGATCCGCGGTATTTGAATCGATTCTTCTATCAACGGTAAAGCTATCTTCATACAAATTGAAGATCTTGTCAAATCGGAAGTTGTTCAACATGTCCATACATGTTCGATAAGATCTCTCATGAAGCGTCGAAATAAGATTTACCGACTTCATAAACATCTATATCACGCGGTATGCGGATATTGTTATGTTTATCCCAGTGTATTCTTGGGTGCGCTCTGAATTAGATTCGGGTAACTCGGAAATACGGTCAAAGACATTGACATGCCATGGCTCTCGCATCTTCGTGCACCAACAATTAGATGTTGTTCTAAGCCATCTATTGAGAGAACTCTTTGTTAAGTTCTCGATCACATCATTCGAGAGAACTCTTTGTTAAGTTCTCAATCCTGTCATCGAGAGAACTCTTTGTTAAGTTCTCGATCACATCATTCGAGAGAACTCTTTGTTAAGTTCTCAATCCGATCAATCGAGAGAACTCTTTGTTAAGTTCTCAATCGTGTCATTTTTCAATTCCGTTTAAGGTCTCCAGGTAGTCCTTAGTTCAAGAGAACTCTTTGTTAAGTTCTCAGTCTTGTCAATCAGAGAGCTCTTTGTTAAGTTCTCAATCATGTTATTCAGAGAACTCTTTGTTAAGTTCTCGATGTGTCATTTTCAATTTTGTTTAAGGTCTCCAGGTAGTCCTTGGTTCAGAGAACTCTTTGTTAAGTTCTCATTCATGTCAAATTTTTATATATTGTTTCTCTTTCGAGAAGTTTGTTTCCCTTCTCATAGCATTTCGTTAAAATTGTTAAAGCCATTTCGGTTACAGTTATCGATTGAGTCGCCAAGCTGAAGCAACTCGATTTTCAAAAATCTCTTAAATTCTCGAAAGCGGTGAAATCGCCACCTAATTTTATTTATTCAAAAGGAAAGGAAAATATAGATAAAACCCAAACAAGCGGATAAGGCGGTCTCACGACCAAAAGTGGAATCGGAGTCGGTTATGTAAGGGAAGGTATTAGCACTTACCCATCCATCGTACTCGATGGGACCCGTTTAGTTCTAAGTGTGTGTATATTCGCTAATCTCTAATTATAAAGAAAATAAATTTGATTATTATTATTTTGAGTTTGGCACGGTTTCAAAACCGTGTGCCTACATATTCCCTCGTGCAATGGGAAAGTCAAAACTCTGTAGTTCCTCTTAAAAAGGCTTTAATTGGTTGCATTGATTTTATCTGAAAAATCGTGCGTTTAGTTGTTTCAAATGTTTTGAGCTAGGACTTGTTTTGTTTGTTTGAAAAGCTTAAGTCCTCGCTCGTATTTGAAACGACTATTGCACTCTCTTTATCCGAAAAGTTTTGATGATTGCGTATGAGCGATAAAAGGGTTTGAGTGAGTTGAATTGATTTTAGGTGGGTGAAAAAGTACCGAACAACGAGGCTAGCGTCTCACGATTCAAATACTAGAAACCCGAGGAACGAATGTTCACCCGAATCGTCTATCACCCAAAAAGGTTTTCTTATGAAGAGTGAGGTGAAGCAGTTCACGTTATTTAGGAGTCTTTAAGCCACGGGCTAGCGTCCAGCGACTTAAAGACTAAAGTTTGTTTGAGGACAAGTTTTTAGCAATTAGTCTAGCGTTTAACGACTAAAAACTTGTACTATCATGAAAAAGATTTGAAAATGCACTCGTTGGATCGAGGTTTGAAACTTATTATGAAAGTGTTTTGCAATGCGAGTTATAGTTAATTGAATATATGGTCACGAGGTGCGGTAATGGAAAAGAACACACAATAGTATACAAGCATTAAATACATTAAAAGCCCATACAAGGTGGCTTAAACAAATTCTTTGTGTAGGTGCATCTTGAAGTAAATTTAATCGATTAATTAAACAAAACTTAATCAAGTAATTAGTTTAATAAAATTAATTAGGTAGACTAATTAATTTTAAATAACCTAATTAGATAATTAAATAATGTTTAACCATTCAATCAAAGTTTCATTGTAAGCCCAAGAGTAGCGTGGTGTGTGAAAAAGTGTGGCCGTTGTGGCCTTCAAAGCTTTGTCAACTCGAGGTAGTAAAAGATGGCTGCATACAGTATTAGTTTGAAAATATTTTCGGTTAGTGCTTTGTGACTAATTAAATAATAAAACAATAAAATATTTACTAACTATTACAACAAGTGAGAATGGGGTACAAATTTACAAATAGGGATATTGCAAGAAAAAGAAATAAAATACTAGAAATTTCCTAATAGATAAAAAAATCTCTAACTATACCATTATTATTATTATTATTGGTATTTTGGGATATATTAAATATTTTAAGTTGAATTAAACAAAGAAAAAAGAATTATATTAATAATGATGATTTTTCTTATAATAACAATACTATTACTTATAATCCTATATGTTAATAAGTAATAATAATAATGATATTTAGTAACAATGATAAATATGATAATAATAATATTAATATAATAATAATATAATAATAATAATATTAATGATAATATAGTTAAAAATTATTGTTAATGGTTATAGTTAGTAGTGATAATAATACTAATAATAGTTATAATAATCCTAAACAAAACAAAAAATAGAAAATGAAAAGGAAAAGTAGAAAATCTCTCGTCTGGCGTGCTCATTTTTCTCTAAGCTCGTGGGTGTCCTCACGAAACCCTCATATCCTCTCAGCTCTCACTCGCTCACGGGCGATTCATCATGCATCTCTTCGTAGGCGCGATGCTTCCGTCTCTTTCTCTCTCGAATGGGCGGTAGCGATCTTATCTCTCTCCTCTCGTTGTCAATCGCGATCATCTCTTTCTATCCTCTTGATTTCCATTCTGCATGTTTGATTTGCATGTTTGATTTTGTTTTGATTGTTTGATTGTGTTCGGGTTGGGCGGGGAAGGCGATGAACCCCACTTGGCGATTCGACAGCGGTGAAAACCCGAGCTCGGAGGCGATGTCGATGCATGTGTTTCTAACCTTGTTTGGGTGAGATCGCTCTTGTACTCCTTTCTTCTTCTTCTTTCTTTCTTGTCGAACTTCGATTCTGAAACAAATTATGCGAAGGCACTTAGGTTAGGAACATGATGATGTTTGATTGCTTGATTTGCTTATGTTTTGATTTCTCTCTCTTTTCTTTGGTGTGGGTTTTGTGATAAGAGCGGATGCTACTCGGGTTTTGCTTTCTTCGAAACACCAAAAATGAACTACATCTCTCTGTGACGAGATATTATATCTTGATCTTTTTGAGTATCCTGTTTTCTGAACCAGTATGGCCTTGATGGATCCTTGAACAGATATGTCACTTGACCTTTGCTTGTGTTTTGAGATTAGGAGCCATGCCATCATGATGGTTTTTTCTGAATTTCTTGACTTTTGCTTTCTCAAACCATGCTGCCTGCTCTGACTTTTTCTCTGATGCTTGTCTTATCTTCTTTCTCAAAGTGTCCTCTTGCTTCTTTGGCTGTCACGGCAATCTTGCTTTTCTTCTTTTCTTCCTTACTCTCTAGATTGTCCACTGTTTTGATGATTATCTTTGATACATATGCTTCTTTGTTTTGACTTTTCATTGTCTCTTGGGAATCAAAATTATGATGATATATGCTTTTGTTGGATTAAAATTGTTGCTTTTGTTATATGCTGCCGGAATATATCATTGTATGCTTGCTCGAAACAAGCTCGCTTTCTCTCTTGCTGTCAAAATTAGATTTGTCGCTTTATTCTCCTTTTTCTTGCAGCCGTCGCGTTTGTTTGTGAACGGGTTTAACCGTGATTTGTAAACAAATCAAACCGCCGATGATTAATCTTCACGATTATGAGGCCTTATGAAAAGTCGATTCCCTTTAATGATGATGTTTCTCGAATAATTTCATGATAGTCTCTTGCTCTTTGTAATTCAATTATGTTTTGATCTTTTGTTCACTTGCTAACCATTTCTCTTTACTCTTTTTCATGTAACTTTGGTGAGGATACTTTAAGGAACACGGACGAGCTTTAGCAAAGCTTAGGCGGACTCGGAGAATAAATGCGATGAAGTCGAGTGAAGAAAACAAAGCCGGAGGAAACTTGAGGATTAAATTGTAGGATTTAGGAATTCTTTTGGAGATTTGAATTGTAAATAATATTGGAATAAAAATGTAGGAAGCTTGAACATTTAGTGGTAGTATATTTCAAATTTGTAATACTTTTGCTCCGAAAGTTTGATAAATTGAATGAACACAAGCTTGGTTTGAACATTCTTGATTCTTGAATTGCATAATGTAATCATTCTAACTTCGACCGTCTTTTGAAACATTGATGAAATGGTCCTTGTATTGATCTTTGAACAAAACAAACCTTGAATGGACTCGTAACGCGCTTTAGAACATTTGAATGAGATCCGCATTTGGATGGTGAATTTGTAAAAATCCCACATTACCTATAACCACCTGGGTTATGGTTTGGAAATTTGGATGGACCGGTACCGATTATATTCCTTGTATCTTGCAATTGATGTAGAACTTAGATGTGCAAGATTGGCCTAAAACTCAAATATTTCCGTAGATCATAAAATCTTCGAACAAACTTGAAAGACAATCGGAAAATGGAGCGAATGAAATCATAGATCATGAATTCCACAAAAACCTCAAAACCATGAATTTTGACAAATTACTCGTTTCGAGTCGCTTGAATCAATCTTGACCCTTGAATGAATTTCGATAAGAAATCCAAAGCAGTACTTGAAGCAGTAATAATGTTGTATCCCAAAAATTAAGAGTTCTAAAATTTGACAAATCTTAGCATTATTCACTCGAGTCATAGAACTTTGAATATCGAGCCAAATATTAGCCTTAAATCTCTTGAACCACTTTACGCATTTGGTAAATCGATTAACACAATATAAATTCTTCCACCTTCTCAAGTTTGAATGAACTCGAATTTTCCGTCCATAATATTCGCATGCAAATTGAACCAAAGTTTGAGTTAATTCCGATTGAAACAAGGAAACAAGCATAAATATGTTCCAAGACAAAAAAATGATAAGGAGGGTAAATTTTGGGGTTCTCTAGTATTCAATCCTCTTCCACCTTGAGCGTTCAAAATCTTTCTTTCTTACGGGTTTAAGATGATTGAATAGGAGTGTCGCACCCCAATTTACCTCCTTATCATTTCTTGGAACTATTATCTTGTTTCCTGTTTCAATCGGATGCTCAACACAGTTCAATGCATCGATGTGCGTGACAAATCGGCAGAGCTGAAGTTATGTTGTGGACCAAATGCGAAAGTTTCGAGGCAAGCGTGTGTTCGGTGGTCAGTGAATTCTTTGGTTGCAGAACTGAATTTTGGGATCTTTTATTGTTCAAGTACCTCGTTCGATTCTATCGAAAAGTCAGGTGATTACTTCGGCGGTCGTTTTCAAAATTCATGATCTGTGTTCATTAATCCGATTCCGTTGTCTTCAAGACCGATATGATCTGAAGATTTTGAATCTTACGTCTAAGTTACATCGGTGCAAGATCTGGAATATGTCGGCGATCCATCAAACCTCAGGCATAACCGGTATATGTGGATTACAAATTCACCATCGGATCTCGAAATGTTCTGGCGTTCGTCCATTCAGTTTGTGTTCAATCTGAGACCATTCATCAATGTTCGCGGTGATTAGAATGATGCGATCGAGAATCGAAATGTTGACGAGCTTGTTCATGATGTCAAACTTGGCTCAGGCTTAAATATGAGATGACCTTGACTGTTCAATATTACAATTCAAAATCTCCAAACAAATCAATTCTAATCCTCAAGTTTCTCGGGCTGTTCTTCGCCGACTTCGTGTTCGTTCAGTCTCTACTAAAGCTGCTGCCGTCGTGATAAAAGATCTCACTTCGGTACATGGTGATGGTAACAAGATCAAACATGTTGAATACAAGCAGTTATCATGAAATCGGCTGTCATCGTTAGGCGAAATCGCGGAATGCCTCTCGTCGTCATCGGCGGTTGATTGTTTAAATCGCGGTTAAACAGTTCCTGAACAGGCAGCGACGGCTGAGAATAGCGACAAATCTAATTGGGCGAAGAAGCGACGGTTGTTCAGCAACTCATACGGCGAGCAGGCAATGGCGGCAATAATCGACAAAGCATACATATCGATTCATAATTTGATTCCCGAGACAGAAAAATCAAGCAATGACATCGACGCCAATCATCAAGGACAATGAGGAAGAAAACAGCGTGTCAGCGTGCGGGGCTGGCGGTTACGAAGAGAAGATAAACAACATCGAAGAAAAGTGGGAGCGGCACGGTTTGAGAAAAAAGTCGAAATCCGTGATGGCGTGGCTCTGTCTCAACACGCAAGCAAGGTCAGGTATCTGAAGGATCCATCAGCCGGAACCGACATATAAGATGTCGCGTGACGATTCATTTGTGTTTGGAAGAAAACCAGTGCTCGTTCTTATCTGAAACAGAATCAAGCATCAGCAAATCAACAATCAAACATCATGTTCAACAGGTGGGTTGTTCGATCGATTCGATGAGGAAGAAGAAGAGCGATCTCGGCCAACCCGACACGTCTCGGCTTTGGGTTTCACCGTTCTTGGTCACGGCGCGGGTTCGTCTCCCTTCCCGGTTCAACACACAATCAAACAATCGACAAAATCAAACATGCAAATCGAAACATGCGACGAAATCGAAGAGGATGAAAGGATGCAGCGAGAGAGCGGGCGAGCTCGCGCTCGTTCGAGAGAGGAGACCCGGCGACGGAACGACGGCGTGACCGGTGAGAATGAGCGGTGGCGACGGTTCGGCGAGGAAGCGCGCGTCTGGAGATTTCATTTTCTTTTTGTTTTGTTTAGGATTATTATAACTATTATTATTATTATCACTACTAACTATAACCATTAACAATAATTTTAACTATATTATCATTAATATTATTATTATATTATTATTATTACATTAATATTATTATTACTGTTATTTATCATTGTTACTAAATATCATTATTATTATTACTTATTAACATATAGGATTATAAGTAATAGTATTGTTATATAAGAAAATCATCATTATTAATATAATTCTTTTTCTTTGTTTAATTCAACTTAAAATATTTAATATATCCCAAAATACCAATAATAATAATAATAATGGTATAGTTAGAGATTTTCTTTATCTATTAGGAAATTTCTAGTATTTTATTTCTTTTCTTGCAATATCCCTATTTGTAAATTTGTACCCATTCCCCACTTGTTGTAATAGTTAGTAAATAATTTTATTGCTTTATTATTTAATTAGTCACAAAGCACGAACGAAAATATTTTCAAACTAATACTGGTGCGACCATCTTTACTACAGTTGACAAAGCTTTGGCGTCAGCGGCCACTTTTCACACCACGCTTACTCTTGGGCTTACAATGAAACTTTGATTGAATGGTTAAACATTATTTAATTATCTAATTAGGTTATTTAAAATTAATTAGTCTACCTAATTAATTTTATTAAACTAATTACTTGATTAAGTTTTGTTTAATTAATCGATTAAATTTACGGCGGCATACTACGACAATTTGTTTAAGCCACCTTGTATGGGCTTTTAATGTATTTAATGCTTGTATACTATTGTGTGTTCTTTTCCATTACCGCACCTCAGGACCATATATTCAATTAACTATAACTCGCATTGCAAAAACACTTTCATAATAAGTTTCAAACCTCGATCCAGCGTCGGTGCGAAATCTTTTCATGATAAAGTACAAGTTTTTAGTCGTTAAGCTAGACTAATTGAAAAACTTGTCCCTCAAACAAACTTTAGTCTTTAAGTCGTTGGACTAGACCGTGGCTTAAAGACTCTAAATAACGTGAACTTCGTTCACCTCACTCTTTCATAAGAAAACCTTTTTGGGTGATAGGCGATTCGGGTGAACATTCGTTCCGGGTTTCTAGTATTTGAATCGTGAGGCCAGCCTCGTTCGGTACTTCACCCACCTAAAATCAATTCAACTCACTCAAACCCTTTTATCGCTCATCGCAATCATCAAAACTCTTTCGGATAAAGAGGCAATAGTCGTTTCAAATACGGCGAGGACTTAAGCTTTTCAAACAAACAAAACAAGTCTAGCTCAAAACATTTGAAACAACTAAGCGCGATTTTTCGAGATAAAATCAATGCAACCAATTAAAGCCTTTTTAAGAGGAACTACTGAGTTTTGACTTTCACGAGGAATATGTAGGCACCGGTTTTGAAACCGTGAAACTCAAAATAATAATCAAATTTATTTTCTTTTATAACTTAGAGATTAGCGAATATACACACACTTAGAACTAAATGGGTCCCATCGATGCGATGGATGTATGCTAATACTTCTTCCACCGACTCCGATTCACTTTTGGCGTGCCGCCTTATCCGCTTGTTTGTTTTATCTATATTTTCCCTTTCCTTTTGGAATAAATAAAATTAGGTGGCGATTCACGTTTCGAAATTTTAAAATCGAGTTGCTTGATTGGATGAATTTTTAGTGGATGGATTGGATGGATTTTGTTTTAATGGATTTAATTGCCACCCCTTGAAGGCTCTACATTCTTCCTTCTGCTGTAGACAACATCTGTTAATGTTTTGTTCTAATTATTTTGACAGGTGACTCTGGGTTGCAAATAACACCAGCCAAGTGAGGAGATGCTTGGTTTGATGGATACTCTGATCAAACACACATAAGTAACTTCATGTAGTTTACTAGTACTACAATATTCTCTATTCTGGGAGTTACTTGTTCCTAAATTCTAACTATTTTTCTTTTCAAATGTAAGAATCTGATATTAAAAGTAATACTAGATTGAAGTTTGCAATGCCCTTTTTCCCAATGTCCATTTTATTCTTGTTGAGATGGGTTCACACTGAGTTCCTATGGTTGTTGTGTTTGGTAATTATGGTATGTTATTGGATTTGCAAGATAAAAATATCTATGAATGCTCTCCAGGAAAATGAGACAATATGATAATCTATTTATAGGTATTGTTAACTAAGCCTGCCACATTGCATTGCTATATAGTGTTTGGCTTTTTTTTCTATTTTTTTTACTTTTGATGTTTAATCCAATTAATTCAAGTATCATAGTTTAACACAACCTGTGTATTGCTAGCATCATGTGAAAACAGTGGATGTTCATGCATGGATGGAATTCACAATCACAAAACCGCGAAAAATGGTGGAATTGTGCGACTCCTTTGATTCCATTTTTGAGTTTCTCAGAGTTGGATTTGTGGATCGGGTCTGCAACCCATTTTTGTAAACACGCCTTTTGGGATAAATCCCTAAAACACATGTTTTGAAAATGTCTCTTGATGCGGCAATTTGTTTCTTATCCACTGATCCTATTTTTGTGTGGAAGACTCTCAAAATTCTTGTGCTTATGAACTCCCTCCGTCATGTTGTGTTCTACTCTGTTTTCAATATAAGTTCTCTTTTGCTATGTTTGGAACCACTTTTGAAACTCAATTTCCACGTTTCAATGCATGTGCACCGTGATTTTAGTGAAGCTACTAATTGTAGAGTTGAAAAAACGTACGTTTTTTCACCGTGATTTTGTTGTTCCAAACAGACACTTTGCTGTTTTCTATAGCATTTATCGTATTTTGTAAGAACTCTAATCCTGCCCTGTTTTTTATACAGCAGATCAAATGTCTCTTTGCTACTGCCATCTGAAAGTACTGTTCGCCACAATTACAAACAACCATTTACCTGCTATGAATCTTAGTTGTTTGCGGCATTTATGACTTTTCTGTAACTATGTTATAAATTTATAATCTTATATTTGAGTTTTATTAAGTATTTTGAGTGATATGTGATTTTTTAAAAATAATTATGTTGTCTTAAATACATGTGAGTTTGTGAGCTTAGTAGGATCTTATGATCCGTCTTACAATCCTCCGATTCACGGTCGTGTGTTCCCTTCCCTATCCAGTGTAGGATCTTCACTCTGACTACCTTTTTTGGCATATCAAATTTCTATCATGAACCTGTATTTGGAAAGAAGACTAGAGTCTTACATAAGTGTATGAGTTACCAAATGATTTTAGATATTTAGTTTCATTAATTAATCATTAGTAAGTTGCAGGGTTGCATGGTGCGCATGCGATGACAAGGGCAATTCAAAAGCTTTACCCTAAAAAACACAAACAGGCCTTACAAAGAAAATGAGTTTTATTATGATTTTGGCATGGAGCCTTTGACTGATAAAGATTTGTAGAGAATAAGAAATAGATGGAAAGTAGAGTCAACTCATTTACACCTTTATATTTGGAAGTAAACTTATATTTTCGATCTTAATTTAACCACATTAACATATGGCCTTCAGGTGACTATAAAATAAAGGGTTTGCTCTTTCCACCCTTAGGTGGACATCCCACATTTTTGACAATTTAAAATTGTCCTTCATATCACTAAGGAGATTCATTTTCGAACACAAAAATTTGTTCCATTTTACTAAATATTTATAAGGAGATTCATTTTCGAACACATTCAACACACAAATATCCACGAAACTAACATACCATGGTTCAACATATTTGATTTTTTTTTTTTAATTTTATAACCTTTTTTATCATTTGGTGTTTGATTATGTATGCTTGCATTTAGATTGTTCAAATAGATATGATATGTTTTAGATAGTTGGTTCATTATATTTCTCCAATGTTTAAACATTTGAAAAGCCTTCCATATGGAAATTTTGAAAAACCTTGGATAAGGAAACTTACCATTTTATTTATGTGTCTTAGTATGTTTTGAGAGATAACTTGAATAGTAGGTTATTTTCAAAGTTTTTCATTTTTCTTTGTCACAAAATTACTTTTTTAGTATAAACATCATTATGAATGTTGTGTGTTCAAAGTAACATGTTTTATCAATAACTTGGAAGTATTCGGAGATGGATCTCTCTATACTGTTCGGAGATAAGATTCTCTTTATTTTTTAAAATAATTAATTATTTTTTTAAAATATATTTCTAATTATATTACATCTTTATTTTATAATGTGTAATAAATACATTTGTATAAATATTAATTATTTCTTTCTCCTAAAATTATATTTATAAAATTATGTAAATAATTAATAAATTTGATACTCTAATTAATTTTTTTAATTTGCACAATTTAGTATACGGAGTCTTATATTTATATTTAGACACTGGAACGCTCATAGTCTCCAGAACAATATATCTCTAAGTGGAAGAGAAATCTATTATGGTAATGTGATAACTATTCGTAATGTGTGTTTCATTAATCAACTAGATATCTATTATGGTAGATATTTGTGCACTTAGATATGTTTCTCAATGTTTTTAACGATATAAAATAAGATGTAACAAAAAATAATGCTAAGCCATAAGAATTGAAACATGATGTTAAACCAGAAAAAATGAAGGTTGGTATTAAACCAGTTTTTGTCGAGATAAAATCTGGTCAATATTTGTTTCATAAATGTACAACTATTTATATTATACGTAATTATAGAAAAATTAATGTTTCTATTTTTTAGAAAAAAATAACTATTTTGAATTTGTTACTACCTCAGTTTTTTATTATAAGTCATTTTTTTTTATTTTTCACACGTATTAAAAAAAATAATAATTGTTGTATGAAAATGACAAATTATAAAGATTATTACAAAATTATTCTTTATTAGTGGCACGAGAAACCTACATTTACATAATTAAAAAGAAAAAATAATAAATATTTAAGAATATAATAGAAAAATAACATTAATTATTCATTGGTATCGTAAAATAATTTATATTGTTATATAATTTTTTTTCCAAAACAATTTTATAATAAAAAAACGGATATAATATATCTAAAGGGATACAATTGTATTTCTATATTTTAAAAAGTCAATTTATGCGGTGAATTGAAATACAATTAAGGGAGTAAGGATTTTATGTGAGATGTGTTAAAGGAAACAAAATACTGCACTCAATAGAAAAGATAATTGATTAGCATTAATCTCTTAAAGCATGTGTACTTCAAAAAAGTAAAGTATCAATATCGGTATCGGATACACATATCGGATATATATACCATACTAATGTGTATACCCGTGCGAGACACGTGATAAAATTGAAGTAAAATATATTTATATGAATGAATATAAATTTTATTAGTAGCTAAAATAAAGATTTAAAATTTTTAAAATTTAAGTAATATGTAGAAAATATAGGAATAAATTTAGCATAATATGTAAAATATAAATTTGATAAATTTAGCATAATTGTATTTGAAATGTTGAATAATTAGTAGCAAAGTTATTATATAAAATAATATAAAAAAATCAAGAAAGTAAATATAGTTAGTATAATTACTTTAATGTGCATTAAATAGAATTTATTATCCTAACATTAAGAATTAAATAAATAATTTTAAATGATAAATGAAATTTCCAAATAAATAGTTTAAAATCATTAATTATGATACATTTTTCTTTAAAATGCTAAATGATCAACAGTTTTAGTCAAATTAAATTTAATGTTATTTTCAAAAATTTTAAAAGTAATTGGCACAATATTTCACCTAAAATAGCATAATTACAAATAGCTTTATTATATTCTATGATGATTAAAGTAAATAAATAATTGTAATAATTGCTATAATAATGGTTCTATAATATAAGTGGTATGAAATAATTACAATAGTTTTAATATTTTAATTAAAATTAAATATATTAAAGGTGAATTTAATATTTTTTTATAAATTGCGTCAAAACTGTTATGTTTGTTTCACTGTCAAATAAAAGAAGTAAATTTCCTTAAATATTGTATAAAATAAAAATTTAAAGTAATAATTAAAATCCACTATAATTCATAACAATAGTAAAATAAAATATTACAGGTTATAATAACTTGACTGAATTAAATATTAAAATATTGTATTTAATAGTAAAAACAATTTATACGTTAATTTTGTTGGTTATAATAACTTGCAGCTTATAATAAAACAAACGCGTGTGTATTCCATGTATGTTATAATAAAAATATTGCAGGTTATAATAATTTTATCTAATCATTGTGTGAAACAAAATTTGACCGGTTAAAATAAAATATAATGCTGCTGAAACAAAACTTGGCTGGTTAAAAATAAAACATAATGCCGCTGTTTATAAATTTAGCATACAATCATATTGACATCATGAATAGCATATAAAGTGAAGCATCCAAAATGCATGTTTTCATAATTTAAGATACAAAACATAACTTAACATAATGGTCTCATGCTTACAAATTGTTGAAAACCTCATTGTAAACAACATTTGTAGTGTCCGTGCACGGTTTTCCTTCGCCATCTAAAATAAGAATCTTCAATCCTTTTCTAGACTTTACCCTCGAAATAGCCACATAGAATTGACCATGAGTGAATACTGGGCGTTGTAAATACAAACCGACCTGAGAAAGAGACTGACCTTGACTTTTATTTATTGTCATTGCAAAACATAACGCAATTGGAAATTGTCTCCTCTGAAACTTAAATGGAAAGCTTGGATCGGAAGGAATCAAATTCATCCTTGGAATGTAAATCTTATCACCAATATTTTTCCGTAATCACGGTGGCACCAATAATATTTGGACAAAGTTCATTTATGAGCAACCTTGTTCCATTGCAAAGGCCATTGGATTGATCTATGTTTCTGAGAAGCATGACCGGAACTCCAATTTTTAACCTTATTTTGTGGTTTGGCATTCCCGAACATTTCATTTCATTCAAGAATTCAGGTGTAAACCAATCGCAAACGACACAATTTTCGTCGAAAAGCTTGAGTCAACACTCAAATATTCCTTTTCATCACCTGGAATTAACGACAAAACGAAATCATTAACAATATCTACAGAATCATGAGTCGGAGATAGTAACGCCCTCTCTTCATAGTATTTCAAATTGTTCATGTTCTGTAAAAGTAGTGGATATGTTAATTCAACCAGACATAAGAGAGGATTATTAGAATCTGTAACCAATAAGTCTTCGGGAATATGGAGTGTGCTCTCTCCACACTCATTCGAGGCTTGTTTACCATTTCCAATATCAAGCATCCAACGTGAAAATTCTTTAACTTCTTTAGATTCTATGTTGGACTTATGAGCTATCAGCCGCATGTTATTTGACAAAGTCAATAACTTGCAAAACTTCCATAATTCGGAAGAGTTTATTGAAGCGGACACTATGTCATGCCTACAACCCTTTCGAACAACAGGTAAGATTTGTCTGAAATCTCCACCAAAAACAACCACCTTACCACCGAATGGTTTATATTGGTTAGAGTCGTCTACAGTCCTCATGATGTCCCTCAAAGAACGGTCGACAGCTTCAGCACAAAATCTATTTAGCATTGGAGCTTCGTCCCATATGATAAGCTTTGATTGCAAGATAAGTTCACATCTATCAGTCCGTTTTTTGATGTTGCAAGAAGATGTTTCAGTTGTAATTAATGGAATTCCAAACATAGAATGAGTTGTTTTTCCTCCAGGAAACAATAAAGATGCAATTCCACTCGAAGCAACATTTAAAACAATTAAACCTTTGGATCTAAGGGCAGCTGACACAGTTTTCCAAATAAACGTCTTACCTGTTCCTCCATAACCATGCAAGAAGTAAAATCCTCCACAATCCATAATCACTGAATTGATAATTTGATCATAAACTGACCTTTGTTCAGCAGTTAAGGTTGACATCAATGACATGTGGGTTGCAACCATCTCTTCCTTGTCATAGTTTAATTCACCAGCCAACAGACTATTTCTAAATTGTTGCATTTCAGAATTCGAAGGTTGTGGCATCGACTCAATATTATCAAGAGACTTCCCATTCATGGAGAGCAATCTTTCAAACTCAATGAAACAC
The DNA here is from genome assembly GCA_021764765.1 of Vicia sativa. Classification (NCBI taxonomy): domain Eukaryota; kingdom Viridiplantae; phylum Streptophyta; class Magnoliopsida; order Fabales; family Fabaceae; genus Vicia; species Vicia sativa. Next base: position 192,401,977 of record CM038794.1, read on the forward strand.
AAATTTTTCAAATCATCGTCGATAATTTGAAGACCTACGACAAATAGAATAGAGTTAAACATATGCGCATATATAAGTAAACCATATATTAAATATATAATTAAAAAACATGTGTCATTTAAAACTATTTGTGGGAGATTTTGATATTTCAAACTGTTTGTTATTAGCATAGTTTATTATATGAAGTATTAAAACTACAAATATATCATGTTGAAATCACAAGGAGTAGTTTTTTTAGTACGGCATAACTTCAACTATGAGGAAAAAAAATCATATTATAGGGTACAACATATTAAATTAAGCTTGATTGAATACAGTAGACATGATTTAGGAAGACAAATAACTGTAAAGTGTTTTCAATAAAATATCATTCAAGTTTCATTATACTTACACATGAATTTTTGCTAATGTGATTCTGCTAAATAAATATAGGTAAGAATAAACACAATCAAGTTTATCCCACCTTAGTGTCATAGTAGAAACATAATAGCATGTTTGAGCTTAAACATACGGTAGATATGCAAACTCAAGTCAAACATATATTAAATATATAATTGAATACCTGGGTTGTTAAGTCTCTTCCTTGCATCATACAAAATTCCATCGCACAAAAGTTTCCATGTTGCTTCCCAAACAACAAAGGGATTTGTCATTGAATCCATAAATAATACTACCTCTGTTCCTATATATAAGAGATAATTCATTTTTTAAATTCATTGAATAATCAATGTATTTGGTCAATTTATAGACTAGGTACATTGATTATTCAATGAATCTAAAAATTGAATTGTCTCTTATATATAGGAACGGAGGTAGTAACATGACAAACAATCTCCTCATCTGGTTACCAGAGGCAAAATTACTGGCTTCAATGATAGCATCCACGAATTCTTTGTCGTTTTGCAACAAACCAAGTGCAACACATGCATCCTTAAAGGTTTCGTGAATTGTTCCAGCCACAGTCTTAATATCATTGTAACTTGTGCATCCCTTTTGTATAGTCAGCAGGAGTCTCAAATAAAAAAAACATTACCACACCCTGGGGGAATATACGTAAGTCTTCCAATAGAGTTACCCCGCTGTCTCGGATGCCATGCTCTGACACTTTTATCATAAACAAACCTTGTAGGAAATTCACCATAAGTTAATTCCCTTCCATCTGGAAATTTTTTGTTTGCCTCAAACCAAGCCAAAAACATCGTGTCAATTTCTTCATTATGGTTCATGATAGATTCAACTGAATTACTTTCTGAAAACATAACAGACTGCTCATTTTCTAGATGAAACGAAAGCCTTATAACAGGAGGCCACCTCTGATGTATGTCGTACTCAAAAATTCTCCAGACAGATTCACAAGGAGCCAAATATCTACACTCATAGTACTGTTTTATTTCATCCAAAACTTTGCCATTTTTAGTTTGATTTAAAATTCCAACAGTGGCTCTGTCGGGGCCTTTATTAACATACTTAAACAGGTACTTTATAGCATTTCCCTTGTTGCAATACTCAACATTGATATGTGCTTGGTATCTAACTAACAATTGTGGATTATAAGGAACTACATACCTGTTGTCCAGAGTTATTCCCTTTTTCACAATCGACAAACCATTATCTCGGCGCATGTACTTTGGATAGCCTTCGTCACTCACTATAGTGGAATTCTGATAATCTTTTGGAAAATACTCTGAGCACTTGCCATCTTTCATGCACGGGGAACTTAAGTTGGCTTTTCCACAAGGACCGTGTAACATAAAACTCGAAACAACATTTGCAAGGTTTGGATAGAGATTACGGTCTGGAAGTTCTGCAGAAATGAACTTGTCAATGTCAGTTCCTGTTTTTAGTGAATTTGATGCTTCAAGCCATAGCAAAATATGTGCATGTGGCAGACCCCTCTTCTGAAACTCTATAGTATATGTCCCTAATTAAGAAAGAAGTAAATATTAATATTTAATATTGTAAACTATGATGTCAATAATTTAAAGAAAATACATGACAATAATTTATAGTAAAAACATAAAGCTAGTTACATTACCTGTAACAACTTCTCCGAATATTTTTTCCTTTTTAAAAGCATTCATCATGTGATCGAGTTTTGCCTTAAATATTCTACAAACAATGTCTGGACGATCGCTAGCTGTAAGGCCTCTTATATGAACAAAGTTCTTAATTTCTGGCCAATTAGCATTGCATGTGATGGTGATGAACAAATCAGGATACCCAAACTTTTTGCAAATTGCCATCGCATCTTGACAATTATTAAACATGTATCGCGGGCCTCCAGTAAAAGATGCAGGTAGGACGATACGTTTTCCAATTGCAGATGGCTGATTCTCTCCGTTGTGAACTGCTTCCTGCAAACCTTTTAATATATCACATCTAATAGTTGCCTGGTTCATGCGATGCCAACATAACCTTTGAGACTCAATCATGGAGAAACCGTCAACAACAAACTGTTGAAATAGTCGTCCAGCATTTACAATACTTCCATTTTCACATTTTCTCTCCTGTATGCGAAATGCAACAAAATCTCTAAAAGTAACTCGCAACCTCTTCCTTCTTCCTTCGTTGATAATTGACTCTCTATAAGGAATGTTTTCATGATATTGGTCCTCACCAAACGGGAACAACAACGGATACTAAAGAGCTAGAAATGAAGCATGTGTCTCTCTAATTTGCACTAAATGACCAGAAGTCTTCCTAACAATAATATCTCGCCCAGGATCAAGGTTATGAAAATCTCCAACAATTAATGCAGCAACCTCCTCGCATGAGGGCAGATTATGTGTTCTTGGATCCTTTGTTCTATTTCTAAACAGCCTTAAACAAAAATTGGATTCATTATTCTGCTTTAAGTGGTCGCGAACCTTTCTAAAAGACTTGACTAAGACATTGTGGTCATCCACCATTTTAGTGATGTCTTCAACTAATGTCTTGTCTAGGACAGAGTTTTTATCGCTGGATCTGCCAAACATTCCATTAAAGCGTCATGCACAAAAAAAAATGCTTCAATAATAATATAATATAATATAATATACCAATTAATAGTATACATGAAATGGCTAATTCTATTAGATATTTCATTTTGTGTGTCATAAATATACAACTGTGCAAATTTGGGAGTTACTCCTTCATCTGGAACCAGACTACCCATTCTGTGATAATTACATCCCAGGAATAAATTGGGGAGGACCACCACTTGTGTTTGATTGTACTTTCCCACCAATTGAGGTAAAACAAAACATACTGTTATAGGCTCGTATGTTTTCTCTATAATGTCTACTCCTTGAATCTTGTCCATTCATCAAGTTAATTAGCAATGTCGGAGACCTAATTTCATACGGTAGATGAACAATGCCTTTCTTTCGAACAGCAAAGTGAAAATCTAAGATTCACGGTGGTGTTGTCACATTTGTCAGATCTCTCCTCATACCACATATCTGCACCATAATAAGAACATATATATGATGGATTTCCAAAATCGATCATCTCTGTTGATAGTAACAAAATAAAAGTTCAATATCACAGGTAAAACTTGTTGTGTGTATATTGTGTATATCATGTGTTACATTCACTTTCTTAACACTTTAACATGTTTGCTTACCTTGATACTGGTCATATATGTCATAATGCCGAAAATCTGCACTATTATTTATGCTTGTACTTGTTGGGTTAAAGACACACGATATATAAAAAAGAATGATTTTAAAACAAAACTACATGTAAAAGAAGCTACTGTTACCACAAATGACATACCTCGATTGCTCACGGGTTCGTCTGTTGGATAGACACGAAAATCAAATGCAAATGAAGGTATGGATTCAAGAACATGGATAGGTTGAGACACACGTTTTGTAACATGACTGGATGTTGGATTTATTATTTCGGACACGGGATTGTCCGTTATGGATTCTGCAAGATCCAACAACAAAAATTAGCGAAATCTAAATCTAAATTGTATAATCTTGTGCATAAAAACAGTCAAGTGTTAACAAAACTCCATTATCATAGGTAACTACGAACCATAAACATGTTGAGTTCGACGCATCTCCTTGTTTCTAATTAACATCATCCTCGCCTTCTAGATGTCATTTGAAGTATACATATAATAAACTAACACATATCGATTAAAGAAAGATAGCCAAATTTATTTATAAAAATTACATAAATATGACATGCTTAACGCATCATTCGTGATCGGCGTGGATGAGGTTACACCAGAAGGATGCTTACTTTTACTGGCCAAACTATCATAATATTTGTCATAAGTTGATGTTACAACTGAATTAGTAGGTGTTGGGACATTAGCAGCTGCATTGAATGTGCAAGAAAAATATGACCAAGACGAATTTCAACGGGAAAATAATAAAATCATAGTATTCAAATAGAATTTTGTTAAGTAGTTATACCGATATACAACGTGGATAATGGAGTTCTAGGAACAAGATGTTGTGCACTGGTTGAAGCTTCCAGTCGAAACATTTGCGCAAACGGTGTATAATTTTCATCTAATAAATAACAACCATACTTTACATATTATAGTTAGAATATGAAATACAAACTATATATAGATATATAACGTACAAACCTGTGTCTCGTCGTTGCCGTTTATATTGTCTGTCTTTCATTAACATCTTTCTCTTAAATCTGGAATTGGCTGAGTTGTTCTGGTCCATTACCAATAGTTTCAAGATATGGCAGCAGTGCAAAGTGATCCCTTCATGCCAAAATTAATAGATGTTTGCAGTAGGCATTGAGTATCACCAAAATTATACTTGATGTTTAGAAAGACAGTATGAATATGAGTGTGTTGTAGAATATGAAATGAACACTTAAAAGTAATTAATGTGAAAAATCTGCTGTCATAATTGGTATTGTCAAAAAGAAAAATTGCAAAAGGAAAAGTGACAGCATGTGTAGTCTTTAATGCTAGAATCATCTATTTTCAAGATGAATGAAATAGACAAAATAATCAATATAAATAATCATGAGATACATTAGAAAAATATATAAAAGGGCATGATTGTTATTTTGAGGAGAGAAATTGGTGCCGTTTAACCCACCAAAGCATATATTAGCAGCCCCAAAAGAAATACACTTGTTTAAATGCACGAAATGAAGGCAAGGTTTATATAAGTTCATTAACAACTTATGCAAATTTGATTTTGAAAGTGAAAATAAATAGGACAGGCTAAAAAATATCAGTGGCAACATTAATAAAGCTTCAGCAATCAAAAAAATCTCCTGGGGTACAATGAAGCTGTGGCATTCTTTTATTCAATATCAATCCCAAAATATCTTGAAGTTAAATTTGAATAACAACATATTAATTAACTTAAGCTTCTCAACAACCAAAACCACATAAAAAAAAAAAATAAACCAACTACATACCTGGTGTTTTTACTTATTCTATGTGAACTTTACTTTTCTAATTCATAATATGCTCTTGTAAATTTGTTAGGTACTTTTAAATCATGAGTTGTCATATTAACTTGGAATGTACTTGAGAGTTGAGATATGTACAAAAGAAAGGGATATATTCTTAACATTCTTTATGCATTTGTTGTGCTGAAGTTATCAAAAGTAAATAATTTAATTAAAAAGTTCACCAGAAAGAAAAATATCATGAATAAGGAGAGTTAAATATCAATCAGAACTACAAAACATAAGGTAGGAAGGAGTATTTCACCTTTGCCATAAATAGAGCTATTTTATTATTTCATAAGATTTTAATAAGGATTCAAAATTGAAATCAATCATAAATAAAAATTAACATATAAATTTTAACATCCAAAATTCATTACGGGAAATGAAATAAATCCAAAACAAAACATATGAGAGTAGCAAGGTAAACATAAACCAATTCAACAAACTCAAAGTTGGTCGAAACAAATGACCCAAAAATCCAAAATATAAAAAGTTTAGGCCATGGAATGTGTCTTCCAACATAATTAAAAAACAAAGCATCAAACAAAATAACAGTGAAATGATGAGGCATGTCCATCACTCCTTCTCAATCTTGATGTTTTTCAAAATCCTTGAGTTGGCTCCATCACTTTCATCAGCAGATTCCACAAAATTCCTTTTAACAGGAGTGCAATCTGCATCTTCAACAGGTTTGGACAATGAGTAATTATCTTCACATTTCTCCTCAGCAACAACATTTTCAAATTTGGAATTCAGATCCTGAACGACAACAGAAGCAGCCTCACTCTGAACAACACCATCAGGCAAATCATCCTCAAACTTTGTAGAATTCTAAACATAAACATTCATAAAAATACTTGTCAGCATACACTAAATAAAAAAAAGTTGAAGATGTAAGAGAGTATTAAACACCTTCACAACAGATTTGAACCTAGTGACAATATCTTTGTCGGCACAAGCTTTTCTTACACGAAATGACTGCTCAAATCCTGAATTTACATCATTCTTTACATCTATCTTAAAAAGAAAGGTTTGTTCAACCAAATCACCAATAACTCTAGGCACAATGGTTGACTCAAGTTCCTAATCCACACATTTAGTTAATAAAGTTTCTGTCAGAGATGAAATCGACTTGAATAAGACAATACAAAACATATAATAAAAGAATAAAATAAAACTACTCACACGATCCATTTCCTCAATCAAATCATAACATGTCTTCTTTGTCGACAACAATCACGGTCAAAAAGCACGAAAGTAGCAGTCATTTCATCAATCACTCTAAGTTTGACACGATACCTATATAATTAAGAAAGCAATCAAATTAGATAATACGATGAACAAATTATACACGCTCATGAATAATAGAATGTTTTACGACAATCACCTCACAATGGTCCAAACATGCTTATTACATTTAGGGCCGAAAAACCTTTTAGAATCTGCAACAACTCCTTGTGCCACATACACATGCAGCATACCACCAATCATTGCCTCCAATAACATGCTTGATTGTACCTAAAACCACACAAACCATGTCCTACACACACATATAAATAACAATTATGTTAAATAAACAAAAAATACATGTAAAGCATGATCTGTACAATAAGAATGAAATAAGAACCTAATTAAGATTACATTTTGACAGTCTTTTAGTTCCTCAATTGTTTTGCGTTGACTCAGATTTAAGAACTCTTCCTCTAAGCTCAAATCAGAAGAATCCTTCATATAGCTGAATGGTTGAGTGGGTGATCCAATGTTATCACTGGTAAGCAAACAATAAAAGTAATCATAAATAGTTACCCGAGTTTGAAACTACATATCAAAATTGATCAAATTAATAGTAACTACTTACTTGAGTTTGAAACTATTTGCCTCAGGAATGTTTGGGTTAAAAATAGCCTGGTACAATTCATTGCATTACGCATGGATTTTCCATTATACATTTGACTTTCAAATCTTGCAAGCACAATAGTATTCCCTGTTGCCCGATTGAGTGCGCATCAAGGACATATGACCCAAAAGTGTGCATTCAAGCTTCATACTAAGTGTAAAAAAATGAAATCGATTATTATAAGGTTATAAGTTACATAGAAATGACATATGAAATTAATAAAATTATAATAGATAAAATAGCTTACCCATTAGACTCTAACTCAATAACTTTATACTTAGTAGCTACACGATTCCTCTCATAGACTCTTTCACGTCCAACCCCAGCTAGAATTCCCACATCTATTAAAAATAAAGACAACAAAATGAAACAGGTAAAAAAGAAAATATAATCTACAAAACTTTCATACATCATTAAATTTTTTTTTTATAAATTTGAGATTTAAAAGATTTACCAATCAAGTAGTCCATGTCTATTTTCCCAACAATCTCCGGGAAAGATACAATTGAGTAAGGGGACATTGTTATCTGTCCAGTTTCAACCTCTGTAACAATTGTGTCATTCTGCAAATTCAACTTGAATTGATGTTTTGTGGTCCTATATCCTCCCGTATTAGCGGCAACACCGAAAGATTTGAAATTATACACCGTTCCCTCACGTATCTTATTTTCAAATCTGGACAGGAGTGCTTTTCTAACTGAAGCTTGAATTTTGTCACCCTATAAATTTTTAGATAAAAGGAATTAGAATAAAACTGTAAAACTACATAATACATAATATACAAAAACGAAACAACAACTACAACAACAACCTTGTCATCCATTAGAACCATCTCCATCGCAAAATATTTTTCTTTCGAATTCATATCTGGAACAAACCATATGCGATTCACCCGAACAACAATGTCCCACGATTCCTTTAAGGGATTGATTTCCTTAACAAAGTCGTTTCTAACAGCGGCCATTGCAACAACCTGATACAGAATCGAGAAATCAAAAGATGAAAATATGTAGAGATGAATGAATCAGAAGGACTGTGATTGAAAATCAATGCTTTTGCTCCTATTTATATGCGTTTAATCGAAAGAAATTGATAATGATACCTGGAAAATTGCAACGACGATTCCATATTACAATATGTTTTGGGAAAAGAAAACGATGGCATGATTTGGTACAGGAAAAGAGACATTAGATTACAATATGTTTTGGGAAAAGAAAACGATGGCATGATTTGGTACAGGAAAAGAGACATTAGATTTGGAAGAGAGAAGAGTGATTGAGGTTTGGAAGAGAGAAGGTCGATTAAAGTTGGAAGAGAGAAGGTCGATTCAAGGGTTCCAATTAATGTTATTTCTGATACCATTTAGTATTCCACGGACGCTTAGTATTCCAAGGACGCTTCTTACGTAAATGATGAGAAACAACATTTATTCCAAGGACGCTTCTTACGTAAATGATGAGAAACAACATTTATTTGGCCTTTTATGATAATTAATATTGACCCTACAAATGTGATATCATATATGTAATTTAAAAATATTTGTGATAGCATTTATTTGGCCTTTTATGATAATTAGTATTAACCCTACAACTGTGATATCCTATCATATATGTAATTTAAAAATATTTGTGATAGCATTTATTTGGCATATATTGACCATATATTTATTTTAAGATTTTGTCCATAAAATTATTCAATATTTTTTATAAATTTATTACAAATAAAATAATATCTAATTAATTCACATCAAGAAAATAATATAAATTATTTGAAATGATTTAAATAAAATATTTAAAGTAAATTTTAAATAAAATTATATAGAAAGCACATCCTTATTTTATGATTTTGTGGATAAAATTATTCAATATTTTTTTTATAAATTTATTACAAAAAAAAAAATCTAATTAATTCATATAAAAAAAATAATATCAAATAATCTAAATTAAAGATGTAAAGAAAAATTTATATAAAATAATTATTAAAAAAACTCATCTTTAAAATAAACTCTCCATATATTACGTACTTAATAATATAAAAAAAAGATTAATTTTATTTTCAGTAAAAAAAATACTACCAAATATTAGTGTTCACGTAAAAAAAAAGAGATTCTACAATATGAGATCATAAAAAGAGATCATACATTTTAATAGATTTATTACAAAAAAAATCTAATTAATTCATATGAAGAAAATAATATTAAATAATCTAAATTAAAGATGTAAAGAAAAATTTATATAAAATAATTATAAAAAAAACTCATCTTTAAAATAAACTCTCCATATATTATGTATTTAATAATATAAAAAAATATTAATTTTATTTTCAGTAAAAAACATACTACCAAATATTAGTGTTGACGTAAAAAAAGAGATTCTACAATAGGAGATCATAAAAAGAGATCATACACTTTAATAGATTTATTACAAAAAAAATCTAATTAATTCATATGAAGAAAATAATATCAAATAATCTAAGTTAAAGATGTAAAGAAAAATTTATATAAAATAACTATAAAAAACTCATCTTTAAAATAAACTCTCCATATATTATGTACTTGATAATATAAAAAAAGATTTATTTTATTTTCAATAAAAAAAAACATTACCAAATATTAGTGTTGATATAAAAAAAAAAAGATATTCTACATAAAAAGAGATCATACAAAAAGAAAATAAAAAAAAATAAAAAATAAAGAAAGATATTAATAGGAAGTATACTATGAATAGAAATTATTGAAATAGTAAGACTTCTAAGAAGATGACAAATGACAAACTTGTCAAAATACTCATCTAGCTTTATTATATTCTATGATTTTATATCGTTAACAACATTGAGAAACATATCTAAGTGCACAAATATCTACCATAATAGATATCTAGTTGATTAATGAAACACACATTACGAATAGTTATCACATTACCATAATAGATTTCTCTTCCACTTAGAGATATATTCTTCTGGAGACTATGAGCGTTCCGGTGTCTAAATATAAATATAAGACTCCGTATACTAAATTGTGCAAATTAAAAAAATTAATTAGAGTATCAAATTTATTAATTATTTACATAATTTTATAAATATAATTTTAGGAGAAAGAAATAATTAATATTTATACAAATGTATTTATTACACATTATAAAATAAAGATGTAATATAATTAGAAATATATTTTAAAAAAATAATTAATTATTTTAAAAAATAAAGAGAATCTTATCTCCGAACAGTATAGAGAGATCCATCTCCGAATACTTCCAAGTTATTGATAAAACATGTTACTTTGAACACACAACATTCATAATGATGTTTATACTAAAAAAGTAATTTTGTGACAAAGAAAAATGAAAAACTTTGAAAATAACCTACTATTCAAGTTATCTCTCAAAACATACTAAGACACATAAATAAAATGGTAAGTTTCCTTATCCAAGGTTTTTCAAAATTTCCATATGGAAGGCTTTTCAAATGTTTAAACATTGGAGAAATATAATGAACCAACTATCTAAAACATATCATATCTATTTGAACAATCTAAATGCAAGCATACATAATCAAACACCAAATGATAAAAAAGGTTATAAAATTAAAAAGAAAAAAATCAAATATGTTGAACCATGGTATGTTAGTTTCGTGGATATTTATGTGTTGAGTGTGTTCGAAAATGAATCTCCTTACAAATATTTAGTAAAATGGAACAAATTTTTGTGTTCGAAAATGAATCTCCTTAGAGATATGAAGGACAATTTTAAATTGTCAAAAATGTGGGATGTCCACCTAAGGGTGGAAAGAGCAAACCCTTTATTTTATAGTCACCTGAAGGCCATATGTTAATGTGGTTAAATTAAGATCGAAAATATAAGTTTACTTCCAAATATAAAGGTGTAAATGAGTTGACTCTACTTTCCATCTATTTCTTATTCTCTTCAAATCTTTATCAGTCAAAGGCTCCATGCCAAAATCATAATAAAACTCATTTTCTTTGTAAGGCCTGTTTGTGTTTTTTAGGGTAAAGCTTTTGAATTGCCCTTGTCATCGCATGCGCACCATGCAACCCTGCAACTTACTAATGATTAATTAATGAAACTAAATATCTAAAATCATTTGGTAACTCATACACTTATGTAAGACTCTAGTCTTCTTTCCAAATACAGGTTCATGATAGAAATTTGATATGCCAAAAAAGGTAGTCAGAGTGAAGATCCTACACTGGATAGGGAAGGGAACACACGATCGTGAATCGGAGGATTGTAAGATGGATCATAAGATCCTACTAAGCTCACAAACTCACATGTATTTAAGACAACATAATTATTTTTAAAAAATCACATATCACTCAAAATACTTAATAAAACTCAAATATAAGATTATAAATTTATAACATAGTTACAGAAAAGTCATAAATGCCGCAAACAACTAAGATTCATAGCAGGTAAATGGTTGTTTGTAATTGTGGCGAACAGTACTTTCAGATGGCAGTAGCAAAGAGACATTTGATCTGCTGTATAAAAAACAGGGCAGGATTAGAGTTCTTACAAAATACGATAAATGCTATAGAAAACAGCAAAGTGTCTGTTTGGAACAACAAAATCACGGTGAAAAAACGTACGTTTTTTCAACTCTACAATTAGTAGCTTCACTAAAATCACGGTGCACATGCATTGAAACGTGGAAATTGAGTTTCAAAAGTGGTTCCAAACATAGCAAAAGAGAACTTATATTGAAAACAGAGTAGAACACAACATGACGGAGGGAGTTCATAAGCACAAGAATTTTGAGAGTCTTCCACACAAAAATAGGATCAGTGGATAAGAAACAAATTGCCGCATCAAGAGACATTTTCAAAACATGTGTTTTAGGGATTTATCCCATAAGGCGTGTTTACAAAAATGGGTTGCAGACCCGATCCACAAATCCAACTCTGAGAAACTCAAAAATGGAATCAAAGGAGTCGCACAATTCCACCATTTTTCGCGGTTTTGTGATTGTGAATTCCATCCATGCATGAACATCCACTGTTTTCACATGATGCTAGCAATACACAGGTTGTGTTAAACTATGATACTTGAATTAATTGGATTAAACATCAAAAGTAAAAAAAAAAGAAAAAAAAGCCAAACACTATATAGCAATGCAATGTGGCAGGCTTAGTTAACAATACCTATAAATAGATTATCATATTGTCTCATTTTCCTGGAGAGCATTCATAGATATTTTTATCTTGCAAATCCAATAACATACCATAATTACCAAACACAACAACCATAGGAACTCAGTGTGAACCCATCTCAACAAGAATAAAATGGACATTGGGAAAAAAGGGCATTGCAAACTTCAATCTAGTATTACTTTTAATATCAGATTCTTACATTTGAAAAGAAAAAATAGTTAGAATTTAGGAACAAGGAACTCCCAGAATAGAGAATATTGTAGTACTAGTAAACTACATGAAGTTACTTATGTGTGTTTGATCAGAGTATCCATCAAACCAAGCATCTCCTCACTCTTGGCTGGTGTTATTTGCAACTCCAGAGTCACCTGTCAAAAAAATTAGAACAAAACATTAACAGATGTTGTCTACAGCAGAGAAGGAAGAATGCACCCGACATAAATCTCTGATTCAACAAGTTAAGGCAGGCGCCTTGTGAAAAGTCGAAAATATGCTGACCTCTTTGAAAACGTTGCTATGTGAAGTTTCCACAAACCCCTGAATCAAAACCGAAAGCTAAGTCAGTAGGAGAGAATTTAACAAGTAGAAACCAGTTGAAGCTAGAGAGAAATACTAGAGTACATGAACTTGAAAGATAGAGAAGTTTTAGAGAGAAACCAATTTTTGGAACAAGTTGATGGATTGAAGATTTGATTCACCAATTTTGACCTGAAAGATACTGATCCCTAAGTTGTGAATAGCAAAGGCCATCATTATGAGAACAGACTCCTTTCCAAGTCCTTTGCCACGGCTATATGCCAACACCAATTATACATGATTAAGTCAGGAAGCAACTAGTTAGTTAATTTATGTGATGAATTTCAAATTAGATTACCTTGTTTGTTCAGCTATCATAATTTCAATTTCAGCCATTTGAGGATTATTGATGTCATTCATAAAAATATTTACATCACCGACCATGGCTTGGAGATGGGGTTGGCCGTGGGAGAAGGTTGGAAAGGTTGGAAGAAGCAAATCCTTATCCAAGATGATGAAAGTCTCTTTGTTGAGATCAGATGACCATGAGAGTTGCATCTCATATTCTTGTTGGAGGGAAAGAGGTTCGGAGGCAGTAGCTTGAAGGAGAGAAGGGTTTTGCATCCATTCATGATATTTGGGAACATGAGATTCCATGTAAGGGATTAATATTACCTTCTTTCCCTCTAAACTCACACTCCCTTTCCTGCTCCTCATCGCCGCCATCTCACTCCGCCAAGTTGCTCCGACCAATTTCTCCCGCCCACCCTCAAACTCAGAATCACTATTTTGATATTTTTGGGTAAATTCTTTTAAAAGAATCTTTCGTTTTGGAGTAAATTTACCATGGATTTTAGTCGATAAAGAATTAACCTTACTTTTAGTTGATAAAAAGTTAACCCCAACGTTTGCCCCTTTTATAAGAAATAAAAGATTAATAATAACTTGGTCAAAAAAAAATTAATAATAATAATAATAATAATAATAATAATAATAATAATAATAATAATAATAATAATAATAATAATAATAATAATAATAATAATAATAATAATAATAATAATAATAATAATAATAATAATAATAATAATAATAATAATAATAATAATAATAATTATTATTATTATTATTATTATTATTATTGTTAGGGTGGATATAAGCCAAATCAGATTGGTCTATCGAGTCTATCATTTAGTTTATTTAAGATTAGGTTAGATCAAAACTATTTAATAAAAATATCAAGATTATAATTTTTTTTTAAAAAGCCTACCTGTTAAATTAAATAAGTCAGATTTATGCTATTAAAAAAAGCTATGAAATTCTATAGGTTGACATATATTTTCATATATATTAGGGGTGATAATACGGATAGTGGCTCGCTCATCCGTAAACAATGACGAGTTGAATTGGGATTTTGAGCTTGTTTGCCCCGCTCATTTTTTGATGAGGTGAGACAAACAACCCGTTTTGCCACCCTATATATATATTCCCTTCTCCTTTTCTCCAATTAAGTCCACAGCTCCGTTAAGACGTTGCCTCTTGAACCTCGAGGATACCGATTGAGGGGAGAGAGCTCATGCTACCGGGCCCGTATAGGAGGCGCTCGATCATGTCTAGGGAGCCTCCCCCACCTCAATCGGGGGGATTTTGTCCGCTTCGCCTTCTTCGCTTTAGTGAGATACTGTCGCGCCATACGCTCATGAACATGGTTCATCTTATCTATAGAAAGAAAAAGAACAAGAATTAGAGAACAAACCGACAAAACGGGCATATAATTCAAATAAAAATAATAACTACCCAAGTACGCCTTGGGGTCCCTGCAGGTAAGGAGTTCCTTAACATTTATCAAACCTGCCTCGTATACGTATTCTCGTCCTTATTCACTAACGACTTCCCCTCTTGCCCATACGTTGGGCACGAAGATAGCCCCTAACAAATTTACACAAACTCTCGTGGCCGGCTAGGTCCTCCTCGCTGAGCTGCTCATTCTTCCAAATATAAAAGTCAAGACCTTGGTCATAATGCTTCTTCGACCAGTTGAAGCGAAACCTAGGCGTCAACCTGTACATCTGCTACCCCTCCTCGTTCAGCATAAGTGACCCATCCTCGTTATGTGCGAGGACCGTAAAAAACGTTGAAAAGTGTCTGGTCCGACATAGGTTGCACTAGTATATATTTTTCCTTGAATAAGCGAACGAACTCCATATAAGGCTTAAATAGGTTCATATTCTGATGCTTCAAGGAGACTCAGGTCCATTGGGTAGTAGACGGGGTGGTGAACACACTCCTCTGGAGATGAAAGAAGTAGAAGAATAGAGAAAGGGTGGCTCTCACCTTCAAGTGATCGCGCACAATCTCAAAAACACGCAGGAAAGCTATATCGTTAGGGCGTAGTTGAGAGGGGGCTATATTTAGGTGCTTAAAGACAGCCACCCGCGGGTCTGAAAAGGGGATGTGAAAGCCCATTTACTTGAAAAGAATGTCGTACATGGGGATCCGATGAGAATTATACCTCTAACAGATCTTATAGCCTTTATTAGGGAGATATATGACCCACTCTTTCTCGGGCTCTTCTCCTTCCTCATCCTCCACCCTTGAGTCAACTTCCGTAAATATATCGTTGGGGAGTGGAAGGAATATTCCCAGGTGCCAGGTGAGACCCAGGCTCGAGGATCCTCTTGTTCTGCGGCCGCCTCTTGCACTACGGGAATTTCTTGGTCCGCTTTGACAGCCAAAACTTCTTGCTCCCCTTCAGACTCCATCGGCTGCTCAGGAACCACTTCAGCATTCCCAGACACACTCCACTCGATGGAGGTGTACTCTGAGGAAATTTGACGTGAGATGTTGGGCTCATGTTGAAACTCTTCGTCTACGCCTGCCATTGTACCAAAAATGTAGAGGACAAATGTGAGCTCAATATAATCGTCAAAACCACCCTTCCACCGCTAATCAAGTGAAATGATGAAAAGGAACGAGGACCATGTCCCCGACCAGAGCCTCCACTCAACGGCGTGAATCATCCCAGCTAACAAGCCAAGAGCTCCCTAACCAATATCTCCTTGACAACAGACATATACTCCCCGAAAAATGGCGTCACAAGCACGTTCATAAACAACGCAATGAGCACATAAAATGGTCTAAACTCGTAAGAAAAATCACACTGAGTCTCAGTCGCAACCATGACCCTAAAAACTAGTGGAAAACTCACGACGGAGTACGACACTCAGAACTAGATGAATCGTCATCTAGCAGCAACAAACCTCACTCTGAATTGTCTATCCTAAACCCTAACCACATGAATTTATAAGGAAAACGGAGAAATCCTAACTTATAAACAGAAATTTAACAGAAAAGGTCAGAAAACTCACCATTTGGAAGAGACGAAAACTAATGGATCAGAATTCTACGGAGGAAGATAGGGGAATCCTCCTTAGATTCTGTAGAAAATTGTGTCTAACAGGAGCAGATTCTGTCGAGCAGGAGCAATATCAAACAAAAAAGTGTGAATGGAACAATTTTTCCTCTTGTTATAGGCCACCCTTCAGCACGTGAGCAGACATGTGCCTAGGGAGCCTAGGGGTTTGAATCATTACGTTCTAGTCCCTTGGCCTACCATCATTAATGCACACGACTCGAGATCACATGGCAAAAACTCCCTAGATTCCACTAATTCAAATTTATACAAACCGACGCTCTCCCCGCAAGACAAGCGTAACGAGGAACGATTCTTCTACTCGAAAGAATAGTCCTAGAATAAGTCCTCAAGCTCAAGCCATCACCTTTGTGCCCAGACGCAACAACTTGGGTGCTACTATTCTGGCCTGGCCCAATGGCTATTGGGCCCCATCCATGCCTACTCCCAGTACGACCCAAGTGACATCGACCGACCACGCCATATGTAACGCCCAATATTTAATTAATTATTTAATTTAATATTTTCGATTAAAATTGTGAATTTATTTGTTGAAGTTGTGTTGCGTTGTGATATGTGGTATATCTGTATTAGTTGCTTATGTTGCTAAGTTGATTATTTACTTGATTAATTGTGAAATAGTCGGTCGATTAAGATTAATAATAATATTAGTTGATTAATAATAATAATAATATAATGTTGTTGGGCTTGTTTTGATGGTAGTATGAAGTAAAGTGGGCGTGTAGGAATTAAGCCCAATAAGACAAATAGTACGAAGTAAAGAGACTATGTTATTTTAAAATAAAAAAATTAGAAAGTAGCAGTTCGTGAGGGAAGTAGAAAGGAAGAGGAAAAATAAGGGTTTTGGAGAAGAGAAAACCTTGGAGAATTCTGCTGTACGTGGAAGTGGAAAAGAAGAAGAAGAAAAGTCTTGAAAAAATTGATCGCAAAAAAGTTGGAGAGGAGAAAAAGAGGCTAAACTTGGATTCAATCAGAACACCGTAGAGCGACCTTCAACCCAAAGTAAGGGTGAGATTCTGACCTTATAATCGGAAATATGATGAATTATATGTAGGGATTAATCGGTAGAAAAATTGCTTTTGTATGTACTTGTTGTTGTTATTTGTGATGATAGTTCCACTGTTAGTTATTTCTAATAAATTACAGTGATTTAACCGATGATTTTGGTGTTGGGAAATTATGTCGTAGTTGATATAATTATTATGTTGTGGTATAAATTATGTGATTTTGGCTGAAACTGTTAATCGATGAAAATTATCTGAGTCCTGGATTGAAACAGAAGAGAAAATTGGAAACTGCGTGGAAAATTGGCGTACCGAACAACACAGGGAATGTGTCGGATGACATAAAAAAACTAAAAAAGAAGTTCATGTCGAGGGGTATGATGCTAAGTGCCGAAGGGCACACCTTTTGTAGGGAACATGGCATAATATTTTAATTGTTTGTTTCCTTACTTTTCGTACATGTTGCATAGTCTATTACAATACTTGTATGTTTAATTATTATATCACCTATAAGCATCATAGATATATATATATATATATATATATATATATATATATATATATATATATATATATATATATATATATATATATATATATATATATATATATATATATATATATATATATATATATATATATATATATATATATATATATATATATATATATATATATATATATATATATATATATAACATATAAATATACAGGTCATATAATAATGCAACGGGTTATTATACATTATAGATATATTACGGTGGAAAAAAATTTAGTAACATAATGAATTAAATAATGCGCAGGTTAAATTTACTGTTTTAATTAAGTTGATAGCAGAATAGAAATTAAACACCATAATTGTATTGTTTTAGTAAGTAGTAAAATAATAGGACTATTATTAAAATAATAGTATTTTTAGTCGATAATTGATTAATCAGAAATAGTCGAAATAGTCCGAATAATTACGTGGTTGTTTGTAGCTTATTTTAGTTGATTCAGTGTGTTTTAGATTTGTCGTAAATTGTGAATTTGTTAGTGATAAATTCTATTGTGTTGCTTCCGTTGAATTGTGATTAAGTGGTTGCATGTATTGATGTTGTTGCTAAATTGTTAAGTTGCAGGTTGTGATGAATTTAGTTGTATTTGCCTGTGTTGATTTGCTAAACCAAGTTGTAGGTCTCGTGCCAACGTTGAATGAACTTTGTTGAATTATTATTACGTTGCAAACTTATGGCTAGTGTTGGATTATGATTACATTGTTGTTGATTTGATGTTACGTTGTTGTTGTTGCGTTGCATCATGTTGTCGCATACATTGCATAAACACGTTGACCTGGATTGACAAAAATATTACGTTGAGAGCTTTTCTCTGTTTACGATGGCATGGATTGGCAATACATTGATGATGAAGGCTTATGCCTTGTTGATGCCTCAGATATTGGCAACTTATTACGTTGGGAGTTCTTCTCCGATTTTTACGTTGGGAGTTTTGCTCCATTGGTACCGCATGCATGTGCATTGTCATTGAGTCGCATTTGATGTTGCATCCTTGAGTTATGGTGATGATGTATTAGTTGTTGCTTTATGTTGTTGATTTGTTGTGACTGATATTATATAAAAGTTGTGAACTAGTTGTTATATCGTGTGGAGAATTACGTTATGATAAATGTTGTTTCTAGTTTGTGAAGTAGTGATTTTACTTGATATAATTCTAGTATACTATTTATCATACGCTCAATTATATTGTTAGATATCTTACCCCTTCTGTTGTGATGTTGCCTCTACGTGAGTAACGTGCAGGTAATCCAGGATGGAGGATGTTTACCTTCATTAGTTCGAGTCCGTGTCGTTGCTCTGATACGTAACACTCGGGGGGATGAATGCTAATTGTTTACTGTTGTTATTACTTCCGTTGTTGATTTTTAAGTTGTTTCGAAGTTGTTTTAGTTGAACAAAAGATGTTATGTCATTAAGTTGAGTATTATGATTCCGCTGCATAGTTAATAAAAATTATTTTGTTTTCAAAGACTAATTGTGTTGTCATCGGTTCATCCAAGTTAAAGTGTTATGTATCTGTTTTATCTGTAGTAAACGTTGTTGTTTTAAGTTGAATTATAGCATTCCAATTGTTTTGAAGAAATTTTATTACTCTGATTTTTATAATATTCGTCGGATAGAATTGAGGTTTTACACCCTAGCCCAATATCGGGCAATAGGGGTGGCAATTGAATCCATTAAAATAAAATTCATTCAATCCATCCACCAAAAAATCCATCTAATCCACCACCAAATAAAAAATAAGTTAATGGATTGATCCAATCTATCCACCACATTTTAATGATCCAATGGATTATTCTTTATATCAAATAAATCTATTTCTTTTTAAATTAAAAAAAAATATTTTTAGAAAAAAAAAAATCAATTTTTCCGTAATAATATAACTGGATATTTTTTTTAAAAAACAACTGAAATTTTTTTTTTTAAAACTTAAATATTATTCTTTTTGAAAAAATAAATAGATTCTTTTTCAAAAAGTAAAACTTTTTTTAAAATAAACTGGAAAAAAAATTGGAATTTTTTTGAAAAACTGAAAAAAAAATTGGAAATTTAATTTTTTTTTTTTTTTATAAACTGAAAAAAATATTTTCGAAAAAAAATTGGAATGTTTTTTTGAAAAACTGAAAAAAAAATGTTTTTATTTTAAAAACTGAAAAAAAAAATTGGAAATTTTTTTTAAAAAAAAGTGTTTTTTTCGAAAAAGTGAAAAAAAAATATTTTTCAAAAAAAAACTGAAATTCTTTTTTAAAAAAAAATTGGATTTTTTTTTAAAACTGAAAAAAAAAAGCGGAAATTTATTTTAAAAAAATGTTTTTTTATTTGAAAAACTGAAGAAACAAAAACTGGAATTTTCTAAAAAAAAAAATACTTTTTTGAAAATAAGTGGAAATATTTAAAAAAAAATGTTTTTTTTTGAAAAACTGAAAAAAAAGTATTTTTTCAAAAAAAACTGATTTGTTTTTTTTAAAACTGAAAAAAAATTTGATGGATGGATATCCATCCATTAAAATATGTTAATGGATGGATTAGATGGATTTTATTTTTAAATGGATTGATTGGATTGAATATATTTAAGGAAGTTTTAATGGATTGTAATAGATTAATGGATTGTTTTGATCCATCCATTAACAATCCAATCCATCCATTTTGTCACCCCTATCGGGCAAACATGGTCGAATACCCTCAAGGGGCATTCGACTCACAACGGCCCCAAAGCAGACCTGTGCCACCAACAGTGACTTCATCCCATCTGCTCGATACCAGTTGAGCAGGCAACCATGAGTCACCTCGAACGCATCTACCCGCCAACCCCCTCTTGTCTAACACAACGGTTAGTTGCATACATAATTGACCGTTCTGACCCAGTCTTGGCAGTTACATATTTTAGAAGATCCTCATATCTAAGGCCAAAAATAGGAACCAATGGTTACGCGATAGGGGAAAATTATATAAACTCTCCCACTTCCAAGGGCCATGTATCCACTATTCATTCTAAAAAAAATCCTAATACTTTCTTGTACCTCTTCGTGTTCTTTCTTACTTTAGCATAGAAGTGCCTTACATGTACACCTCCTCCTCTTCATCAATTCCAGCTTGACAAATTATCATCTCCTCGGTTCATCTCAGATTCTGATCAATACACCATATCACACACACACACACACACACACACACACACACACATATATATATATATATATATATATATATATATATATATATATATATATATATATATATATAGAGAGAGAGAGAGAGAGAGAGAAGGGATCAAATTATACCCGAAGAGTTACACCATGAGTTACACTCGCTCAAAAACGTCACTTCAGATTAATATTTTTTAAAATCAACCGTTGGATTGAAACATATCATCATATAGATCATACATATAAAATTTGAGATCAATCTAAAAATGATTTACTATGTCATTGAACTACATCAAAATTAACGTTATATGAAAGTCCATTTTGACGTTAATTTTTGGATATCTTGATCGTATAGTAAATCTTTATAGATTAATCTCAAATTTTATATGTATGATCTATATGATGATATTCAATCAACGTTGATTAAAAAATATTCAAGTATTTTAAACAGTATATATATATATATATATATATATATATGAGAATGAGTATGTTATATGAGAATGTAACAACAACCGTTGGATTTATATTTAATTGTTGAGATTAAAATATATTTTAAAAATTTGATTAATAATTTCTCTTTCTTATTAATGACACATAATTTAGTAAGGAACACAATTTAATCTCAATCTTTCATTTTTAATTTTGATGGTTGTTATTCATTCTTACATTTTCATATAATTTACTGCGATGACTGGTTTTTTCATCGGTTGTTTTAAAAACAATGAAGTCGCCACCTAATTTTATTTGTTCTAAAAAGAACGGGAAAATATAGATAAAACCCCACGGATGCGGATAAGGCGGTCTACGTGACCAAAAGACATGGAATCGGGAGTCGGTTATGCAAGAGGAAGGTATTAGCACCTCTTACATCCATCGTACTCGATGGGACCCGTTTAGTTCTAAGTGTGTGTGTATATTCACTAATTTCTAAGTTATAATCGAGAAATAAAAGAAGCGGGATTTGTTTATTATTATTTTGAGTTTGCCGCGGTTTCAGAACCTTGTGCCTACTTATTCCCTCGTGCAATGGAAAAGTCAAAACTCTGTAGTTCCTCTTGAAAAGGTTTTGGTGTGTTGTGTTGATTTTATAAGAAAAATCGTCCATTAGACATTTCAAATACTTGAACTTGGACTTGTTTAGTTTGTTTGAAAAGCTTAAGTCCTCGTTCGTGTTTGAAATGACTATTGCACACTCTTTGTAAGAAAAGAGTTTGATGATCGCATATGAGTGATAAAAGAGTTTGAGTGAGTTGATTTATTTTCATGTGGGAGACAAGCATTGGTCCATAAGCGTTCAATGGCTAACGTCCCAAGTGCTTGGATGAGTGGACAGAAACATCCTAATCATCTTTTTCTACCCAAAAGGTTTATTAAGAAAAGGTGGGGTGAAACAAGGTTCACGTTAATTAGATTCAATTAAGAAACCAAACGTATAGTCGAGGGTCGATACAGGACTGACTACCATACGTTTGGGAGGAGAGAGAAGTGGAATATTTATTTATGAAAATATTTTGAAAAGAAACTCGACGTTGGATCGAGGTTTAGAAATTTAATTATGAAAGTGTTTTTTAGGGGGTTTGGTGTTGGACCGAGAGAAATTGAATCGGGTTATGATTAATCAAGTATGTGGACTTAATTAATCTCGTGAGGATAGGTGCTCCTACCCCCAACTATGAGACCCTTGTGCATGGACGATTGGTATATGAACCAAAATTTATTTGAGTTATGGTTAATCAAAGCAACAAGGCCTTTAATTAACCTTGTGAGGATGGCCATGCCCATCCCCAACTATGAGACCCTTTAGGAAATTGACTTATGAGCCAAACAAAAGAAAATCGGAGTTGTTTTTATATTAATTGTGCGTGACGTGTATAATGATGGAATAAAGCATACAAGCGGATAAACGGCGGATAAACTTATCACACAATACAACTGAAATTTAAATAAATATTATAATAGTTTTTTTTTATTTGATAAAAAATCAACTAATAATTTAATCGATAAATTGTCAAATAAAAACTATCATATGCTAATTATTATTTAATACATTGAACTCAAAAAATAAAATAAATCACTGGCATAATTAAATTGAATAATTAAAGGAGAGGGTTTAGAAACAGCCTGGAAGTAAATCTGCGGGTGTGTGGATAAGAAAACCAGAGATAAGATCTTGAGCCCGAATAAAGGGCCCAATAAGCCTTCAGGAAAATCCAGCGTATCAGTCCAATGAGAGTGCACCATGGAAGTCAGTTACGTCCGTATGATCAAGAGGTTGAGAGGGCTTCAGGAGATCGAAAGGTCCTCATCGGATGGGCATGTGGCAGCATGGAAAATGGGTAACATAATATTTTTTTTAAAATAATGTTTAAATAATTAGGGTGTCACCACCGGATTAGACCTTAATTAAAATGATTTATTGAAAAAAAACAATAATTAAGAAAAAGCAAAAACACATTAGCCAAAATTATTTCTTCTTCTTGAGTTAACGTATGAACACTCTCTCTTCTTCTCTTGCCGTTTTCCAACCCTTATGTCTCTCTTTCTCGATCGCCGCCGCTGATGCATATTTACCATATCGTTGTCTGTTGGTTCTCGGTTGCAATCTCCTTCGGAACTTTGTGGCCCTCGGTTGATCTTCATCGTTGCTGGAAATCGTCGCCGGAAATCGCCTATAGTGGTTGTCGCGGCGGTCCATGGCGGCGATGCTCCGATTCGTGATTTTCTTATGTTTTCTTACTCATTTCTATCTTCTGATGCTTTATTTTGTGCTGGTTTCGCAGGAAGTGACTCATTTCGCCCAGATCAAAGAGGGGTTTCGAAACCCTAGGTGTTGGATTCAACCTCTTTTCGGGATTTTTGGGTGAGATTGTTCTATACAGAACTTCTTTTCCTCTTTTCTTTCTCTCTAAAGGGTTAATGGTTTAGGAAAATGATGAAGATAATAGGTTTTGATCTGTTTTAATGTTGTTTGTTGCCGTTTTGATTATGTTTCTTGGAACAGTGACGTTTTTGGTTTTGGCTATGTGAAAATGATAGCCAGAAAATGACTTTTTTTGGTTTATGATGTTTCTGAGTTTTTTCTGAGGTTTGATGTTGCTACTGCGCAACTTCCTATTTTGTGAACAGTGTTCTTCTTCCCTCTGGTTTGTGTTTTCAATGCTTTTATAGTGCTGAGCCATTAGGGTTTTGTTGATGTTGTTGTTGGACTTAGCATAGTTCTGATATACAGGCCTTGTTGCAATTTTTTGAATGCTGGAATTGGGCTGAAACCTGCTGTTCTGACTTTGTTGTTTTGAACTTGGGCTGAAACCTGTGTCATACCCCAATTTTTGACCTAATATACCACCTCACATTTGCATCATTACATCACTAACAGTTCAGAACAGAATTAATCGGGTGTAGCATTCACAGGTCAAAATTAGGGTTTCATCAGATTTTCATCTGATTCAAGAGGCAACCAATTAGGGTTTGAGTGTTACTCACTTTATTTGACCTATCTTAATCAAAACATCAACCTTCAATCCTCAGATATCCAATTTTTCTCATTAATTAATCGAGGATCGACCAATTAGGGTTTTGATCGAGGAGGAGTATTCTCTGATTTTTTGAGCAATGAATGAATTTTTTGGATAGAGATTGGTCATTATATCTTAGATACAACATCTTGACCTAATTTCTGGATTCAAAACATCACAAAAGTTCACAGACTTCATCGAATTTCAAACATCGATGAAATTTCATCTGCACAGGAAAGTCAAACTTTGACTTTTGGTCAACTTTTTCAAGACAAAACTTTTTCCATCATCAAAATACTTCAAATGATCCATCATGATCATAAAAAATCAAAGAATTTGGAAAAGTCAACAAAAAGTCAAAATTTTCAACACTAATTTTCAAGTGTTAAAATTTTGTACTTTTTCCAAACTTCATGGCATTTTTTCACATAGTTCCACTTTGAATTGGAAAAAACTCAAATCCATGGAGTCTAGCTATACTTTTGAAATTGAAACATAAGGCTCCATAACCATGGATTTCAAGGTCAAAACTTCAAGATTATAGGTCATTTTTGAATTTCTTCTTCTAGAAGCAATGCCACCTTGCCAAATTGAGATAGAACTAATAAATATCAGTTGAAAGTAATTATTGAAGGATAGGATCAAGATTGGATTTTCACACATGGTTAAAAAGGAAGTTTCCTTTTCCTTTTGCAAAATGACTTTCTTGCCCTCTAAGGCAAGTTTGATTTACCAAAAGCCAATCTCTTTGCCTAACATTTCAGAAATCTTGACCTATAAATAGAGGTATCATTTTCAAGTTCAAACTACACCAAAGTAATGCCAAGACATGATTTCATTCTTCCTTTTCAAAATTCATGAAACATAGTGCAAATTAGAGAAATCTTGCATTTTGAAAATTTGTGAAGAAACATTGAAATATTTGGTGTCTAACATGTTATAGGTATCACATGTAATTAGTTTGAAGCTTAAAATCAATCTAAAAACAACTGAAAATCAGAATTGCATTTCCAAGTTTCAAACTTGTACAAACTGCCTTATCTTTCGAAATCATGGTTTGGCTTGAACAACTTAAGTTCTGATCATCCAAACACCATCCATATACATCATAGACATGATGCAGATCATAAACAACAACCTGTAATACCTCTAACCCAGAATTCTAAGTTCATCTTCAAGCTTATGCAGGTTGACTTGGCTGGATTGATCCAGGGTGATTCGAAGTGAGCAGACCACTCATACACCTTCCCTAACATCCGTTGAAGCTCAAACAATCATTAGAATACGACTGGAAACACTCCTGCATCGAATTCGATTCCAGCTTCAACAGGTAAGAACACGAAACTCAATCTCATGATTCTTTGATTCATTTTGAAAAAACTCTTGGCCGTTTTGTTTCTGCACCTTACACGATCATTAACCCTCAACCAATTGGAAAAATCATCAATCATACGCCATTTCAATTAGAGTTTTCAGTTCTAGGGTTCTTCATGTTTTCCAGAAATTTAACCATGTTAGACCAAAAATAAATGAAATTAACAACCACCATCGCGTTCCTTGTTAAAATTTGGTCAAGTTTCATGTTTACTTCATCCAATTTCATCAAGAAATGAGGATTCCATGGCTGATGAAGGATCGAGGGAGAAGATGAAGGCCTGCGCGCGTTTTTTTGAATTTAAAATTTCCAATATAATATAAACACGTGGTTTGGATTCAATTAACGAATGCATTCTTGCCCCAGCGGTTTCCAGCTCGCTCGTAAGTGTTTGTGCCACGTATGCCACCCACAGGTCCTGGGTTCAAACCTCCCATGGACCATTTTTTTTCAAACTTGTCATGTTTTCTTCATATTTTTTACAAACTTTGACATTTTTTTTAACCAATCAAAACTCCTCATTTTGAGGTGATTTTTTGTACACTTGTCAATTAATGTATCTATTTTATGATAGTGCAAAAATTTTCAGAAAAAACTTTCATCTGATTATGTTTTAATCGAGCCGAAAACGACACTTCGGGCACTTTTTAAAACCACCTTTAAAGGTGAACTTTTCGAACTTTCGAGTTCCGATTCTTTTCAAAACTTCTTATAAGTGAACCTCACATTTCAAAAGTACTTTTAAAATCATTTTTCAAAACTTTTCATCAAACTTACATCTTTTTACCATGATCGATCCGATTTAAACGATAAAACCGAATTCGTTTTCTTTCAAATTTCTTAATCGATCATGGGCCTCCCTCACGGTGTAAGTCCCAAAACATTCTTTTATGTACATAATTATTTCTTTGTACATATCAAACTCTCTTCAGATACATACAAATTTTTATCTGTACATAATACAGATACTTTTTATACTCAAGTACAGACAAACTTCGATCGTTTGTTTTCACTTCACTTGTGTGTACACAAACCAACATTCTTTATGTACATACATATTTTCCTTGTACATATCAAATTATTTTCATACAAACTTTTATCTGTACATAATACAGATATCTTTTACAGATAAACTTCGATCGTTCGTTTCTATTTCGTCTGTATATATAACTGAATACCATTGGTATTGAAAGGAGCATTATTCCCGGTGAAACTGCTTTTAAACCAATGGGCCACCCTTATGGTGTAAGTCCCAACCCTCCTATGTACATCCATATCCTCCTGTACATAAATACTCGTTCGTGTACATATTTACTTCCTTGTACACAATTCAAACTTGTAAATAATCAAGTTCCGCTCGTTTTAAACGTTCGTTTCACAGACACTTGTTTATATTTCCTTCATAAATTCTTGTAAATAAACATCATGCATTGTTTATATTTCCTTCATAAACTCCTGTGAATACATATCACACACACACACTTGTTTATACAACTGTCTAGTTATAACATAACAACTAGTTTAACCAATAGGTTCCCCACAGTTATAGCCTCCTCTTGGGCTTTATACAAGATAACTCTCCCACAGAGTTAGCCTTCTCTTGGGCTTTGTACAAAGAAACTCATTCATCTGAGTTTAGCCTTCGTTTAGGCTTCATATAAGACAACACTCCCCTGTTGAGTCAGCCTCCTCTTGGGCTTCGTTCAAAAGAACTCCTCATTGAGTTTAGCCTTCTCTTGGGCATCATACAATGAAAGAGACAGGAAATCTCTTAACAGCCTCCTATTGGGCTTCCAATACAAAGAATCACCCGCGCTAAGATAGAACCATGAGAGTATAATTTCCCGGTGAAATTGCTCTTAATTCCAAAAGGATGGTTTCCTGGTGAAATCCCTTTTAAGACAACGCCAGCTATACCCTATAGCTTCCTCTTGAGCTTCATACAAGGACCCTCGATGACCCTCGATGACCCTCGGAATGCCTCCTCTTGGGCTTACAATACAAGGACCCATGGGCTTCTTAAAAGCATCCCTTTAATCCAATCAATTTCTCCTAGAGATTTAGACATCTATCATCTCTATGGAAGAAGTATCTCATCTATCACATCACATACAATCAAAAACCTTTTCAAACTCTTTTCAAACAAAAACATCTCTTAATCGTAAGTGGTAACACTTGTACACTCAAGCAAAACACCCAATGCTTACAATTAAAAGATTCAATCATTTTTCAAACATCTTTCTTAAACATGTAAGTGGTAACACTTGTACACTCAAGCAAAACACCTATAACTTACGATGAAAGATTTAATCAGTCAAACTTTTCAAAATGTATGTGATGAAATAGATTAGATACATTTTTCATTAAGATGACATTTGTCTGTCTCTTACTAACATCTCGTTGCTTCCACTAGCATAAGTGGGAACTACGATTGCTCTGACTTTCTCAACATCCTTTTGAGAATACGTAGGCACAAGGTCTCATCCTTGCCGAGCAAATTTCTTTCTCCCTCAGAGCAAACAAACCATAGATCCCTGTAGATCCGAGCTACAAATGCTTTGATTCCCATTAAGGGATATGTATGCAGAAGATCCACAGATCTTTGCGAGCACAATAATAACAAACACTAGGATCCTTCATAATCTATCCTTCTTAAAATCCAAAGGAGAAACTTTCCCAATCATAGAAATAGCAATTAAAACACACAAACATATCAAACGTATTCATATATAAAGCTATAGATAACTATATATATTTAGGGTGCTCCATCTATTCCCTTTATATAACAAACCCCCTTACTCAGAATCTCCCCAATGCGTTGCGTCTAGTTTGCGCTAGTCGTTACGCATATCAAAATCAATTGAGGGTATTAGATTTCCCCTTTTTCATAATCATTAAATCATCTTTCTTGTGTTGAAAATAATAAAGCTTGATGCTCGCGGCATCTTTATAAACAAATCAAAAGAGTAAATCGTTTCGAGCCAGAGGATCTGAATTCACGTTCGATTCTCTAGCGCGTCACCTTTTAACGCGAACAACCTGCTATTCTGACTTTGTTGCTTTGAACTTGGGCTGGAACTTGAACTTTGTACTTAAATGTCTTGCTGGATTTGTCATTTTTCTGCTATGATGTCACACTGAAATATACTTGTTGCCTTTTGCTTTTCTCACCTCCTCTGTGAACCAAATTGTTTTGTTTGTGATTTGCAGTAGAGGTGATAGGCCAATGATTCAAAATTTAGATTTTGTATGAGGCTGGTGAATGATTACAAACCTGGTTCCTTGAACTTAACCCTAATGATGAGTTACTTGAAATTATTCATTGAATACTTCCTTGTTTTTGTTCAAGTTTATGCTAATCAATTCTTTCTCTTCTTGTTTTCATGTAATGATGTGGAGGATGGCATGGAGAAAGAAGAGGGAAATCAAGGTGACCACGAAGTTGAATGGCTTGCAACTTGAAAAAGATCCAAGATACTTGGAAGAAGAACCTTAAGACTTTTTGTAAAATTTGCTTTGGGAAACTTGTGAATCTTGTAACAAAATCAACTTCTTATGTAATTTGAAATCGATACAATTGTAACCTCGTTTTATAGTTTGAATGGATGTTGAATTTGTAAAATTCTATCATTACTTGTAACGACTTGAATTATTGTTTGGAATTTTAATAGAATTTGAATCAATACTTGCAAATGTCACAATTTTTGTATAACTCATAGGAATTGATGTAACATTGAAGTAACTTGAAACAATATATTCAAGCTTTGTATTAGCACATTTCTTTTGTAACATTGTACCTCTTGAACTTTGTAAATGAAAAGATGGCTTGAAGTTTGGATGGACTTGTATTAATTAGAATCTTTAGATGTAACAACTCATATTCTCCTTGTATCTTGAAAGTTTAATATAGAACTTAGGCGTACAAAGTTGTAGTGTATAAAGTTTGGCATAGAACTCAAATATTTGCATAGATCTTGAACCTTAAATGAATTTGAAAGAAATTCAAAATGAAGTATTTGAAATGGAATAAATGATGAACACCATAAACTATGAATTCTAAGAAATTCAACATAATGAATCTTGGTATTGTTCACTCTTGAGTTACCACTTTGAATCCCAAACAAATTATTCGCTTTAAATCTCTCGGATCACTTTGAATTTGGTAAATTCTGATTGACACAAATTAAGTTCTTCTAACTTCACGAAGTCTCAAACGAACTTGGCATTTTTCTTTGTATAATACTTGAATGTACTTTGAATCAATGTTTGAATTAATTCTGGTCGAAACAAGAAATTAAGCATGAGGGAATGTTCCAAACTTTGCTTGCATTAACTCGTGTAACCATAAACATATAAGCTTTTGAATGAATCTAAAACTTAATGCACCAAATAATCAGCCACAAATCCAAATTCTAATCATTCTCAAATTCAAACTTTAATCTTCAAATCCGAATCAAAACATCAGATGAATCTAGGAAAACAAGAATGTTATGATAGTAATTCCAACCTTTGTACTACAACTTATCTCAAACATGGGGAACTTCAATCATATACTAAATCAAAAGGCGAGCTAACTTAGAACCAAGAATCATCAAGAAATCCGCATTTCTGAACTCATGCCCTTGCAAGGAAATACAAGAAAATTTATGATAAGGAGGGTAAATTTTGGGGTGCGACATTTACCCATTCTCATATGATATCCCGTATATCAGGAAAAAAATTTAAATAGACTGGCCTATGTAACACCCCATCTAAATACCCCGAATATATTAATTAAATTAATATCTAAATCATCTTTAATCAGAGTTAACATGGTATAATAAGGGATGTCACAATTAATAATTAAAACAAAACTTCATTCAAACAGTAGCCATGCTACACTGAGGATCATCATCCAACAATTCAATCATTATAAGACCATGTCTTACACAACGGAAATACCAAAACCAAAATTTAATAAAACATCATGGTTCTCAAAGAATTCAATTCCAAGACAATTAAACAATAATGATTCTCTTAACTAAGCGTTCCCCAGTGTTACAATCTAATCAGAGCATGACACTGACACACGGACTAAAAAGATAAGCTCTAGAGCCATCCTCACCGACTCCTCAGCTGCTAATTTAATCTGAAATGGTAAAGTAAGGGTGAGACTTCTCATAATTAAAGCATATTATAAGTCTTTCAATCAATAATATATCACAAGCATATTATTTCACCCGCTTAACATAAATCCAGATTCACACACACAACCACATTCATCATGCATAACCATAACAATTAAAGAAGAGTAACACTGGAAGACATCCTAACATGTTACCACTTCATACAAATACAATGCAGACTCAAATGCATGCGGTACCGACACGTGACCAAGTCACCCATCACTGATCCATCATCAACCGAATACAGTTCCATCGATTCGTCCATAACCACCCGGACACGAATCCAGCCTAACCACCCATCCTCACTCGAGTATCGAGTATCGGCAATCCAAGTCAAATTCCGCACAATGGGAATTAACTTCACCAAACAATGCAAATGCACGCACATCACTAGCATGCAACATCAATCAGTCTATGTATACATCCATTTAACATAACTGAATTACAACAATCAACATGATACATCAACCAATCATGCATACATCTAACATTAGCATAAACATGCAAACCAATCAACATGATATATCAACCAATCATGCATACATCTAACGTCAGCATAACCATGCTATTACCTCTATACATTATCAGTATACTCATCCCAAAGGTCCTCTAATACACATACCTCATTATGTGTCAGTAATAATCATTTATTTTCGAAATTCGATTCCTTTTCAAAATAATTTCAAGTTTTCTAAAATATTTTCATTTCATAAGGTAGAGCATTAAATTTAGGAAATAACGTCCAAAACGGCGCTCAAAACGGACTTACGGTTTGAAAGTTATGAATTTTTGAAGTTTTAAAAAATTTTAAAAATATTTCAGTGGAACCCGGTTCCTCCCAGGGAGTAACCGGTTCCCACATTTCCAAAAATCAGCGCCCCTGGAAAAATGTATGGGGAACCCGGTTCCTCCAGGTAGGGAACCGGTTCCCAGAAATAAAAATCCCATTTTCTGGAAAAATTCACGTGGAACCCGGTTCCTCCCATGCAGGAACCGGTTCTTGAGTTCAAAAATGCCATTTTTATCAGTTTGAAAAGCTGGAACCCGGGTTCTCCCACTAGATTAACTAAAAACCTTAATGAGAAATAGAGTTTTAAATAGGCTTTCAGGTCATGTCAGACTTTTAAAAAGGCTAGATCAGGCTAAGAAAAAGAATATATAATAAATCATATACCAGACTCAAACCTTTTAAGTTTATAATAGACCAAATTTAAACATTCGAAAGTCTAGTCTATCCTATTTCAACCCGTAATCACAACCGTTCAAAATTAATACTTTATAGATTATTAGACTAAAAGCCAAATATTTATAAATAACTAATTGTTATAATTAACTTACTGTATATAATAAATATCCAATTAAATTTATAAAAGATTATTTTAAAGTGGTAGTCTTTAGTATGAAGTCGTTTAGAGCTTCGTTACTTTGTGGATTCCAACCTTGGTTTTTCAAGCATTTTTGGGATCTTGTACGAGATTATGTTTGGGCTTTGGTTCAAAAAGATTTTCTTACGAAGGAGTTTGATAAAAATATTGTTGAAACTCTCATTGTCTTAATTCTTAAGGAGGATAGTGTTGAGAATCAAGTGTGAGGAAGAAGTCTCACATTGGTTAGAAAAAGGAAAGAATAAACACTTTATAAGTGAGACAACACAACATCTCCACCTAAAATCTTAAGGTGATAGGTGTGTGGTTTCTTCCACTTATAAAGTGTTTATTCTTTCCTTTTTCTAACTAATGTGGGACTTCTTCCTCACACTTGATTCTCAACACTCCCCCTTAAGTGTAGTCACAATGCTCTCCCTCATGTGAAAGCTCACT
Source organism: Vicia sativa (assembly GCA_021764765.1). Taxonomy (NCBI): domain Eukaryota; kingdom Viridiplantae; phylum Streptophyta; class Magnoliopsida; order Fabales; family Fabaceae; genus Vicia; species Vicia sativa. The sequence continues at coordinate 192,434,999 of CM038794.1, forward strand.
CTTTTGCATACACTTGTATCACCGTTGGCAATCTCCAACGGAACACCTTTTACCCACCGCCTGCGGGAAGTGTTTCGATACAAGTTAGCCGATCCCTATCTCGAAACCATAGGCTAATGATACCACTGATAGGGGGAATTTCGAGGAGAGAGCATGTTGCTTGGGACACACTTTTTGTGAGAAAACACCACATATCCACCTAAAACCCTAAGGTTTTATGTGGAGATGTGGTGTTCTCTCACAAAGGTGTGTCCCGTATATGCTCCCTCCTCTGAATTTCCCCCTATAGATAGGACAACTAAAAAAAGAACTCCCGCCTTATTAGCCTTTGCAATGTCATCTTTAAAATAATAACTAAAGTGTTGTTTTTTCAATTTCGCATGTTTCTAGATGATCTGGTGAGTCCTCTCTGAAGCATATTGATCCCTAAGTGTGGAACTTCTGATAATTTCATTCTTGCGTAAGAGGTTGTTCATTCATGCACCACTCTCACTCCATAAAAGGTATAATTGCTATTAAAATTGAAATTGAGAAAGTTTATGACTACTTGAATTAGGATTTTCTTGAGATTACTTTACATGAGTTTGGGTTTATAAACTTGGTTGTCAAGTTGACCATGACTTGTGCACGAGCAAGTAATCTAGAACTTCAATGGAATGGTGCTAAAAGTGATTACTTTGAGCCAACTAGAGGTTTTCATCAAGGATACTCTATTTCACCTTATTAATTTGTTCTTTGTATAAAGAAGTTATCTTTATCTATCCAAAACAAGGTGGACATGGGGAGAATTGGAAACTTGTCCAAATATCTCCTGGTGGGTGGTCTGAGAGGTTATGTCACCTCTTATTTGTTGGAAACCTTCGAAAGAGTCACACAACCATGATGTCAGCTTTGGTCACAACATCAAAGATAGTAACAACATAAATTTTCCCAGCTATTTTGGAAGCCACCCAATGGTACATATTGGCACTGGCCAACTCTACCAATCAAAGACTCTTACACGCAAATATGTCAGCTCTATGATGGTCACCAGAATTAACCCAAGACACGGCATCATGCTTCCCCTAACACTCTATATGGTGAGAAATTGCATCATCACTCGATTCATGACCATTTACTTGCCAGTAAGTTTTGACAAAATGAACGACATATTTCCTCCATTGACGGACAACCAATATTTCTATCCCGAATAAAACAGTATGAGGCATAGGTCTCTCGACAAGGTTTTCACCCTCGTCGAACTTCACCAAAAACAAAATATCTAAAGAGTCCTAAGAAATGACTTCATCTAAAATACATTCTCCATACGACCCTTCCATTTTTGAACATCACTCAAAATGGTGGCTCCTGATTCAAAATCATCACTAACATAGGGGGAATGCGATTCACACTTAATTCCCACTTTTAAAGATGTAGAAACACTACCCTCTGAGTCACTTTTGATGATAATAGGGTTACCACTATTTGTAATAAAAAAGCGATAAATACTTGGGTAAAAGCCAATGTGAAGAGAAAGTACCTTGAAATATGAGGGTGAAAGAACTTAACACAAATTCTATTAGATAAGAAGGAAAGACACAAAGAGATAATGGAAAATCAGTCTACAAGATGGTTAAAAAGTTTTTCCACAATCTCTCTTCTTATTTATATAGACAAATGCAATCAAACGAATAAGATCTACAACAAGAAACATGGGTAAATCGAGAGTCAAAATTTATCTGAGTAAGACGCCCGTACTAAAGTGTACTTGAGTACACAGAAGGTTGTGTCATATTACTTCATACCTTTAGAGGTCACATGTTAAAAAAACAGCAAAATGCCTCAATAATGGGTTTGCATTTAATGCTCACATCCTTATCACGCTTTGGCAAAACCAAAGCAGCGTGTGACAATTAACGTATGAACGAACTTCCCTAGAGATCGGCCATGAGTACTAGAAGACTCCCTTAGCATCAAACATGTCGGACGAGCCTTGAGTGAAATTGTTCCGTGTCAGCCAAACACGTGGGACCAGGGACGGATCTAAACATTACATTTTGGTGTGGCTAAATATATAAAATATAGAGAGTAAATTACATTGAAAATAAGAAACAATATTATTTAATAAAATACGTAACACCCTTTTTCTAATCCCAAACAAATATGGCATAAATCAGAGTAAAATAGGATGCACACATACAAAAGGGTGTCACATGTTATTTTCCACACAATGGAAAACTACCAATAAAACATAATAATACACCTGGTCATAAATCATAACACATTTAAATTTTATGCTTCATTAAAGTATGCATATCACAGCGAAATAATTCATTTTTGAGATAATATTAATGATTACATCCCATACTATAATCATTCAACAACATCAAAATGAATTCATAACATTAACAAGTCATCTGAATGCAAATGTCGGCATCATGGCCTCATCACATACTATATCAACATACAAATCCAAAATATATGAGAATACATAACAAATATCTCATAGAAAAAAACATAAGTTCAAATAATTCCCGTGTTACATGACCAGAGCAATGACTCACTACCTAGTATAAGGATATGTTAACTAATCTCCTCAACTAGTCTCGTGTGAAGCACCGATATCCTCGAAACATGCACGTTACCCACATAGAGGCAACATTACAACAAAAGGGTGAGAATTCAAATCATTATCAAAATATAATTAACAATTAGAAGCAATATAGAAACAACCATCTAATTAAAAATTCTCCACACTTCATGTGATATTCCCTATAACATAAGAATTATCAAAATAGAAATTCAAGTATCATTACACACCATATTCCAATTATAACACATTCTCAATTATCACATTTAACATAAATGTCATCGAATATAACAATTCGGGAATCACTAACCAATTATCATATATTCTAGTCATATATACATTCATCAATAATGCATAAGACTCAAATGTGAAATGAAATGTGACTCAATATGCATTTGGTACCAACTCAATCAACGACAAATAATTATCCCAAGAACCTCCTTGCTCTAAAACACAAGCTCTCAAAAGATCTTCAAGCGATTGAATCGTCCTTTCAGTCTGACCATCAGTCTGCGGATGATACGCCAAACTCAAACGCAACTTCGTACCCAAAGAATCTTGCAAACCTTCCCAAAAATGCGAATTAAACCTCAGATCTCTATCCGAAACAATACTCGATGGAACACCATGTAAACTCACAACCTTCTCAATATACAACTTAGCAAACTTTCCATAGGATAATCTATCAAAATTGGAATAAAGTGAGCAAATTTTGTCAATCTATCCACAATAACCCAAACAACATCATGACTACTCGGAGCCCTCAGAAATCCAGAAACAAAATCCATAGAAATGTTATCCCACTTCCACTCAGGAATGGATAACAGCTACAATAAACTAGACGGTTTCTGATGTTCAATCTTCGACTTCTGATAGATCAAACAAGAATACACAAACTATGCAATATCCTTCTTCATACCAGACCACCAAAATAATTTCCTCAAATCTTAGTACATCTTAGTAGCACCAGGATGAATACTCGTACCACTATGATGTCCTTCATCAAGAATTCTCTTTTTCAAATCTCCAACATCAAGAATACAAACTCTATTACGGCATCTCATGATACCATTCTCATCAATCCAAAAACCACCACCTCGACCTTGATTAATCAACGACAACTTGTCCACCAAAACCAAATCATATTTCTGTCCTTCTCGAATCTCATCCAAAATACCACTAGTAAGCTTCAACATACCAAGCTTAACACACGAAGAAGTCGCTTCACAAAACAAACTCAAATCTCGAAATTGCTCAAGCAAATCCAACTCTCACACCATCAACATTGACATATGCAAATACTTCCTACTCAAAGCATCGGCTACATCATTCGCTCTACCCAGATGATAATTCAAACCAAAATCATAATCCTTCAAGAATTCCAACCATCTTCTTTGCCTCATATTCAACTCTTTCTGATCAAATACATACTTCTAACTCTTATGGTAACTAAACACCTCAAATATTGAACCAAACAAATAATGCCTCCATATCTTCAAACCAAACACAATTGCAGCCAACTTTAAATCATGCATCGGATAATTCCTCTCATGAACTTTAAGTTCTCTCAAAGCATAAGCTACCTCTTTCCTATTCTGCATCAACACACCACCTAAACCTATCAATGAAGCATCACAATACACTACAAATAGTTCTGTCGGATTAGGCAAAATCAAAATAGGAGCGGTTGTTAACCTTCTCTTAAGCTCTTGAAAATTAGTTTCACACTGCAAAGTCCAAACAAAAGCTTGACCTTTCCTAGTCAACTGCGTCAAAGGTAACGCCAACTTAGAAAATCCTTCAATAAACTTACGATAATAACCTGCCAAACCAAGAAAACTTCTAATCTCATAAATAGATTTCAGAACTTCCCATTGAGATACATCCTTAACCTTAGACGGATCAACAGAAATACCACCACTCGAAATCACATGCCCAAGGAAACTCACTTCCTTTAACCAAAACTCACATTTAGAAAGCTTAGCATACAACTTCTTCTCTTTCAACACAAATAACACAATTCTCAAATGCTCTACATGATCTTCTTCACTTTTAGAATAAATCAGAATATCATAAATGAACACAACAACAAACTGGTCAAGATATTCATAAAAAATCCTGTTCATATATTCCATGAATACACCCGGAGTATTAGTCACACCGAATGGCATTACAGAATACTCATAGTGACCATACCTTATCCTAAAAGCAGTCTTTTGAATATCCCCAACTTTCACGCGAATCTGATGATAGCCAGATCTCAAATCAATCTTACTGAAAACACAAGCACCAACCAACTGATCCATCAAATCGTTAATCCTCGGAAGTGGATACTTGTTCTTAATAGTCACCTTGTTCAATTGTCTATAATCAACACACAACCTCATAGAACCTTCTTTCTTCTTAACCAACAAAACAGGTGCACCCCACGAAGATACACTTGGACTAATAAACCTCTTCTCAAGAAAATCCTCAAGTTGACTCTTCAACTCTTTCAACTCAGAAGCATACATCTGATACAGAGCCATCGAAACAGGACTAGTTCCATAAACCAAATCAATCGAAAACTCAACTTCACGCTCAGGCGGAAAATCACTTACATCTTCAGGAAATACCTCCAGAAAATCATGGACAATAGGAAATTTACCCATAGTTTATTTCTCACCGAGATCCAATGATGCCAACAAGCAAACAACACAACAGCATCTTTCAAAGATTCATCCACTTTCTTGGCAGATAAAAACAAATCATTCTCCACACTAGAATCAAGAAGGATCATCGACTTTTCAAAACAGATGATAAAAACATGATTGTATTCCAACCAGTTCATAACAAGAATCACATCCAATTGATCTAACAGAAGACAAAATAAATCCATCCAAAAATCTCTACCAAAAATACTCAATGGACAATTCAGACATGCAATAGAAGTATAAACAGAACCCATAACAGGAGTATCAATAATCATATTTCCATGTATATCAGACAATTCAAGATTCAACCTCTTAACACAATCCAAAGAAATAAAAGAATGTGTTGCACCAATATCAATGATAGCAATCAAAGGTGTACCATTAATAAAGCACGTACCTCGGATAAGTCTATCCTCAATCGGAGTCTCAACACCAAACAATGCAAACACTTTCCCTCTAGATTTCTCCTTCTTTGGCTTATTACACTTAGTACTAATGTGCCCTTGTTCACCACAACTGTAACAAGTCACATTCGCACCAACTTTGCACTCAAGAGCTTTGTGACCCATCTTGCCACACTTGAAACACTTCACAACACCATTTATGCACTCAAAACCACGATGTCCTAAGACACCACACTTGAAGAAATTAACTGGAGTAGAAGTTCCTCCCCCTACATGGCTTCTTACCACCACCAGCTTGATGTTTCCTCTTATCATCATACGACTTCCCACGAAATTGACCTTTTCCTTTCTTATCATTCAATTTCTTATAGTAAAAAGCACTCTCCCTACTATCCTCATCATAAATCCTACTCTTGTTCACCAACTCAGCAAAACGAGTAATCTACTTATATCCAATAGCCTTCTTGATATCAGGTCACAAACCATTCACAAAATTCAAACACTTAGATCTCTCAGCATTCATATTATTGTAATGAGGATAATACTTAATCAGCTCTTGAAATCTTGCAACATACTCAGCTACGGTTCCATCACCTTGCTTGAACTCAAGAAATTTCACTTCTTTCTCACCACACACATCTTCTGGAAAATAATTCTCTAGAAAAGCATCACGGAAAAGAGCCCAAGAAACCTCAACACCTTCCTCATCAAACCTCTAGACAATGTTGTTCCACCAATCTCTGGCTTCTTTCTCTAGCATATGCATACCAAACTGCACCTTCTGTGCATCAGTATAATTCATAACTCTGAAGATCTTCTCAATCGCCTTAAGCCATGCTTGCGCCTTATCAGGTTCATGCTCTCCCACAAAGATAGGAGGATTTTTCCTCTGAAACTTCCCCAAAGTACAGAACTCATCACCCTCATCTCTGTGACCAGCATTAGCCTACGGAATCTGGCCAAGAGGTCCAACTAACATCCTCAAGGCTTCTACAATAACATCATCATTCCTTTCAGCCACCATCGTCCTAAGAACATCCAACAACAACAAGCAACATCATTGATCGTGTCAGATACACAAATCAAATACAATAGGAATTAAATTAATTAATAACCTGGCCAAACCTTATCGACCAACCATTGCTCTGATACCACTAATGTAACACCCTTTTTCTAATCCCAAGAAAATATGGCATAAATAAGATTAAAATAGGATGCACACATACAAAAGGGTGTCACATGTTTTTTTAACACATAATGGAAAACCAACAATAAAACATAATAATGCACCAGGTCATAAATCATAACACATATTTAAATCGCATGCTTCATTAAAGTATGCATATCACAGCGAAATAATTCATTTCTGAGATAATATTAATGATTACATCTCATACTATAATCATTCAACAACATCAAAATGAATTCATAACATTAACAAGTCATTTGAATCCAAATGTCGGCATCATGGCCTCATCACATACTATATCAACATACAAATCCAAAATATATGAGAATACATAACAAATATCTCATAGAAAAAAACATAAGTTCAAATAACCGCCGTGTTACATGACCATAGCAATAACTCACTACCTAGTATAAGGATAAGTTAACTAATCTCCTCAACTAGTCTCGTGTGAAGCACTGATATCCTCAGAACATGCACGTTACCCACATAGAGGCAACATTACAACAAAAGAGTGAGAATTCAAATTATTATCATAATGTATATAACTAGAAGTAATATAGAAACAACCATTTAATTAGCAATTCTCCACACTTCATGTGATATTCCCTATAACATAAGAATTATCAAAATAGAAATTCAAGTATCATTACACATCATATTCCAATTATAACACATTCTCAATTATCACATTTAACATAAATTTCATCAAATATAACAATTCAAGAATCACTAACCAATTATCACATATTCTAGTCACATATACATTCATCAATAATGCATAAGACTCAAATGTGAAATGAAATGTGAGCAAGTGATCTGAACAAGTGATCAGAATCGGGGACGGCCAGAACGGTTGATGATCCTTCGAGCAACTTGATGTAGAGGAGGGGTGGTGTAGTTGCAAGGTACTCTGATGCTAAAGTAAGTAAACATTCAAAGAAGAAGATAATGAATATTAGGGTTTTAAGTGTAAGAAAGTGATCCCCTGCCCTCAAAGATATGAGGGTTTATATAATGATGTAGGAAGATTCTCATTGGTTGCTATATTTGGATCGAGATATGCGGGTCCGCGAATATAGCCATTCGAGCTGACTAGGTTAAAGTCAAGCGATGATGCTCGTAACTAGTCGTTATGTCGGGCAACAGGGACACAACAGGAAAAGTCCTCAGCAAGATAAATCACTTATGTGCTTGACATGTGTCGAGCAGGGGAAGTTGCGTGGCTAGGAAAACAGGCAGAATGAATCCCCCAGCGTGCTGTTGGATCTCGATGGGTTGTTGCACCCTGCTATAGGGTGACCTGCCTGACAGGCGTTCGGGCAGTGCAGAACAGTAGCCCCCCAAGTCATCGCCTTTGCTTATGGAGGTGATGACTTGATTTCGAAGAGAGCATTAGAAGTCGTTTCTCCCAGGGAGATGATGAGATAACGAGGAAGCGAAAGGTTGGAGAATGTCATACCCCAAAATTTTCCCTCCATCTATTCAAGAAATTTCGTACATCCATACTCAAAGATTCCTCAAGAGTTGATCAGACAAACTCTCTCCTAGACAATCAACCCAAACAAGGGTTTGGTGATCCTTAGATCAAGATGGACTTCCAAACATCTCCAATGATCATCATGTCTCCTCATATACTTCAAAGATTCTCCATGTCAAGTTTCAAGCCTTACAAGTCAAGTTTCCTCAGACAATTGCTCAGATGGTTGAAAATCAGTTATATTGGACAAAAAGTCAACTATGGTCAACATACAGTCAAACTTCATGATTTTTGGTCAACATCCTCATTTTGAAGTTACATTCATCATTTGATCAAGGTTTGATCATGATTCATCAAGAAAACTCAAGATTTGCTCAAAAGTCAAACTTTCTAAATTAGGGTTTCTAGGTGAAAAGTCAATGAACTTTGGTGATCATAACTTTCTCATACTTTCTCGAAATTTTCCACCACCTCTTGTTTTGAAGGAAATTCAATTCTCTACAACTTCATGTCTCACAAGAATGTCCAAAAAATGCTTCATTTGAGAGGTATGGCCCAAAACATTACAGGTCATTTTCAAAGTCAACAAAAAGTCAACTTTTTGTTTTGAAGATATATTGAGCATGGAAACTCCAAATGATATGAGATCAAAAAGGTTGGTTAGAGGACTCTTAGAGCTTTCCAAAAAGTCCAAGAACACTCAAAAATGTGGAAAATTGAGCAAGATACACCATTCACAAGTTGGGCAATTTTGAAGAAGTGCACAAAGAGAAATACTTCTAAAAATCAAAAGCTTTGCAAATGGGCTTACTTTTTCTTCATCCAAACTTATTCCTTACACTATTAGGAATATCCAAGCCCAATGCCACAAATTTTTATTTTATTTTTCTATTTAATTTGGAATTTATTCATTTAAATACAAATTAAATTTAAAAATAAAGTATAAAATCAAAATTAAATGCAAAATTGATTTTTCTTTCTTCCTTGAAGTCCAAGTACCTCAATAAAGCCAGCAAATTTCGAAATTTGGATTGATATGGCAAGATTGGATTGAAAATTGATCAAAATATGAAGATTTGATTTTGTACAAAAATCAAATTTGATTGGCATTGATTATTGATTAATTCTTTCCCAAAACAACTCTGAATCCTTCTACTATATATATATGATACATACCACACGAATTAGGGTAGAGAATTTGGTTGGAGAAACCCTTATTGAAGCTCAAAAAACCGTGCCTCTCAAGCAACTAGCAGCCATTGATCCAGCTTGTTTCAATTGGTTTTGAGGATCCAAACACGTTCCTTAACATCCCTGGAAGCATTCCAGACCTTTACATTGCCAAAAAGCATCAAGAATCACAGAATTCGAATTCGGTTTGTTCAAGAAAAATTCAAAATCGTATTTCAATTATCATGCATTTTTAACTTGTTTTGTTGTTGTTGTGATTAGTGATGAGTTTGCAAGCGATCTGGGCAAGTTAATCGTGTTTCCATGGCCTGAAACGTAGTATGCCATAACTAGGGTTTCTGAGCTCGATTTAGGGCTTTGCTTAAATGGAAAATTGGACCATGAGGCTATCACCAATGAATTCGGAATGATGTCCCGAATCGAACCATGGCCTTAGAACTTATTTATATTATGTATGCTTGATTTTCAGTTTTGCCAGGGACATAGCGTCGAGCAATGGCCGACGCTGAAGTTTTCAAAAATTCAAATCGGGGACGATGAAGTTTGGCGCGGGTTTGAGGCATTCAGGGAGCGACGCGTGCTTGTATTTCACTCGTTCCAGTTTCCAAACACGCTTGCACACTTGGCTCAGTTGGTTAAGGCGTGGACTGTGCATAGATGCTCTCCAAGGTCTCCAGTTCGAATCCCTGGCAAGACCAATGTTTTTTCCCTTTTACAAAACTTCATATTTTTCTATTTTCTTTTTTATTTAATATTTTCATGTTATTTTAATTAATTTCAAATATTTTATCATGCATTAAAAAACACCAAAAATTATTTTCTTTTTTACATTATTTTCTGAAAATCTTTATTTAATTTATAAAATTAAAAAATATCATTTTGCATGCATATTTTATTTTATTCGTAATTTAGCATTTAAATCAATTTTAATTAGTTTTTAATTATTAAAATGCATCCAAAAAATCCCAAAAAAATTATTTTAGCATATTTATATTATTTCTAGCATGTCATATTTTTCCCATTTAAAAAATTTTCATTTTACTAACATTTTCCTCTTATTCGATTTCTCTCGTATTTTCCGATTTTCTCATCTTTTCACAGGTTATTCCGTTTCAGACGGTTTCTTTTACTGTTTTCTTTTTCCAATAATGTAACTGCTCATGGGATGTAATAGTTTAAATTAGGTTTTTATTTTCCGCAAGTTTAAATTATGTATCTGCCCCAAAGCCATGTAATAGCGTAGGACATTTATCTTTCCGCATCTTTACATTCCCGCATTTTAATTTCCGCACCCTATAAACTGCTAGTAACTAGGCGTGTATGGCAAGATAATAATGAACATAGCCCACTAATTTTCAAGATAAAATATATGAAATCAACACACTCTTTTCACACATGCACCCCTTAGGGTAATTCTCTCTCGTTGCCTTCGCGAATTCAAAATGGTCGTGTCCCTCGAACGTAGAGGTATTCTAGCACCGTTGCCTTCAAAACAAATCATCATAGTCCCTTCGATACAAAGATCATAGACCCACGATGTCGCCTCCGAATACATGATCTTGACCCTCGATTGTTGCCTACGAAAAAATGATGATAGTCCATTCGAATGTGCTAGGATACTTTCTACAAGTTGCTTTCTATGACCATCTGATGTCCCTCTGAATGTCCCGCTTACATCCAACGAATAGGGTTACCTACCAACCAATGGTATGGATAGCGCTATTCTAAAGGAACGTAAAAATACGAAAATGACCAATTCTGAGTAGGTAATAAGGCTCTTAGTTGCTTGCTCTTATCAAAATACTTTTCACACCTCACACTTTTGTCAAAGTTCAAACTCTTTTCAAAACAAAACATTTCCGAACACTTTGTATACATTCCTACATGAATCATTACAAAGTCAAAGCGAAATGCCTTTTCAAAATGTTTTTGTCAAACACACAGAAAGCACAATTTTAAAGTGATCTAGAGCAACTAAGAGCCCGTAGATAACTACGGATGGAAAGGGGTGCTAATACCTTCCCTTTTCATAACCATTCTCCCGTACTCAGAATCTAACGAAGGTATTTTTCTGTACTTTTACCTTCCCTTAATTGGATAAAAATAAAAGTCGGTGGCGACTCTTGCTATCCGCACATTTGCGATACAAAAATCCTACAAAGTCAGTTCACCGTATTACAGAGAATTCGCAGGGTTTTGCCTACGTGGCCTCGAGCCACATGAAGTAACTGCTGGCAGACCTAGGGACTAGGGGGTGATGATTAGTTTCCTAGGTCCCTAGGTAGGTGCAGACCCATGCGCAGAGAGGGGGCTATAAAATCCAGAGGAACTTTTCATTCACAACCTTTCATTTTCAATTCCTTCTGATTATCTCTTGTTCGTTCTTGCTCGACTTCAACATCTATCAATCCGAGGAGCTATTTCACGGTGGTCGACGTCATCTTTACTTTCCTCTTCCGCATCAGATTCACAATTTGCTTGTATCTTCAGTTTATTTTATTCATAAACGGTACGTTTCTGACCTTTTTGTAAGAATTTGGATGTTTAGGCTTGAGATTTTGCCTGCATGTAGAGATGTATGCGGTTAGGGTTTATGGTTTTAGAAATTTCCTGGTGGTGAGCGGTTGCTCTGCCTCTTTCTGACAGTCTATGCCACCTGGATCATGTGCTCATCCCTTGTTCGATGTCGCCCCTTGTCTTGGCGGCGTATTACCTTTTAGAGAGCAATCTGTTTGTAACAATGGGGCGGATTCTGATGTTATGGTCTGAGTGTTCCTTGTCTGGAGAGGGATTTTGACCGGGGATATGATCCTTGCTCTTCCAAGCCCTTTCACTTGAATAATGGTGGAAGGGTGGATTCGACGTTAATGTCGAGCTCACCTATGTCCTGCTTTTTAGGTGTCATGGGAAGTATTAACGAGGATATTCATGAAGATCTTGAAGGATCAAAACAAGTGCCTTCTAGGTTTACTTCTACTGAGCAGAGCGGTGAGAGTCTGCCCGTGTGTAAGGCCGAAGGGGGTCCTCCTACGTCTGAGGTCGAGGAGACCGATGAAGAAGACCTGGAAGTTTGGGCATCTTCCGACGTGTGTGATCGAGCTTCGCAATTTCTAGGTAACCCCGGTGAGGTGTTTTTCCAGGTGGGTTCATATCCTGCAGTCGAAGCAGCTGGGGAGGCCGAGGCGGCCATAAAAGATTGGTTTGTGCATATCTCGCTCGAAGATGGTCGAATTTGTTCGAGGTACGAGTCCCACTACATCCCGATTTATAACATATGGTTTCGAGAGCTAGGTTTTCAGGTGCCATTCACCGAGTTCCAGGTGGGCGTTTTTCGCCATCTTCGTCTAGCCCCGTCCCAACTCTATCCCAATGTCGTAGTTTTCATACGGGCGTTTGAGATCGTTTGTGAATACTTAGAGGTGGGGGCCACTTTCGAGCTTTTCTTCTACATTTTTTTGTCTACAGAGGAACTCGAGGAAGGTGGACGGCAAGGTCCAATGGGGGTTGGTGTCGTTGCAGCATCAGAACGGGATGTTTTTCAAGGCGTATTAGGAATTTGTTCGTTTCTTTAAGGATATGTACATGCTTATTCGGCCGGTGTCTGATCGGGTATTGTGCAATGTGTTTCAGATGGTTCTTGTCCTAAAAAAGGACGGGACCCCTTGTTTTAACGAGCATGGGGAGAAGAAGTATGCGCTTGTCAGGAAGTTCAAGTTTTGGTGGTCGAAGAAGCATTTTGACAAGACTCTTGACTTCTATGTTTAGGCCCGAGATGAGTTATGCGAGGAGGATTTGGCCGGCTTCCAGAGATTGTCGACGTTCGTCGTGGGCTTCCCTCGTGTTCGTCGTATGGGAAAAGGGTGAAAGTCGCTCCTAGATAAGGACGGGGAGGGGATCCCTGAGCCTGGCCTCATAAATCACTACTAGAAACTTCGCCTTTAGTGACCGAATTAGTGACAAAAAAATATTAAAATTCGGTCACTAAGAGCTTTAGCGACAGAAAAAGTGATCAAATATTTTCAGTCGAAAAAGTGCTAGTCGCTAACCTTTTGCGACAAAATCAACGACCGATATTTGGTGACTGAAATTGTGACCACATCAAAGACCGATTTAGTGACTGATTTTAGTGACCGATTTTTGTGACCGATTAACAAATTTAGAATATTCCAATGACATCCAGAATAGTCACTAAATCGGTCTCAGATATATATTTTTTTGATTCATCATTGTTTTTAAAACAATTAACTTTTTTTATATTTCTAAAAGTAATTTGTACCAATAAAAATTAGATTTCATTTTATTTAACAAAATCCAAATAAAAATATTAAACATTATTAAAAAAAATATTTCAAGAATATTATAAAGTGTAACCAAACCCTCGTCAAAAAATTCAACAAGAGATTACAAGATATTTCTTAAGTCTCATCAAATATTGTAACATAACATTCAATATTCAATGTAAAAAAACCTATTCATATTTTAACATTTGAGATGTTTTAATTGACAGGTGTTGTAAGCTTTTTCTTTATTTTTGTTTTTGTCTACCATCTGCCATCTGCATTAAAGTAAGAAATAAAAATAAAATTATTTATAGTATAAAAAAAATGATAAAATATATTAATAAATTCATTAAAATAATAAATTGAAATAAATATTACCATTTATTACGGAATAAGGTCTAACTTCTAAAATTTGAAGGCACCAAATAATTACTATGATTAATTATATATATAGGAGATGTAAAATATTTATCTCACAATAATTTGCTTTTCTAATATCTTCACATGCACCTAAAATATAAAAAATATTATATCATTATGATCTCAACTTATTATGAGTTTTTACAGAAAAATAACAATAAAATATTTATAATGTTAATGTACTAACAACACTTTGTTTAAGCTGAAATTTCTCTACATTTAACAAAATAAGATGACTTTCCAAATTAAGAGAGTGTAATTTAAGTTCTCTACTTTTGTATAATTTACTTTTCTATTCTGGACCTGAAATGTAAAATAATAATAATAATAATAATAATAATTTATGAGTCCAATATATCATAGTGGGTTGAAAAAGGACGTCAATCAACCTTACTTAAATGATTTCAATTTTTAATTAAAATAAAAAAGTAGTTTCTCAACAAAGAGAATCAATAATATTTTTCACGGAACAAAGGTACGTACGTACTCCTTCTAGGATGTCTTTACAATAATATTTTTCACCAATATCATATTTTAAAATTGTATTTCAATCAGAAAACATAAAAAAAAAAAAAAAGTTCAATACTTACTGAATATCAAGTATGACTTCCTTGTAAAATTCAAAACTTCTGAAATTCAAAAACACAAAATATTTGCTACCATTAATTTCATATAGGAAATATAAAAATACCTTTATATGCTTGATTTATATAAATCAGAGAGAACAAGAGGTGAAGGAGATGATTTATGTAGTTTGCTTGATTTGAAGGAGAGAACAGACAAGAGATTGATTGAGGATGAATAAGAGAGAAGAAACCTTGATTGATGGCAATGTACAGACGACAGCGGTAGAGTGGAGAAGAAGAGAGTATTTCAACGCTAGGGTTTAGAGAAGAAAGATTGTTTTCATTATATTTTTACTCTATTTTTTCTACTTTTTTATTCTAATTTATTTCTCTTTTAATTACTATTGAGCGCCTAATTTTGAAAAAAGGGGGTTTTAAAATTTAACTTTTGTTTTTCGCGCTTTATTTTGGGAGAATGAGGAATTAAAATTTAACTATTTTTTATAGATTAGTTAGAGATATAAAAAGGAGGACTAAATATTACTTTTAATTATTTATTTTTTAATAAAGAATCATGTTTTGTTTTATTTTCAAACAACTTTGACATATGGACACTTATTTTAGGGAATAGGAGATACTTGAATTTTTTTTTTTATATTTATTTGTTATTTTCATTAATAAAAATATAATTATTTTATTGTTGGCTACCTATCATACACATATTTTAAGATATAAGAGAACTTGACCTTCAAAGTGTTTAATATTGAACAAAGTTAGATAGGGTTGAAATTTTTCAATAAAAATAAAGCTATTTATTTATTTTTTAAAAATAAATTAACTCAACACAAATCATAAAAGAAAAGAAAACGCTAAAATGATATTTTCGCTTTTTCTTTTAATTTACGTTTTAAAACTTTTTAAGGAAAAAGTTTAAAAATTTTTTGAAATATATTTGACATGAAAAGTTGGAATGAAATTAAAAATTTAATAAAAATAATAAAAAATTAAAATTTAAAATTTAAAATATTGAATAACATTTTAATAGTTGATACCTTTTAAAAAAATTAATTAACTAACAATTATAATTTAAAAATAAAAAAAATTAAATACTCGATTCAAGAAAAATCATGTAAGAATTAAAACTTTAATAAAGACATTTAAAAGATATAAAGTTTAAAAAAATTCATAATATTTTAAATCGTGACCAATATTTCGGTTAGTAATTCGGTTACTAATTTAATTTTGTGATTGATTTAGTGACGAAAAAAATCTCACTTATAAGATATCATTTTTTGGTGGTTAATTCAGTCGTTACAATGACCGGTTTTTTTCAGTCTCTAAATCGGTCACTAAAAACGTTTTTTTAGTAGTGAAATTCAGAGAGCTCCTTGCTTGTGGGGACCCTAGGGCATATTTGGGTAGATTTCTTATTTATATTACTTTGCCATATGTGTATTTTGTCTTATGCTAATTCGTATTTGCTCTTTTGTTTTGCAGATAGGATGAATTCGACTACGGAGCGCATGGCTCAACAAGCTATGAGGCAGAAGGGGAAGGAGGCAAGATCTTCTCCGATTGAGCTATGGATGGCTGGAGCGACTAGTTCGGGGAAGCCATCCATTGGTCCGGCGGTTGGGGCGTTGTCGCCTTAACAGGTGGTGTCATCGAGGCTGAAAAAGACACGAGCTGAGATAGACCTGACCAACCAAGAAATGCAGAGAAACTCATGTTAGACGGGCTGGATCGTCCAACCAAGAAGGTGGCTCTGGCTGAGGATATAGGGGCGTTGATGCGGATCGTGGAGATGATCGATGCCTATGCTGAGCATAATCAACTTCTGATGGCTGAGTTAAGTCAACTTAAGGCCAAATTGAAAGAGGTCGAGAGAAAGGGAGAAGAGGCTCGCAAGAGGTGGTCAGATGATTACCAGGAGATGGTCGAAGAGCGTGATGCTGCTCTAAAGGACAAACGCGAGCTCAGCGAGGAGGTTGGTCGTTTGTGGAAGGAAATGACCCCGGGAGAGGGAGAGCCCTCATAGTTTTCATATGTGAGGACTCGGGTGGAATTCATTGGTCGGTGCACCAGGCTTACGATGATGTAGTGATTGCTTCGACGACAACTTTGACAATGCTGTGTCTCAGACGCGTGTACTAAATCCTGGTGTGGAGATGGTGACCGACGGAATGGGGGTCCATTTCTATGGCGAGGGAGGTGAGATAAACAAGCCTAACTTTTTTGACGACATGATCGTGGATGAGACTCAGCCGACCCCTGGAAATGATCCCGGCCAACCTACTGAATGAAGTTATCTTGTTTTTATTGTGTTTGTTTGGGTGTGGCCCTTTTATGTAATGCCAGTCTCGATCCTTGTGGTCGTTTTCTTATTTTGTTGGAGTGAATTCCCCATTTTAACTCCAACAAAAATTTGGTCTTCGTGGCCGTGAGTGTAAAATTTAAATATTTTATGTTTATTGTTTGTTGCAAGCTTGTGATACTTGTTGTTTGGGGGGAACACTCGTTAGTTATGCATGATCTTCGCTAGTGTGGGGTATCTAACCGAAGGGGGCCAGTTCATTGTTGGACTAGGTCCGGAGCTCAAGTTTTGATTGAAAGCCTAAGGTCAGTGGCGTGAACGTCCCATCGCGAGCTGGGTGTTCTACCGGGCTAGGTACTTAGACAGCGGGGCCCGTTTGAGTCCCCCGCGTTGGGGAAAAGATCTAGCTCATTACTAAATAGAGCGAGCATCTCTTTAGTTGCCATAATATTATGCATCACTGGTACCGGGGCGAGCGTATGATGTCGAGCTATAATCACCTGGGTGGTTTCCTGAGGTGTGTCGACCGTTAGTGTTTTAACTATAATATTGTTTAAGTTTTTCGGTGTTCCATTATCGAGTAAGTTGTTCCCCTTAAATATTTTCTAAGTAGTAGACCCCCGTACTTGTTTTTGCATAGATACGATAGGGACCTTCCCAGTTTGTTGTGAGCTTCCCTTTGGTGGAGCTCTTAAGGTTTCGTTTAAGGACTAAGCTTCTGACGTCGAATTCACGAGGAATGACTTTGGCGTCGTATCGGAGGGCTATTCTTTGTTTGAGTGATGCCTCTCTGAGAGTAGCCCCAGTTCTTATCTCTAAGACCATGTCGAGCTCCTCTCTCAAGGATTGGTCGTTCATCTCTACGTCGAGGGGAGATTTGATTCTTCTTGATGGCTCGTAAACCTCTATTAGAATAACGGCCTCAGTTCCATAAGCAAGTCGGAACGAGGTTTCTCGTGTGGATGAATGGGGAGTGGTTCGGTAGGCCCAGAGTATATCGTGTAGTTCTTAGACCCATTTTTTCTTTGCTTTGTCTAGCCTTCGTCTGAGTCTGTGTAATATGACTCTGTTCGCAGATTCGGCTTGCCTGTTTGTTTGCGGGTGTAACACCCCAATTCTACCCAACGTTTATATAAAAATCAGAGTGCCAAAAATTTCAACAATATGAGGCATTACATTCATAATTCGAAACCATCATCATAAAAAGCCTATCATAATAAATACATAGCACATTTTAATCCAAAGAACTTATAACAATTAATTAGTCTTCAAAAATACTTCATATTCATTCATTAACTACGCAGAGGATTCGTAATATTTCAAAACTCCAAACGAAATATAGCATCTTTTAAACAACTTAATTCAAGGAAACAAATTCTCAAAGTATTAACATCAACAATGCAACGGAAAATAATATAAAATCAATAAGCGTTCATTCCCCCCGAGTGCTACGTATCAGAGCGACGACGCCATAAACTACTAGACTCTTTACCCCTCGTTACCTGCACGTCTTCACAATTCCGCCAATACAGGCCTTCACAAATGCAAATGAAATGTGATGCTAACAACATGCACAACAATATAAATTTACGTCACGAGGCGTACGCCTATATCATTATTACCAATAATCGAGGTAATTATAAATCAGAAACACCACAAGTTCACCTAAACAACCATATACAACAACCAATTCATCGCTAATAATTCACAAACAATTTCACAACACGATGCATCCATACAATTGCAACAAAATAAAATAATTGTAATCACCTACTAAAATATACGAATTATTCCGACAATTTCTAATTAATTCTGAACAATTATTTACACTGCTTAATTTACCAACTCAGTTAATTCGGTACTGTTTTTACACATTATCATTATTACCATGAATTACGTTATCATTTTCTAACTATAAAACGGATACTCTATTTTCCTGGTATTTAATTTACACTGTTATCAAAACCTGCTATCAATTTACGATGCTCATGTCAAATGTTACTATCTGCTAATATTATGGTTCTGCTAATTATACATGCTCTGTCATTTCTTGTCCTTGCTACTGTACTATCCTGCTAACCACTTATACTGCTATTCCCATTGGAATATTGCTATTACAATTGCTAACTGTTTATTCTATTATCATACATATATGTATATATTAAGTACCTAAATCAAGTATACTAAAGGGTATTACATCCTAAAAGACTACACGTGCAACAATTAGGTAATTATTACACTTTTTGCTCGAAGCGCCCACCTCAAGACAGGGACGAACATCCCCTTCATCATCTACACAGGGGCGCCCGTCCCACCCTTCTCTTGCACATGGGGGCGCCCGCCTCCACTACTTGCACTATTTCTTTTTTTTCTTCTTTGTTCTGACCTGAGGCGTCCGCCTCTTCTTCCTATGGTGTAAGGGACGCCCGCCCCACCCCTGTAATTAATCCTTTTTTCCAATCGATCAGTGTAATACTAATTATGTACATCACCATTATTTATATCCTTCGATTAACAGCAGCAAAACACTAATATAATAATCAACTATTTAATTCACATACGGTCTACACAAACAAAGATAATTTCATATAATTCATCCCCACATACGATTTATCATAATCCCGTTTAGAGATTTAGAACCCCACCCCTTACCTTAAATCTGACAGTGGTTATAACTCCGATCGAATTTCTATTTTCCGGTTCCGGTTGTGCACTTCTTGTATCCCCCTCTAACCCTTGTGCCTCCACTCTCTTCAATTGATTTCCTTTTTTTACGTAAAAACCTAATTTCCTAATACTACTTCATTTATATACCACCTAATATTTTACTCTATTAATAATTAAATTAATTATTCTACTTCTTTAATGACTCAAATATTATTCTATCATATATTCTTATTGGCCAATTAAATAATACCTCCTCATTTGCTATTTTTCACACTATAATAAAACTCACTAAATACTCTAGTTAATTAATTTCTAATCATAATAATAATTCTTCGACTAAACTGATTATTCACTTAATCCTCTTAAACCGACTTATAAATCCGTTAATGTCCCGTATAATTATTCTGGTAATTTTTTCTTCAACTAAATTCCAACCAATAATTTCTTAATACTTCATTTGAATAATTAAATGATTTTCCGGGTGTTACAACTCTCCCCCACTTAGAATATTTTCGTTCTCGAAAAGTCGTCTGACACACCCTTCCTTAACCTTGTCTCTACATTTTAACCTTCTAATATAACCACAATTTACTACAATTAAAACCCAAGGTACCTGCGCAATTTCATTTCACTCACACACCAACAACCATATTAATCAACGGAGTTAGATCCACGAAAACATACCTCCAATATCTCTGTCCGTTGGAGTCTCAACAAACGCAAACACCTTCGCACTAGACACTTTCTTCGGTTTCTGACACTGAGGACTAATATGCCCTTCTTCACCACAATTGAAGCAGACATCCGCCTTATGTCTACACTCATTAGCTGCATGTCCAACCTTGCCACAACGAAAACACCTCTTCACATCAACAACAGTGCATACGTTACTCTTGTGACCAGGTTTCCCACACTTGAAACAAGTCACACTAGCAGGAGCGTCTCCCCCACTAATTCTCTAACCCTCAGCAACTTCCTGTTTCCCTTACCAGCTGAAGCATCATACGACTTACCACGACTCTGATTCCTTCTCCTCTTCTCATTAACTATCTTGTAATGAGCATTGCTATCTTCTTCAAAAATCCGACAGCTATCCACCAAATCAGATAAAACACGGATCTTCTGATATCCAATTGCTTTCTTGATCTCAGAGTGCAACCCATTTTCAAACTTGATGCACTTCGAGAACTCATCAGTTTCCGCGCTATAATGCGGATAGAACTTGGCCAACTTCACAAACTTTGCAGCGTACTCAGTAACAGAATTATTACCGTGCTTCAGTTCAAGGAATTCAATTTCCTTTTTACCCCGAACATCTTCAAGATAATACTTCCTCAGAAATTCCCTACGGAACACAACCCAAGTGACCTCCTCACCTGCAACTTCCAATCTTGCATTCGTTTCCAGCCACCAGTCATCAACCTCACTAGCTAACATATGAGTTCCATACCGAACCTTCTGTGTTGGAGTGCAGTCTGTCACACGGAAGATCCTCTCAATTTCTTTCAACCACTCCAAAGCACCATTAGGATCATGCTTGCCCTTGAACACCGATGGATTCTCTCTCTGGAAAGTTTCCAAACTTCGGGATCCATCATCCCTGCCAACATTCGGTTGATTCTCTAGAGCATGAGCCATTGATTCCAAAGCAGCATCAATCGCATCATCGTTCCTTCTAGCCATTTCAGCTAAGCACTACAACATAAACAATAGTCAAATAAAGTAATTAACAATACTCAATTGTTAATGACACAACAACCTGGATGGACGGACGGACCTGCTCTGATACCACTAATGTAACACCCCAATTCTACCCAACGTTTATATAAAAATCAGAGTGCCAAAAATTTCAACAATATGAGGCATTACGTTCATAATTCGAAACCATCATCATAAAAAGCCTAGCATAATAAATACATAGCACATTTTAATCCAAAGAACTTATAACAATTAATTAGTCTTCAAAAATACTTCATATTCATTCATTAACTACGCAGCGAATTCGTAATATTTCAAAACTCCAAACGAAGTATAGCATCTTTTAAACAACTTAATTCAAGGAAACAAATTCTCAAAGTATTAATATCAACAATGCAATGGGAAACAATATAAAATCAATAAGCGTTCATTCCCCCGAGTGCTACGTATCAGAGCGACGACCCTATAAGCTACTAGACTCTTTACTCCTCGTTACCTACACGTTACCAATATAAATGTAAATGCCAACAAAATAGAAAGAGTGAGATATCTACCAATATAAACAAGTGTATGATAAATAATATATTAGGATTAAATCATACAAAATTACCACATCACAAATAACACGTCACAATAACTTCCCAATCAACAATAACACAAAGCCACTCCATCGTTAGCAACGACAATTAATTTACTTCACAATTAAGAACGACATGATTCAAATGAGACACAACAATGCATATGCATGTGGTACCAACAGAGCTTCAGCTCCCTTCACTATTGCCAATTAATAGAGGCACAAGGCATAAGCCTTCTTCACAATTCTGCCAATACAAGCCTTCACAAATGCAAATGAAATGTGATGCTAACAACATGCACAACAATATAAATTCACGTCACGAGGCATACGCCTATATCACTGTTATTACCAATAATCAGAGGTAATTATCGTCACTGAAACACCCTGCAAGTTCACCTAAACAACCATATACAACAACCAATTCATCGCTAATAATTCACAAACAATTTCACAACACGATGCATCCATACAATTGCAACAAAATAAAATAATTGTAATCACCTACTAAAATATACGAATTATTCCGACAATTTCTAATTAATTCTGAACAATTATTTACACTGCTTAATTTACCAACTCAGTTAATTCGGTACTGTTGTTACACATTATCATTATTACCAAGAATTACATTATCATTTTCTAACTATAAAACAAATACTCTATTTTCCTGGTATTTAATTTACATTGTTATCAAAACCTGCTATCAATTTACGCTGCTCATGTCAAATGTTACTATCTGCTAATATTATCACATAATTGGTTCTGCTAATTATACATGCTCTGTCATTTCTTGTCCTTGCTACTGTATTATCCTGCTAACCACTCATACTGCTATTCCCATTGGAATATTGCTATTACAATTGCTAACTGTTTATTCTATTATCATACATATATGTATATATTAAGTACCTAAATCAAGTATACTAAAGGGTATTACATCCTAAAAGACTACACGTGCAACAATTAGGTAATTACTACACTTTTTGCTCGAGGCGCCCACCTTAAGATAGGGACGAACGTCCCCTTCATCATCTACACAAGGGCGCCCGCCCCACCCTTCTCTTGCACATGGGGGCGCCCGCCTCCACTACCTGCACTATTTCTTTTTTTTCTTCTTTGTTCTAACTTGAGGCGTCCGCCTCTTCTTCCTATGGTGTAAGGGATGCCCGCCCCACCCCTGTAATTAATCTTTTTTTTTCAATCGATCAGTGTAATACTAATTATGTACATCACCATTATTTTTATCCTTCGATTAACAGCAGAAAAACACTAATATAATAATCAACTATTTAATTCACATACGGTCTACACAAACAAAGATAATTTCATATAATTCGTCCCCACATACGATTTATCATAATCCCGTTTAGAGAGTTAGAACCCCACCCCTTACCTTAAATCTGACGGTGGTTATAACTCCGATCGAATTTCTATTTTTCGGTTCCGGTTGTGCACTTCTTGTATCCTCCTCTAACCCTTGTGCCTCCACTCTCTTCAATTTATTTCCTTTTCTTAGGTAAAAACCTAATTTCCTAATACTACTTCGTTTATATACCACCTAATATTTTACTCTATTAATAATTAAGTTAATTATTCCACTTCTTTAATGACTCAAATATTATTCTATCATATATTCTTATTGGCCAATTAAACAATACCTCCTCATTTGCTATTTCTCACACTATAATAAAACTCACTAAATACTCTAGTTAATTAATTTCCACTCATAATAATAATTCTCCGACTAAACTGATTATTCACTTAATCCTCTTAAACCGACTTATAAATCTATTAATATCCCTTATAATTATTCCGGTAATTTCTTCTTCAACTAAATTCCAACCAATAATTTCTAAATACTTCATTTAAATAATTAAATGATTTTCCGGGTGTTTGACCGGCGCGAAGTGTTGGACAATTCCCAGATGGGCGACGAAATCTTGGAAGTTATTGTCGGTGAATTGTGTCCCGTTGTCAGTGACTATTGCTTGTGGGATGCTGTATCAGACTAGTATATTTCTCTTGTAAAAACGTAGGATGATTTGAGCGGTGATTTTGGCCAATGCTTCAGCCTCTATCCATTTGGTGAAGTAATCGACACTTACTATCTTATATTTATTCTGGTACGCTCCCAAGATGAATGCGCAGAGGATATCGAGCCCCCACCATGAGAAGGGCCATGGAGAAGATAGGGATTTGAGTTTACTTGGGGGAGCTAAATGCATGTGTCCGTGTCGTTGGCACTTATCGAATTTCTTCACGTGTTCTTTGGCGTCGAGCTGCATGGTCGACCAGTAATAACTAGCTCGGAGAGCTTTTCGGGCGAGTGATCTTCCCCTAGGTGTTGGGCGATAATGCCTTTGTGTATTTCTTTTAATATAGATGGTATTATGGCCTCTTCGACACATTTGAGGAGGGGGATGGAGAATTCTCTCCTATAGAGGTTGTCTTCAAGGATGAAGTATGAACATGTTCTCCGTCTGATGATGCTCGCTCTTTGGGGTCGCCAAGGAGAGTCCCGTTGTTCAGGTATTTGTAAACGGGTATCATCCAAGAGATTCCCTCTTCAATGGCGAGTATGTTATGGACGAGGCGCATTTTCTCTACGCTTGGTCGAGGTAGTATCTCTTGGATCACTAATTTGTTCCATCCCTTTGTCCTTGTACTGGCGAGCTTTAAAAGGACATTTGCTCGATTATTATGCTCGCGAGGGATGTCTTGTATGTCAATGAAGGTGAACTTTTTAAAGTGGTCTTGGACGAGGGCCCAATATTTGGCCAGCTGGTCATTCTTGACTTGATATTCTCCTCGGACTTGCGAGGCTACGAGTTGTGAATCTGTGAGGATCTTGACCTCTTTTGCTCCTATATCCTCGGCTAGGCAGAGGCTGGCGAGGAAAGCCTCGTACTCTGCTTGATTTTTTGAAGTAGGAAACGAGAGGGTGAGGGATACTTCTATGACGATCCCTTCCATGGTTTCCAAAATTATACCTGCTCCGCTTCCTGTCGAGCTAGAGGCACCATCGACAAATATCTTCCATTTGTTGGCTCCTTCTTGGAGTGCCGGGAAAGTCATTTCTGCCACGAAGTCTTCTAGGACTTGTGCTTTGAGGGCTTTCCTGCTTTCGTACCTGATGTTGAACTCAGACAGTTCTAGTAACCACTTGAGCATTCTCCCGACCATGTCTGGTCGGCCCAATAGTTGTTTGATGGGTTGGCCTGTTTAAACTATGATGGTGTGCGCCAAGAAATAGTGGTGCAGTCGTCTTGCGGCGTTGACTAGTGCAAGGGAATTTTTTTCAATTTGCTGGTATCTCAATTCGGGTCCCTTGCAGGGCTTTGCTCGTGAAATAGATCAATTTTTTCCCCTTATTGAGCTTTTTGGATGAGGGCGACGCTAACGGATTCGGAAGTCACGGCCAGCTATAAATATAATATCTATTCTTTATTAGGTAGGGATAATACGAGCAGTTGGGATAGGGTTTGCTTGAGATGGAGCAGGGCCTGCTCGCATTCCTCGGGCAAGTCAAATGCAACTTCCTTTGTTAGTAGTTTGAATAATGGGAGCGCATGCTGGGCCGACCGCGCGACAAATCGAGATAATGAGGTTAAAATCTTGTTGAGGACTTGAATGGATTTTTTAGACTTCAGAGTGGGAAATTCTGAGAATGCCCGACATTTGTCATGGTTAGCCTCTATCCCACGCTCGGTGAGGTAGAAGCCGAGGAACTTTCTGACCCGGACTTCGAAGGTGCACTTTTCAGGGTTGAACCTCATTTTGACTCTTCTAGCCTAGTCGAAGACCTTCCTGAGATATAGGGCATGATCGACTTCCTCTTGGGATTTTACGATCATGTCGTCCATGTACACCTCGAGCATGTCCCCGATTTCAGCTTTGAAGACTTTGTTCATCATTCGTTGGTATGTTGCGCCGACGTTCTTCAGATTAAAGGGCATCACGTTGTAGTGACAATTTTCTGATTCGGTCATGAAGGACATATATATTTTGTCTGTTTTAGCCATGGGAATTTGGTTATAGCCCAAATAGGCATCCATGAACGATAACAATTTAAAACCTGCAGAATTGTCAACGAGCTTGTCAATATTGGGCAGGGGGTATGCATCTTTTATACATGCCTTATTAAGATCAGAGTAATCAATGCACATGCGCTATTTTCCATTATTATTTTTCACAAGTACAGGGTTAGACAACCACATATTGTATTGGGCTTCCGATACACAATTGGCCTCTAGAAGGTCCCTAATAACTTGCTTGACTACCTCGGTTTTTCTGGGGACTGCTTTCGCCTGCGATGTGCTACGGCCTTAAGGGAAGGATCAATAGTAAGATGGTGACATGCGACTTCTGGGTCGAGTCCAGGCATTTCGGACGCACTCCAGGCGAAGAGGTCGGCATTGTCCTTCAGGCAAGCTTTGAGCTGGTTTCGAGGTAACTATGGAAGATCTGCCCTGATCTTGACTCCTTTGTTGGGTCGCACCGAGTGGAACGAGCTCGAAATATCTTTCTGGGATAGGCCACATGTGTTGTGTTGAGGATCCTTCTGAACTTCTGGGGGTGAGTGCATCTTCCTCGATCATCGAGGCTTTACCTTTCCTCCTTTTTTCGGCCAAGTCTTCCAGCTCCAGGCGGCTATCGAGATTGATAGCATTGACTCGAGGGAGGGGTTCTGGCTTGTGAGAGCTTTCAGGGAGGTCGACTCTTCCCTTGACCTATGGTTGGAGGTTGATGGAGTCCGTGCCTTTTGCGGATGCCTCGAAACATCTTCGGGCGACTTGGATGTCTCTGTGCAGAGTTGCTACCTTCCCACCTGCTTTGTAATATTTCATCTTTAAGTGCACCATGGACGGTACAACAATTAGCTCGGCAAGAGTGGGCCGACCAAAAATGCACTGGTACAGGGGTGGGCAATCGACAACTAAGAATTGCATTTTGATCGACCTACTAGTCTTTCCAGCGCCGAAGGTAACGATCAACTCAACATATCCCTATAGTTTTGCCGTGGAGCCGTTGAATCCTTGTAGATCTGAGCCGATGTAAGGAGTCGGGTGGGTCTCATTGAGCTGCAATATGCGGAAGAGTTGAGTGTACATTATGTCGGCCAAACTTCCTTGGTCGACTAATATTCGCCTGACGTCAAAGTTTCCCATCCGAGCGCGCACGAGCAAGGGGATATTCGTATTGGGGGCGCCCCCGATAGCTCCTATTTGTAAAAGGCTAGTGGGTGTGACTTGCCTTAAAATTTGTCGAGGGTGGCGCCCAGATCTGAACTTATTTTGACGAGGTTTTCAAATCTCCTCTTGATTGATCCGATGATGTTTTTGGTAAAACCCCCACCGGAGATGACCATGGCCTTGGGGAAAGAATCCTAGGGGCTATAGGCGACAAAGTAAGTTGGAGTGGCATCGAGCTCGGGAAAGTAGAAATCTTCTGACCTAGATATACTCATGGCTACGGGCATGAAATACTCCTCGACAGGTTTTTCTTCCTCGACTTTGCTAGACGATGAGGTTTATTATTTCACATATTCTTTCTTCTTATATTGCTTGAGATACCCGTCTCTGATCAGGATCTCAATCGCATCCTTTAGATGGATGCAGTCGTCTGTCACGTGCCTGTGACTTTGGTGAAATCTACAATATTTACTTTTATTTGTTCGTGGCTTTGCCGGGGTCTTCCAGGGGAAATGTACTCCGCCTTGTTTGAACTCGGAGTTCACACAATCGGTCAAGAAACGTTCTCGAGAGGTGGTGAGGGGGTGTAGTCGCTGAATCGATTAACCGACCCCTTGTGACTGACCCATCGGGCAGGCTTTTATACCACGTCATGGCTCCTTTCCTCAAGGTCGTAGGAAACATGCGACATTTGATGGCTCTGCGGACTCCTTGATAATTGATCAAGGCATTGATGTTCTCGATGTGTTCGTCAGGGTCAGTAGTGCCGTTATATTGGCCAAGCCTGGGGGTTTCTCCAGACCGGAAGGGATGGGAATATCCATGATGGCCCGACATAGAGGGCCATGATGCTCGTCTTCAGCGCTCTGGTAGGGAGAAAGAGAGATGAAGCGATTGTTTTTCTTGTGATGAGGGGAGAGTTCTCTCTCCCGACTTGATCTAGGCGATTGAGAAAGATCGCGAGGGAGATATGGTTCGTTCATCGTCATCTTGTGCGAAGGAGATCCCCGATTTTTTCGAGGTGGGGTGTGTCCCTTATTCTTTAGGAAAGATCGGTCGGGATGATCCAGATTCTAAGCAGGTTTTATTGGTGAGGGACTGTGGGAATGGCCATTTTAGGTCTCTAAGGTGGAGATGATGGACAGTTTTTTTCTAGAGCCTCGATGCGTTGGCCCTACTGGAGGAGGATGATGTTAGTATGGTTGAGGGAGGATAGGATAATAGCTAATGGTGGGTCCGCGTTGGTCGACAACGGTGCCGAGGAAGGAGCGATGACGAGGTCGTTGGTAGGATCCCTAGGTTTTTGGTTATCCAAGGGGGAATCTTGGTCACCAACATCTTCGGAATCGGGGGAGGAGGTCCTGCCATCCCTGTGATCAGTGAGATCCTCAAGACGAGGAGAGGTATCATTCATGTCCGTCTTTTGGACAGGTGAGAGGATAGTCTTTCAGGAAAAGAGTTGATCATTGTTGTCAGCCATCTCGTTAGTTTAAGAGTATCTTTGATCTTCTGATATCGGGATGATGAATTAAGACGGGGAAGATAGTTCCCACAGACGGCGCCACTGATTTGAACAAGTGATCTGAATCGGAGACGGTCGGGACAGTTGATGATCCTTCGAGCAAGTTGATGTAGAGGAGAGGATGGTGTACCTGCAAGACACTCTGATGCTAAAGTAAGAAAACGTTCAAAGAAGAAGATAATGAATATTAGGATTTTGAGGGTAAGAAAGTGATCCATTGCTCTCAAAGATGTGAGGGTTTATATAATGATGTAGGAGGATTCCCATTGGTTGCCATATTTGGGCCGAGATATGCGGGTCTGCGAATATATCCATTCGAGCTGACTAGGTCAAAGTCAAGTGATGGTGCTCGTGCCTAGCCATTATGTCGGGCAATACGGGACACAACAGGAAAAGTCCTTAGCAAGATAAATCACTTATGTGCTCGACATGTGTCGAGTAGGGAAATTTACGTGGCTAGGAAAACAGGCAGAATGAAGCCCCCAATGTGTTGCTGGGTCTCGATGGGTCGTTGCACCCCGGTATGGGGTGACCTTCCCGACAAGCGTTCGGGAAGTCCAGAACATGACTCAATATACATGTGGTACCAGTCCATAAATATCAAGTTCAATCACACTCCCAATTCTTCATATTAGAATCAGAGCAACACTTCATCTTTGGACAAGACCAAAGCCACCATATTTGTGAACCCACAGTTTCACCGCTTCTATCTCCATTCAAGAATCAAAGCCACAAAAGCTCTATTCGGCCTTAAGCTTTCAAACCCCATATCGACGTTAGGTTTAGGACAACTCAATAATTCCCACGAAATTACCAACATTGCCTCTTGACATAATGAATACATGTACATGTGCAATTTCAACAATATGCAAATTAAGATTCATCACCATATCTTAATCATACAAACATATTCCACATAATCCAATTCATTTTAATTATCTTCACCTCTTGCACAACATACATATAAGTCATGGTGTCATAATAATTATCAATGCAACATATATAACATTCATCATCATTATGCAACATAATCAACGCCTAACATCAATCCAATTCATAACAATCTCAAAGATTCATAAAAAACATAACATACATATACAATGTCAAGTATTATGTTCATATATATTTTCATGTTATATTCCATCTCAACACACTTTTATAACATGCAGCGATTAGACACAATTCATGTTATACTCAAACTTCACCAATTTCCAACACTTACACATTTCAAGTATTGAGCTTCTCATCAAAATGCATCCAAAAGCCATCCAAAACTCATCAAAACAATTATTAAAATTCGCCTAAACTAATGATAAATCATAAGCAAGAAATCCCCTAAACCATTCATGCATTAATTAAAAGAAATATTTTTCTGCACACAGGCACTCGCGCTAAGCGGAGCCCCGACCGCTGAGCGGCCTCACTTTTCTGCAGAAAAACTGCAGCGTGAACAGTTCAGTTCCAGCCATGAATTTCTCTTCCCAAAACAGTTTTAATGCTTATTCATCACTAATTAAACATCATCTAACATACATACATCATGGGTAACCTAATCATGTCATCAAATCTAGTTTTCTCTTCATAAAACCCCAATTTCCCAAATCAGTTTGAATAACAAAAACCTAGAATTGAAATACCCAAATCCTATCATGTTACTAATCACCTCAATCACATACAAGACAATAATAACATGGATTCTCCCCATTACCTCTTGAAGATTCTCTTCTTAGTGTTTCTCCTCTTCTCTTCTCTCTTCCCCTTCTCTTCTTTTCCTCTTTCTCTTCTTTCTCCAAATGACAACACTAACTATGTTTTCCTCTTAACCCTTTACTAACTAGTAAGTTACATTTTGGCCTTAACATTTAACACCTCCTTATTACTTCTATTCATTATATTTAGGCCCAACACTAAATAATTATATTTCTACTCATAAACTCAATTATTCAAATAACACACATATTCAAATAATCCAATTATTCATTCAAATCACTCAATTTAGTTAATTATCATATAATATACTAAATAATAATAATTAATAAATAACTATTAAAATTTGGGATGTTGTAACTCTCCCCCACTTATATTGGAATTTAATTTTATCTCAAAATTCTTCTAATTCAAAAACTTCATGATTTATAGAAATATTAGAAATATTAGATTAAAATTCTTCTCACTTGAGAACATAAATTATCAATTAAAATTATTAGATTAAAAGAAAATACAAGGTTAAGATTTGGACTAAATCTTTAAACCTAATCTTAAAGACAATATAATCCATCTCATATATAATCGAGTTAACTCATGAACGTAGCGAGTCAAACTATCTATAGTTCAAGTTCAACTTATTTAATTAACGAATTTAATTTTTCGCCCATATTCAATTCATTTAGTTCATGAACCTATTTCAACGATTTAATTGTCAAACCAAATTCTAAACTATTTTTGAGTTGATTCGATTCATTAACAGACACAATATTTAGAATTCATTTGAGTAGGTTAAGTGAGAGATATATTATGAAAAATAAAGTGATTTAAATTGAACTTGATAATATTATTTATTATTTATTAATTAATTTAATAAACTAAATATACATATAACATATAAAAAATAAAATAGAAAATCTGGTGTGGCCATAACCACACCATGCCTACACGTACACCGCCCCTGCCTGAGACCACTGGTCCATACTGTCTAAAGACTCAGGCTTTATTGCTCTGCATCGGCCAAAGGCCCGATGAAAATGAGGCACAACATCCAACCTTCCTCGTCAGACCCAAGGTATAAATACCTTCGTAAAGGGTTTTCAAGTACACAATATCTAATCACCATTAGAGTGACTTAAACCCTAAAGTGACTTAAACATTGAAGTACTAACCATGCATGTGTCTCTCTTAAGTTCACCCTATTAGCGATAGCAAACACCGAATAGTACTAAGGAGGCTCCGGCCCATCATAGTTTCTGCAATCATCACTATTTATGGTTCCACAACGGAACAAAAGTAATGGTAATTTAAAATCTAATAAATCTTTTCTTAAATTGTGATAGTTGTTTTAAAATAAATTAATAAATAATAAAAATGAAATTTAATTGTTTATGAATTTCATAAATTAATAAATAATTTAAAAATAAGTTTTATTTTGAAATCAAAACATAAGATAATGATAGTTACAAAATTAAAACATAAAAATTTCTTTCTTAAATTAATTTTTAAAATAAATTCTAAATAATAAAAAACTATATTTAATTTTTTTTGACGAGTTTAATAAAATAGAAAACAATAAACATAATTTTTCTTTTAAAATAAAAATTGGTAAATTATTTCTTTTTTTACCAAAAAAGAATAATACATTCAAAGAAGGAAAATAAAACAAGAGAGGGGGGATTAGACCAAAATTCTCTAATAGATTAACAAAAACAATAATGAAGATGCCCCAATTTGTTATGAACAAACTAAATAAATCGGGTCTTTGGAGACATATCATAAGACAGAGGCGAAGAAGAGTTGATAGTCAAAGATGCTAACGAATCTCCACATTAGTTCTCTATATGAGATAACAAAATCTAAAATGTCTAGTTTTTGCTAAACAATTAAGCTAAATGGTCTTAATATTCCAAGGTACAAGCTTTGGCTCATAAGAGCCAAAAGAATAAAAGAAGAATATGTTTCAAGCCAAAGATTATTCCAGATGAAATAATAGGTAACACCCAAAAAGCTCATCGTCAATGGAGAGAGAACTGTAATACCCTAACTTCTCCGAAGAATAATAAATAAAAATCAAAATAATTTTTATTTTAAATGTAAATAAACTAATAAACAATTATGATTCTACACTTCAAAACATAATAAACATGTTAATTAATATTATATATATATATATATATATATATATATATATATATATATATATATATATATATATATATATATATATATATATATATATATATATACAAATAACGGAAAGACCAAAACAAAACACCACAATCCTCAACTTCCAATTTTATAACGCAATAGAAAGAACCATATTTTATAACAACTGATTCTCATTAGTTTAAACAGACAAATATTCAAAACTAAGGAGTTTATATGACTCCAAACAAATTAATCAAACCAAACAAAACAATAGAATTTTCATCCCCCGAGTGTTACGTATCAGAGCAACAACACCAACTCGAATAATAAAATGAAGAGCAACCTCTTCCGATCCTTGCAGCCTCAAGCTACTCCTGATTATTTGCATGATGTCGTATAAATCATCATTCCAATAGAAGGGTGAGATATCATAACAATATAAGAGCATGTATAATAGTAATAATAGTTATATAGAGAGTATAATCATGCATTAGGTATACATTCCACCTGTCACACATTCACACTGTCAACAACAACTATATTATATAATACTTTTCCACATCCTTTTATGAAAATACAAGGATAATTTGAGTTTTTGTATATACATCATTTAGTAAATATTCATTGAGGCGATTATACCACATGCGTCCAGTTTGTTTCAACCCATAGAAAAACTTGTTCAATTTGATAAATAGTTTTCTTGAGATCCAAAATTACATGCCTCTGATATATTGAATCCTTCAGGGAGTTTCATGTAAATGTCAATATTAAGTGAACCACATAAATAATATGTCATAACATTTATCATGTTCAAATTAAGACCTTCATGTGCTACAAGGCTAATTAAATATCAAGAAGTTCCTAACATAGATTTATAATTCGAATTATGCAACAAATGATACTCTAACAAATTTAAGAAGTTCCTAACATAGTCAAATACTAGAAAAATTACAATAATATAAAAACATAGTTATCCTTCTGGAATATTTTAGAGTCACTCATGTCATTCTTCTAGAATGACAAATATTTTATGAGTATATTAAATATTTTTTACTTCGAAACACACAAATTTATTTGTAAAATTCTTCTGAAATACTTCACTATTATTGATTCAATCCATCTAGAATTCGATAATAATATTAAATCAATAATATGTTTCTATTTTTTTGACATAACAGATGCAATCTTTCTGAGATTCATTAATATTATAGATGAAATTCTTCTAAGATTCAATAATATTATAGATACAATCTTTTAAGGTGTGAGAAATCATTATTTTAAAACTTTAACTCTTCAAGAATTATTAATCACAAATGATCTTTGTAGTGATAAAAAAGAGACAATTCTTTATGCAATCTTTCTAAGAAGCTCGATAAAGAAACATTTAAGGTCATGCCACAAATATTCACATCAATAAACAAAAATAATTCTTTAAGCAATCTTTCGGAAAAATCTTAACATATTCATGTAATCTTTCTAGAATCCACGCTATTCATTCAATTCTTTAGGAATGTATAAAAATTACAATTGATATTTTCATAAAAATTGACCGATCATTCTTTGAGCAATTCTTTAGAAATGCTTCAAGAATTCATCAATGATAGAAAATTTAATTGTGTTAACTAAAAAAAATTTAATAGAATTTTATACAAAAATATAATAAAATAGCACGCTAAAGTTTAATCTACAAGATGAAGAAAAAATATTAAAAATTTACTCGAAAGAGAAGAAACAAAATTATACAAATTGATCATAAAATTGCAGACACAGTAGAGTTTCGTGTTGATAATATATATAAAATTAACAAAAACAACATAGAGATGAAAAAGAGAAAAAGAAAAGGAAAAATGATTGTATTATTATTTTCAATCAAGTTCACTTAGCATTATAACATGAACCATACGTTAATTGAGATTGAGAATATGATGCAACCATGTTTGAAGACTCATGACAGTTTCTTATTTTGTTACACAATCATGTTTTCAGTTTACATTTTTGAATGTTGTCAAATAAGTTTGATACACTAAATTTGGCCGAATTAAATAAACTTTTATTGAATTACATAAAAACGAATTTTCTGTTACATGACAAGATTAGTTCCACGTTATATGAAATCTCGACCGGCCTCGTGCGACGGCACGGATTATTTACTAGTAAACAATTTTAAATGACCAACAAACAATTTTAACCGAGAGAAATTAAAGAATATAGAATTGAGGTAAATGCACATCCACGTCTATTTACTATTATTCATAACAAAATTATTTAATTAATAATATTTGGTTTTTGAAAATAGATTTATTATTTATAAATTTATAATTTAGTATTGTGGATAAAAAAAGAGTATATAGATAAAAAAAAGAATATATATATAAAAGATCAACTTTTTGGAGTAAATTTTTTTAACCTAGTCCATAATCTTTGGTTAAAAAACTAGGGTTTGTCAAGCTTCATCAACAAGATCTGTGAATTCCTTGTTTTCATTCGTTTTGTTTTGTTGTAATATCGATGGATAGTTCATCGTTTGGCGTGATACGACCGCCCCTTGGAAGCTGCGACGAAAGAGGGAAGCGGCTGAAATCAGATCCAGAATCGGAGTCAGGATCGGGCTCGGAACCGGAACCGGAATCGGAAACAGATTCAGAAACGGAACGTGAATTTCAAAAGTCATGGGACAGGAAGTTTGGTTGGGAATCGATCCCATTAGAAGAACTGGAGATTAGTGATCTGTCAAGTCGTTTTGAAAACGACCCTTATTTTTTTTCTTATAGCTGTCCCAAATTTACGTATATGAATAAAGCCATGAGGGAACGAGAAGAGAATGGTAAAAAGGCCCTTGCTGATTATTTGGAGAGCTCTCGTAACCTAAGTCCCTTTGATGTTACCAACGTTCCATCCTTTGGAAATATCTGTGGCAGTACCGTTCCTAAACCTGTTTTCATTACCGATAAATGTCGCCCACATTTGATTCATCTCTCCAAACTTGCCTTGGCCGAGTACAGCCGTGACAATCCGGTTATAAAATATGAGTTTCAACATGTTATCAAGGCAACCTGGAAATCTGTTCCTAATACTTATTACATTACCTTTCAAGCAAAACCTATACATGATGATGGAGTTGAAAACTGTACTGCTATGTTCTACTGAAACTTTTTAGATACAAGATAATAAAGTTAGACATGTATGATTGTGTATTGCATTATCAGTGTTTGAAGTTGTAACAACATACAAAAATGTATGTACTTCAAAATATGTCTCAGCTCGTGTTCACCATCAAACAGTGGTAGCTCGACCTTCCAAGATTGAAATACTTTTTTTCTTTCCCTTGGGAATATGTTTACATTAGTTCCAAGTCTTACTGTGCATTTTCTATGTTGGGGATGGCGGAGCTTGTTTTTTCTGTTAAGATATAAATTGTTTTGTTGTTAACCTAAAGACATTCTTCTATTGAGTCTGTTTTGGTATGTTACTTATATCGTCATATCACTTTGTTTTCCATTTATTGTCAATATTCTTTTCCTTGTCCAGTCCCTCGCATGCATTTTTTAATAGCAAAGTTGAGGTTTTTGGTACTTCACTTTTGTCAATATTGTAACTCAGTATTTCTGATTTTACATCACTGACTTATGAAGAATCGATGATTATCGTCATCTGTTATTGTGTCTGGCAATATCTTCTTAGTGTGTGTTTGGATTGACTTCTACAAGTCCCAAAATCAATTTTAGAGATGTAAAATTGATTCCGGGTGATTTTGAAGTGTTTGGTTTATCAAAAGAAGAATCGATTCTGCCTCTAGAATTGATTCGACACTGAAATTTATTGTTCAACTTACTTTAACATAAATGTCCAAATATAAATCAATTATGTCAAACTCAATTATGTTAAAGTCAATTATATCAATTTCAATTCTATTAAAATCAATTCTATTCACCATCAATCCAAACACACCCTTATAACCTGAATTCATTTTTAGGAAAGATGATTTGTATGTTTGGTTTCATAATTTTCTAACCTACCTTGATTGGCTAAGACATATTAAGTAAGTTGTAATTTTTGGAATCATAATTTCTGCAATGCAACTGATGCTAGTAATCAACTGCAAAATTTAGCACTATTTTTCAATGAGTTACAACATATCATTCCCATAGTTTTGCCACTTACCTTGTTTTTTTTAATTCCTTTTGCAGGAAATCATATCTATTACATTGCATCCACCTGCTGTGAAACTGGTTTTGGTTTTGTTAGACACACGTGGGGGGTAAAAGTGTGGACTTCTTGATGTAGTTAATATGTTGGTTTTCTGTTCATGGTATATTGTGCTGTATGTCGGGATTTTATTTTATTTTATTTTATGTGTTTGTCACTTATCAGTACAATTGTACTTATTTTTAATAGCTAGTTTTCTTTATTTTCTCTAATTTTGAGGTTCTCTTAGTTTTGATAGGGGTTCATGTTTTAGCTTCCTATCATACAACTTCTAAATTCTAATTAATTGGATTTGTCATATTTTAATTGAAAAATAATAAAACATGTTGTAACTAAGTTATGTCATTCTAAACTCTAACCAGGGTTTGTTAAGCTCCCATCGAGAAGATCCATGAATTTTTGTTGTTATTCATTCATTTTCTTTTGCTGTAATGTCGACGGATAGTTTATCGTTTGGCGTGATACGACCTCCCCCTGGATGCTGCGACGAAAGAGGGAAGCAGCTGAAATAAGATCCAGAATCGGAATCAGGATCGGGCTCGGCTGAAATAGTTTCTTTTGCTGTAATTTTCAGAAGGGAAGTCACATTACTTGTCAATCAACTCATGAGTTTGATCTGAATTCAAAGCATGAACCCAAAAGCAATCAAATAGCCCTTTTAATCTTGTAGCATTATCAAACCAAGCATTTCCTATCTGAAATTTTTTAAATACAAGATAAGAAAGTTAGACATATATAATATGACTGTGTATTGCATTATCGGTGTTTGAAGTTTAAACAACATACATAAATGCCAGTACTTCAAAATATGTCTCCCCTCGCTTGAACCAACAAACATGACCTTCCAAGATTGAAACACTTTGTTTTTTTGCCTTGGGAATGTGTTTTCATTAGTTCTAAGTTTTTACCGTGCATTTTCTGTGTATGAGGTCGCTGAGCTTGTTTTTCTGTTACGCTATACTATTTTTTTGTTGTTAACGGAAAGACATTCTTCTATTGAGTTTATTTTGGTATTTTACTTGTATGTTCATATCACTTTTTCATTTCTTTCAATATTCTTTTTCTTGTCCAGTTCCTCGCATGTGTCTTGCAATTTTTAATAGCAAATTTGAAGTTTTTGGTGCTTCACTTATGTTAAAATTGTAACTTAGTATTTCTGATTTTACATCGCTGACTTATCAAAAATCGACAAAGATTGATCATTGTCATTAGTTATTGTGTCTGGCAACATCTTCTTATGACCTGAATTCATTTTTAGACAAGATAATTTATATCACATGAAAAATTATATCAATACCAACGATAATATAAATAAAATATATAAAGATTTTATTTCATACATAAAATATTTTAGTTTCATAATTTTGGTCATTTATAAATTAATTGAGTTTTTTTCCTTGCTCTAAGGCATATCATACTCATCTTTAGCTTTAGTATCATTGTCATATTCATCGAGGCCATATAGGTTGTGGTATCATCTTTTTTTCTTCCAAAATTAAACATACCACCTTCCATTTTTTTTTTATTTCAATTTGTCTTAAATGTGATACAAAGAAATTTTAGAAAGAAGAGTTGAAATTTCCAGTACACTTCTGCCAAATTTTTGGTAAGAGTAAATTTTCGGTAGTGTATTTGAAATTTTCAGCGTACTGAAAATTTCAAATTTCTGTGTCAATACCGAAAATTTCAATTATACTGAAATTTTCAGTAGGGTATAATTTTAGATTTTTTAACGGTTGAGATTTTGCCAACAAATTTGGAGAGTCCTGATTGCACTGACACATTTGTGTGGCTTATAATGCATCACCATTTGTATAAACAGAGGTCTCAGGTTATAGGGTTAGACATCCCAAAAAAAATGTCTATTCCTCAATTTTTGATTAAGGCATAAGTGTATTACAACGACAACAACCCTCTTGTTGAATTCAAGCTTCTAAATGGCTCTGAATCCTTTGCCACTTTGAAAGAAACGTTGAATGGTTTATTTCCTGATTCTCATAACAGAAGGGTGAAATACAACATAGTCGAGTTGAAGAATGACGAAGATGTGAAGACCATGTAGAAATCATTTCGTTGTAGGATAACTAAAGGTTCGATCGAGTTGGACGTGCAAATCCGAAGATCCGATGACGATATAATGAAGATGCTGAAATGTCCAGAGTCATCCGGTAGTGGCTAGATTTTCATGTTTAGGAGTACTATTTATGTTTGTTGTTTGTTATTTATGTTTTTTAATTATGTTTGTTTGTTATTCATGTTATGCTATTTTTTTCATCGAATTGAAACATGTACTCGCAAAAAGATTATGCAATCAATAAGATGTATGTTTGTCACAAAATATAAATATAATACAATCATAATAAAATAGATCTACATAGGCCCTCTGCAGGCAACGTCGGCCAACCTAGCTAAATAAGTATAAACCTCACCATCAAGGTTTACTGTAAGGCCCCAGATTTTTCTCCAAGACATGACTCAAAATTTAAAATAAAAACTTGATTAGACAAAAATAAAAGGTTTGAAAATTAACCAAACTCGATGACAATTCAAATTCATAGACGGAACATCACTTTATTTCTAATTCATTCGAAAGAAAATAAATAATTAGAAAGATATGTAACTTAAAGTAAAACAAACGACTTCGATAAAAACCCAATTTTCTCCCCACGATCACGTGAAACATCACACCACTTTTACTTGACATCTTCAAATTCATTGGTACCTAAAATATTGGTTGTAAGAGGTTAATCTTCCATCGTCCATATAAAATCAAACAAAACACACAATATGATATTATAAAATAAATCATACAAAACATAAAAGCTTAAGAGAAATTAAATTCACAAAAATTATTATTTTACAAATGTCTTTAGGTATTAATATGCATGCTCTTATTACTACATGATTCAGATATAATCAGCCTGCCACTAAGGCACCACACAAAATGCATCCCATATAAATGGGAAAAATAACCTGCCACAAAGGCAAACAATGCATATCCATATGAAATGATGCTGCAAATGCAAGCACACCACTTAAACAAATCCCGCCACTTAGGCAATCATACAGTCCACATAACAATACATCATCATTCACATGAATAAATCCATAACTTAATAATCAATCACACCAGTTAGGCAAATACAACTCAAGCACTATGCAAACACATACATACAATTCCAATATACAACCACACCAGCATAATTCATCAGATTCACATCGCGATCACCCATAATAATAACAAATCACAACTAACCCAATAATCCATCCACATCACATCAGCACACTCAAAATACAATATATAAAATTAATGTTCCTATTTCTAGATTACTGAATAACTATATTTTTATTATCCTTTTCTCTTTATAACAATTATGTATTTTATCATTTTATCTTATAATACCTAACTATTCGTTTTGTTATAATCAATATGGGGAGGTGCCCTTACCTTAGATGCTTTTTTTCATAGTCGCGTTTTAAATACCACGATCAAGATCCTATATTTATCGTACTTTCTCATATTAATTCGAGTCTACATGCTGAGTACGCCAAAAAGCACTTTAGGCAGTAGCTTTTCGAGCGCCTAAACAAAACACGGAAAATACAAAAAGCGCGCTAAGGGTTACCTTTAGACAACGCTTTTAAAAAGCGTTGCCTAAGACGCACTTTAGACAGCGCTTTGAGAAAGCGCTGCTAAAGGACCCCTTTAGAAAGTGCTTTTCAAAAGAGTTTTTTAAAGGTTATTCAGAAAGCGCTGCTAGAGCCCCCCCCCCCCCTAGACAACGCTTTTAGAAAATGTTGTCTAAGGGGGGGCCTCTAGCAGCGCTTTTTCAGAAAGCGCTGCCAAAGGTCTTTTTTTTAAAAATAAAACATAAACCCTATTTTTTTCTATTATGTGCAAAACCTTTTACGCTCTCCGTTCTGTTACTTCTTCTTCTTCCTCTTCTCCGTCTTCGTTCACTCCCTTCATACTCCAAGAAACAACTTCCATCTCCACCGTCACTTGATCTTCTTCTTCTTCCTCAGCTTCGAACCTCTCCGAGGAACAACTGCCATCTCCACCGTCACTTGATCTTCTTCTACCTCAGCTTCGAACCCCTCCGTGGAACAACCTCGTCTCCACTGTCTCTTAAGCTTCGTACAACCTTAATAAACCATGTTCGTTTCTCTTCTCAATCTCAATTCTAAACTCTTTGAATCGTAGCATGAAATCAGCAATAAATTAGTATTAAGTTTGAGGATTTTCTTCCCTCTCCGATTTATATATGTAGTTTCTAAGTTCATAGTTTCTACAATATAGCTTCGAACAATATTGTGTGAGATTTTTCATTCAGTTTGATTTTACTCTCTTGAATTCTTTGCTGCTTTTATTGTTGCATTTTTGTTGATACTGAATGTTGTTGGATAGTTTGATTTAGGAGAAAAGGTATGTATTGTATAATTGTGATGAAATGCACGCTACGTGTTTGAGAGAATGGTTGAAACAGAGAGATTATTTTCTATTTACATGGTTGTTCTCATTTTGTTGTTCATAGAACTTTGTTGATGTAATGTGAGGAAAGAGTTTTGTTGTTGAAGTTTGTTCAGTTTTCGTATAGGATAGTAGGTATATCAATATGAGTCAATAGTTTTTAGTCAATTTAGGGTGGCAAACATGAGTCAATAGTTTTTAGTCATTACCTTGTAAATACTAACTTGTTTGTTATTGTGAAAGCTATTAATGACTAAAGTTTCTGATTCAATTTCATCTCTAATTCTACTTTCTATTTTCACTTTAATCTATTACTTCTACATCGTTTTAATTAATTGATGTTTTTGTGACGTCTTGGCTGAATTTTTTATTTGAACTTGGAACGGTGAGTTCGGTTATGGTGACATTGTGAGTTCTGTTTGCATTGAACACTAGTTCAAGATAATTTCATTGAGCATGATTGAATTTAGGTAGTTGCTGCCCGGATTTTGGTTTAGGGGTTTAAAACTTACTTTGAATTCGATTTTCCATGTTTCGAATGTGAATTGAATAATAACTTGAGTTTCTTTGGTTTTAGTTTCATTTGTGAATTAAAATACATGAATGATCGATTACTTGGTTCTTGAATTGTTCATATGCATCATATAAGTTTCATTTTGATTGTATACCTTGTGATTACTAACTTGTTTATGGTTTGAGCAAGCTTAGTTCGAGATAATTTCATTGTGCATGATTGGATTTAGGTAGTTGCTTCCCGAATTTTGGTTTAGGGGTTTAGAACTTACTTTGAATTTGACTTTCCATGTTTCGAATGTGAATTGAATAATAACTTGAGTTTCTTTGGTTTTAGTTTCATTTGTGAATTGAAATACTTGAATGATCGATTACTTGGTTCTTGAATTGTTCATGTGCATCATATAAGTTTCATTTTGATAAGTTGTAACAATTGTAACTAGAAATCTTGTTAAAAGAAGTTCTTTCGTTTTTAGAAGCTTGTTGAGTTTGAACCGTTATGCCATTTGAATCTTTGATGAATTTTTTGTGAAAGAAAAGGCTTGTAATAACATGTTATGTTGCTTGTATACCGATTGAGGTTTCGAATTCGTGACATTTGGAATCGTGACATTTTGTTTTGGTTTCCATTTGCTTTAAGTTTTTTTAGTCGAAATTATTAAGATCTCTCATGTAAGATAAGTGGCTGCCTGAATATTGTTTTAGAGGTTATGACTTATCC
Organism: Vicia sativa; assembly: GCA_021764765.1. NCBI lineage: Eukaryota > Viridiplantae > Streptophyta > Magnoliopsida > Fabales > Fabaceae > Vicia > Vicia sativa. The sequence continues at coordinate 192,477,530 of CM038794.1, forward strand.
CGTATGTTGTTTTATATGTTATTACTTATCTCGGATGTTGTTTTATATGTACAACACTCATTCCCTATGTTTCCGTGAGTTCGACTTTCTCGTTTCAACTTCTCAACGTTGTTTTTCGGTAAATCTGAGGTAAATTTCTTCCCCAAATTACTGGTATTGTGATGAATTTGTCTGAAATTGTGTGAATATATTTTTGTTTGATAGCTTCGGATCTATTCCGTGTATACTTTACGTTTTGACAGAAACGCATTATACCGTTTTGTGCCCTAATTAGTGTTTTTGTTTAGCTTATTTAGTAGTAAAACCATGGATAAAAAATGGATGTCTGCCGATCGATTACGAGAATGAGGTAATATAGTTCATTAAGTTTGTTGTTGAACACGCTGAAGACCCCATTAGAATGAAATCTCCTTACTTGGGTTGTTGTTATGTGGGTCGGGTTGACGCAGATGGATTGAAATCTCATTTACTGATGCATGGAATTGATTGACGTTATACGTGTTGGATATTTCATGGTGAGAAAAGCAGCGAGAATGTTGAACCGGGGGTGAAAAGTAATGCGACCTATGCTTCATACGACAATGTCATAGATATATACGATTATGATCGAGTCGAAGAGATTGCAGAAGCACTTGAAGAAGATCTTCAGGATTGTGCCAAAATGTTTGAGAAGTTGGTAAGCGACGCAGAGAAACCGTTGTATAAAGATTTCACCAAGTTCACAAGAGTTTCTACGGTATTAAAGTTATACAACTTAAAGGCACGCAATGAATGGTCGGATAAAATTTTCACAGAGTTATTAGCCCTTTTGAGAGATATGCTTCCTGAGGGTAATGTTCTTCCTAATCGAACCTACGAGGCCCAAAAAATGTTGTGCTCTATTGGCATGAGCTATGATAAGATACATGCTTGTCTAAATGATTGCATTTTGTTTTGAAACGAATATGCATCGTTGAATGAGTTCCCACAATGGAAGAAAATTGATAATGATTATCCTAATTTTGGAGGAGAAACAAGAAACTTTCGCTTGGCATTATCTACTGATGGAATGAACCCGCATGGTCTTCAAAGTATCTGACATTCCACATGGCCTGTGATTCTTATGACTTATAACCTACCTCAATGGATATGTCTAAAGCGTATGTACATGATGTTATCTATATTAATTTCTGGGCCTAAACAACCAGTGAATGACATAGAAGTATACTTGACACCTTTAATCGAAGATTTGAAGATTTTGTGGCAGAACTGTGTGGAGGTTTATGATGGATATAGGATAGAAAGTTTCAATTTAAGGGCGATGTTGTTTGGCACAATTAACGATTTTCAAACATACGAAAATCTATCCGGGTATAGCATTAAAGGTGAAAAAGCATGTCCTGTCTGTGAAGATGGAACCGATACGACGCGATTGAAAGTTTGTCAGAAGAATGTCTTTCTCGGTCATCATAGATTCTTAAATTCTAAACATCAATATCGTGGATGGAGAAAAGCATTCAACGGGGATACCGAACAACATAGATCCCCACATGGATTAAAGGGTGATCAAATTTTTGAAAAGGTGAATGATGTGAGTATTCAGTTTAGCAAGCCTTTTGCACATAAAGTTGTCACAGGTGGGTGAAAAAAGAGGTCGATTTTTTTTGAATTTCCATATTGGAAATCTCTGTACGTGAGACATTGTCTTGATGTTATGCATATTGAAAAAATGTATTTGAAAGTGTTATTGGTACGTTACTCAATATAAAAGGAAAGTCTAAGGATGACCTTAAAGCAAGGGAGGACATGGTAGAGATGAGAATAAGAACTGAATTAGGACCCGTGAAGAAAGGAAGATGAACATATTTACCACCTGATGCTTATACTCTATCTAGAAAGGAGAAAAAAATATTGTGTAAGTTTTTGAGTGAAGTTAAAGTGCTAGAAGGTTACTCCTCAGACATTAGAAGACTTGTGTCTATGAAAGACCTGAAGTTAAAGATTTTAAAGACACATGATTTCCATGTTATAATGGAGCATTTTCTACCAATAGGTATACGTTCTACGTTTCCAGGTAAATTAAGAAGAACCATAACTAAATTGTGTTTTTTCTTCAAGGCAATTTGTAGTAAGGTGACCGGCCCTGAAATCTTACCAGTATTGCAAAAATAAATAGTTATTACTTTGTGTGAGCTTGAAATGTATTTTCCTCCCTCATTTTTTGATATAATGGTACATCTTGTTGTTCATCTTGTGAAAGAGACACAACTGTGTGGACCAACTTATATGAGATTGATGTATCCTGTTGAGCGTTATATGAAAATATTAAAAGGGTACGTGAAAAGTTGAAGTAGGTCAGAGGGTTGTATTGTTGAATGATACATTGTTGAAGAAGCAGTTGAGTTTTGTACTGAATATTTGACCAATGTCCAATTTGTTGGACTACCGAAATCTCATATTTTCGAAAGAAAGGAAGGAAAAAATTTAATTGGAAATAAAATTGTCACAGTGTCAAGGGCTGAACGGGATCAAGTATATTTGTATGTTCTGCACAATGACAATGAGGTTAAGCCATATGTTGAAATGCACAAGCATGAACTACAGGGTTTAAATTTGAATAGAAATGAAAGTTGGATAGTACTAGATCACAATCATAGTTTTATACAATGGTTCAAGGATCATATTTATTCAAGTATTGATTCAGATCCTGCTTCAGTTACAGAAAGGTTGAGATGCTTAGCATATGGTCCGAGTTCGCTTGTTATTTCCTATAGTGCATATGCAATTAACGGATACCCATTTTATACCAAAGAATAGGATGATAAAAGTACTACGCAAAATAGTGGTGTCACCCTGGTAGCTGAAGCAATGCACATTTCCAGTATGAAAGACTTAAACCATGAATATGCAAATTTGTCATATTTTGGGGTTATCCGACACATTTAGATGTTTGATTATGAGAAGTTTTAGATTCCTATCTTTGGTTGCAATTGGATACATAATAGTGGCATACGAATGGATAAATCGGGATTTCTACAAGTGGATCTTAATAGGGTGGGGTACAAAGATGAGCCCTTTATTCTAGCCTCTCAAGCTAAACAAGTTTTCTATGTCACTGATCCGAAAAGTACAAAATGATCTATAGTGCTTTTATCTAACAAAGTGATTGACGATAAAAGTGTAGATCAAAGTGATATTGATGTTGAGAATGAGTCATATAGAATAAATTATCAAGATGAGAATATTATAGCGGATGAATCATATATTAGGAAGAATCATAATGAGGGAATTTGGATCAACCCATCATTTCGCGTTGTTATGAGGCAAGTAATTCATACTCAAACCAAGAAAAGAAAGAGACGTTAGTGAAAAGGTAATTGTGTGTATGCTTTTATATTGTGTTTATGTATTTATATTGTGTTTATGTTTTTATATTGTGATTATTTATTCAATACTATACATTAATTTTCTATCGGTCATTTTATTACAGGTCACATGGCTAGTAACGAGGACAACCCACCACATGAAGCTTCTAATAATGATGATGGTACTTGTGTTTATGTTATTATATTGTGTTTATTCATTCAATACTATTTGAATTTTCTAAATGTGTTTATGTTTTTACATTGTGTTTTCTAAATGACACAATTCAAGATAATGATGGAAATGAAATATTTAAAGATGCGGAGAAGGATATTAGACGAGGAATAACCATCATGAAGTCAATCATTCGTGACAGAGATAGAGGAGTCAAGTATGACGTACATTAGAATCAAGAAAACTAACTAATTGAGCCCAACGATTCAAAGTTGACAAGTTATATTGGTTCTCTTGCACGGAGAGAGGTTTCAATCACCCTTGATCGATGGAGTGTTAAAGCGGTGAAACCCGCTAAGGAAAAAATTTGGAGTGAGATAAAGGTACCATAAGTGATGTTTTTTGTTTTTGTTGACGAATATGTCTTTAAATTACTAACGCACTCAATTTATGTTTTTTTTATAGTTGTCTTTTAACATTGAGAATAAGCGAGAGCCCTATTGTCTTCAACTGGCCAGAAAAGGACATACGGGGTTTCGAACTTTTTTAACAAAAGGTACCTTAAGGATGCCGATGGAAATTATGTTGATGGAGAATATCCAGAAAGGTATTCCGACTTTGTCTCACGTGAAGAATGAAATAGTTTCAAATCCAAAAGAATAGACAAAAAATTTCATGCTGTGAGTGCTGTAAATACCCAAAGAGCATCAAGTCCGTCGTATCCATACAAAAAGGGGCGTACATGATATGCATGCTTACAAAAAAGAATAGTAAGTACTTGTTAAATGCTATGATATACTTGATGTTATTATTTATCATGTGTTATATTCTTGATCTTAATACTACTTTATTTCTCTTGACGTGTAGGATGAGGAAGAAAGTCAAGAAATATCTCTTTCAGAACATGTTTTGTGGCGGGCTGCTCGTGTTGGCAAGGATGGAGTTGTTAAGGAAGATGTGCAAGAAGTTTATCAAAAATGTGTAAGTATATCATTATTCCATGAATTAATACAAATAATTCATGTTTCTTAATCACCACTAGTTTCGATATGCATATGAATTTCAGGAGAGTCTATCTCAATCTTTAACTCTAGGCGAAGACCATAATTCCAGGAGCTTACTTAGTCGAGTGTTAAACATTTCGGAGTACTTCGGTCATGTGAGGGGTAAGGAATTTGGGGTGACTCAAACATCTTTGGGTATCAAGGAAAAAGGGAAAGTTTTCATAGAAACAAAGAAGTGATGGAGGAGTTGGAAAAGTTAAAGGCTAAAATTGATGACCTGGAAAAGGATACAGAAAGACGCCAGACAGAAGGGCAAGGTTCATGGATCAAGGATACTAGTGATAAAAATAGTATCAATTGGGATTTTCAAACAAAATTTCCTGAGGTATTATATATAATTATGAAATTAAATTTGTGTAATTTATTTAATAGAAATATATATATATATATATATATATATATATATATACACACACACACACACACACATTAACAATGTCATATTTATTATTAGTTTAGGATATTTCATATTGTCAGCTATATTTGTCATCACCGACTTATCGCATAGTTGGCAACGGAAAAGTGCATAACACTTTGGGAGATTTACTTCACCATAGATTGCTCCCTGATGGACATCTGAAAGTATTAGTTGATATTGCATTAGATCTGGATGCGTTGCTACCGATACCTAACATTGTCTCAGAGACAACATTGCTGCGAGATGCAATAGGATTGTTTGTTTCATGGCCCTCAGACCTCATTATCATAGATGACCAGGTATGTTGAAAACCATTATGAATATTTTAGTATTCAAATGTCAATTCTGAACCGTTACGTTAATTTTTTTATATAGTAATTTTAGACTCCTACAAAACCTGCATCTAAGGATAAAGAGATTTTGCGGCACAACGAGTCTGTTGCATCACAAAAAGAGATACATTTAAAGTGTTAATTATATGATTCGAATTCAAAAACTGCATGATTTTATAATTTACCTAAGTTATATGATTTTTAGGTACCTGCTCAAGAGTCACAACAAGTGAGCCGAAAAATTAGACCAAACAAGAAAAGGGATCTTCCAAAAACCGTGCCAAGAAAATTAGTACCTCGATTCTGGATGTGTCTTGAAACACTAATGGGAACATTAGATTTGATGAATGGTGTTATTAGTCAAATAGATATGGATGCAGGTATCTTTGGTTTTTCTTGCACCGAAACAATTGCAAAAGAGGACATGGAAGAGATTTTGCAGCATACAGAATTAGGCGTCGGTGTTGTACACTCATACATCCGCTAATGAGATCAATCTATTATTTAATTAGCTGAATAATTTATTTATACATTTCAATGAAAATAGTCTAATCTTTATTATATTTTTATTTAAGATTCTTGTATGACAAATTAATGCGTGAGAATCAATTGTCAAACTGATTCCATTTTGTGTCTTCCTCCCGTGTCAACGGACGAACAATTGTTAACGATCCGGATTCAGTAAGAGAGCACTTAGTCGAGAGATTCATGACCAGCCGTATAGAAAACTTGTATCTTTGGGCCTATAATACTATTCCTGCAGGGTTAGATTTTTATTCTAAGTTCATTTTAATCTTTGTATTTTTTTTGTAGAAAATTTCCATCTAATATTTTGTTTTAATTTATAGATGTCACGGGTTGTTGGTTGCTTTGGATCCTATAAAAGAAGTGATCTATTATTTGAATTCGGTAGACGGTGATTGGACAAATTATCTGGATATGAAGTTAACGATTTATACATAAGTGACATTGTTCTAAATATTCGTGTGTATTTATATATTTAATTATTTTTGTGAGATTGTTCTAAATATATGTTTTTATTTTGTTAGTGCAATACAAGTATCCCGATGTCAAATAGAAGCTCGAGTACCACGGTCTATATCAAGCAACATTACTTGGATCAAAGTGCAGGTATATTAATTTCCACAATTTTGCTTATAATAGTTATGCTACTTGATAAAACAAGACAACTATATATTCTTATTTATTTTTCTATGTAGTGTGTTCAATAGTGAATTGCGGATACTTCGTTTTGAGGTTTATGAGAGAAATCCTTTAGATGAATCGAATAGAGATTCCAATCACGGTATGGATTTATAACTTAGGATTTGTTTAATTATTTATCGGAATTTTCTTATAATTTATTACTTTTAACTAAATCATGCATATTATGTTTTTGTTATGTAGTATTTTGATGAATACAAGTGTGCTTATTACACGAAAAATCAGTTGGAAGAAATCAAGGAGGAATTGTGTTAATATTTTATTGAGCAAAGAATCATATAAGGTATTTGTAGTTGAGAAGTGTTAAGAAAAATTAGGTTAGATGTTAGGGTTGATTTTGGTTATGTTGTAACAAATTATTTACGTGTATATTGAACTATAATATAATGGTGTATATATTTTTGATTAATGATGTATATATTTTGAATTTTTTATTTATAATAGTGTATATATTTTTGATTATAATGTGTATGTTTATAAAGGCTTGTTTGATGAATCAAGAGGAATTTTTATGTCACAATACTGTAGCCATATTGTGTGGAAAATAGGTTGATTTTGTTGGTTTGTTAATAGAATAATGGGCTTCACCTATTATTTAGTAACTAACTCTTTTGTTTTTAACATTATGTCAAATTAAAATATGTTAATATTTACTTATATTAAAATACTATTGTATTTTGAAAATTATGAAAATAATAAGAGAACACTTCATGTTAATTATTAAAATTAATAAATATATATATATATATATATATATATATATATATATATATATATATATATATATATATATATATATATATATATATATACTACAATAACACAAATCATTAAAATTAATCACAATATTACTAATAATCACAATATTATTAATTTATCAAAATAGTCATTTATAAAATAAATAATTAAAATATTACTTTAACTATAAATAATTAAATAAAATTATACACGTAAGATAAATTATTGTATAAATAATAGATTATGAAAATTTACTAAAAATCTAAGGAATGTATATTAAATTATCGGGATGATACATTTACCAACTCTATGAGGTTATCTAAATGAATAGCGATGAACTATAGGCGGCTGTCCTGGTCTCCTACAGGAGGTGGAACTAGTGGTGATGGCTCGAAAGAATCCTTGGTACCTGAAAGCCCTAGAACATCAGATGTTGCAGTCAGTGGTACGACTCGAGGGTGTGACACACTATAGAACCACACTAGGTATTCATCCTTGCACTGCCCATGCTATTGAACCTCAACGGTTGTATCCAATATCTCATGGGATGAGATAAGAATCTGACTCTGAAACCATCTATCAATGCCACCAGATGGAGACTCTAGAACCAGACGAGGGATGCCATGTACATAACCATACTAACGTAGGCACATCTTAGGCAAGTGTCTATCCACATGGCTCACCCATCTAACATGTCCTAAATATAAAGTAGATATCTCAAATGGACGATGGTGGCGGTGAGATGTATACGGTGTCCAGACGACATCCTCTAAGGTCAGAGCACCCAACCTCCTCTTGTACTCCATCAAACCTCCTGGAATGGCTTGTTTGGTCGTCCATCTCCTCGCACATGGGTCAGATGCATGGATACACTAGATCTTCTGCTCACATATGTGAGGGAAGTGCTTGTATATCCAACACTGGATAAATAAAAACCATCAAATAAATACACCCAAATAATTAATAAAAACCATCAATTAAATTATAATATACATGTAAAAAGTTGAGGTAACCAACAAGTTGTCTGGTATTAGGACGAGAAGCAACGTCAAGTTCCATGTACATCATGGTCAATACTGCCACTCCCCAAACCCAACATGAAGTGTCAAGTACGCTGAACAGAGACAAGTACCGAACATCAATATAAACTCCAGACTTGTCAGCAAAGAGAGTACATGCCACCAAATGTAGCATATATGCCATAGCAGCAATCTAAAACCTCTGTGCCGCCAAAAGCTTCACATAGAACCTCCTCAACCAAGATATCAAAGGTGAAATCCCCAAGTCTCACTAAACTCCTTTAGCACCTCCAACTCAAAAACCTCTAAATCCTCCATAACCATGCACACCGTCGTCTCCTGCTCCATATGTACTAGTGTAAAAAAGTACCAGCATTCAGAATATGAAAGAGAGCATCCACGTCATCAAAATTCATTGTCATCCATCCAAATTGAAGATGGAAGGATGATGTCTTCGGGTGCCACCTCTCAACAAAAGCTGATAATAGGAGGCGTCTGTTCACAGTGATTTCTGGTGAAACAACCGCTAGTCCTCCAAACTATCAAACAAGCGTTATGATTGTTGTTTAATCCCTTTGGTAACTTGCAGGATCGACTAGATTGATCCTATGGGGTTATTGGTCGTTTGCATAAACTTAAAATGATGGTTCATGTTCAAGACTTGCTTTTAGATGTTTTATATATGTCTCAAGTGCGTTTCGATTATGATATCCAATAAGTTAATAACAAAATCAAGTAAAATGGTATAAAACTAGTTCGAACAAGTAAGATATAAAGACTTCGAATTAAGGAGAGCATATAAATGCAAGAACGTTTAAAGGATTTCTTGAATGTAAAAGACTTTCAAAATAAAACGTGAAGTGTAAAAGACAGGAATGTAAAAGCAAGTATGTAGAAGTTTTCTGGAAAGTAAAAGACTTCAAAACGAAAGGAAAAGCGTTTAGATGCATGAAAAATTAAATGACTTTGAATATAAATGATTTAAATGACATTTATGCAAGATAAAGGTAAACTGGAAAGATAAAGATACATTATTGAAAGATAAAAGTGGTGCAATCATACGTACATCATTCGTGCATTCGTTTCCCTATCCATGTGGTATTTTGAATGTTACTGAATTTTAGTACAATAAATATGACACACGAAATCCTAACACTAAGACTTCTATTTATACTATTCTGGCCATAACGGTCTGACTTATGAGAGCTTGCCACGTTTCGGACATGCAGAATACTATGCCCCTCTAGCCTCCACGTCTCCGAACCGTTTTCCAACATATTCGAACTTCCATTCATCCCTCACATTTTGAATTTCAAATATCTGAATCGCCTTTCGATTCGACGCTTTAACACCATGCTTCCACCATTTCAAGCTCCTTCACAATTGCTACTCGAAGCCCCAAGTTTCAATATCTTATTCAAGAGTGATTCCTTCATTCCAAATCATGACATTTTCCTCGTTCCAATGAATCGACATTGTTTCATTTCGAGCTCGTGATTCTTATTTAAATCATATCAAAATCTTGACCAACAAATTGCCCCTTTAAAATATGTATTTGAATCCCTATCGAGAAATACTTATTTTAAATATATCCTGATTTTGATGTGACCTTAAGCAATAATGACACTGTGTATGACTTCCATTCGTCGTCATGACGGCTCTTGGTTTCGAACGCTCAAATAGTTGCCACGGTATGGTGCGGTTATTAAAGATAATGATTGTCTTTAATCATGCTTATTTCCAATGCTTACTTTACGCCACCTTACTCCGTGTCCCACCCACGTTCTCCACGTACCTTGGCCTTAGTTGACGATTGTTTCAAATTCCCTACTATAAAACCCAACAGACTCAGTCTTTTTACTCTTTTTCCACACTCTGAACCTTTTTCTTCTCTCTTTGCTGAAAAACCCTAAAACCTTAACAGCTTCCAACAATGTCTTCAACAACAACATCTCAGAAAAAGATTTCTAAGAAGAAGACCAAGAACACTGGAACGATCCTGGAAAGCAAGGTTGAAACTCACCACGGCCAATCGGTGCTCATTCCTCAAGGCATCTCAAAGGAACAAGAACTCCTGTATTCTTCACAGGTATTAATCCCAACTAACGCCTCTGGAAAGAGGTTTGCCCTAATGGGCCCTCTCACAGTTTTTGAGATTTTGAAGGACACTAGAACCATATTCCCTGTTTGCTATGATTTTAAACCGTTATTTAACAAAATGGAAATCCCTAGAGTAAAGCGATAATGTGAACGAACCCTCTGCTTCTAAAACCATAGGAACCCTTGATATTCCCCCAAAGGATCCTTTCATTTTGGACTATATTAAAAGTAATTTCAAACCATTTCGATCTTGTCCTACTGCTGATGTAGCATACCAGAATTGGTTTGCTAAAATAGAGGTTAAGAAATCCCATCAGTGGGAGGAACTAGGTATTTACAATCTGCTCAAGTTATCAAAACCGGGCTTTACCTATAGCCATCCTCTACTTTTTGCATCCCTGTACTTCTGGGATAGTACTTACAATACCTTTCACCTTCCTGGAGGGATGATCACACCTACTTTCTTTGATATAGCTGCTATCACTGGATTATCACCACTAGGAGAAACATACATTCCTGATTCTGAGGAGCACTCGAGCATAATTGACTTCGATATCAAGTTAGCTAGCTTCTCCAAGTTTATCAGTCATTATCACACTGAAGGTGATAGTGTTTCTGATGTTGAACACATTGCTTTCCTTACCCTCTGGCTATCAAGATATGTCTTTTGCAGTAGATCGCTTCAAGTGGCTAGCAGGTTCATCCCTTTAGCAAGGGATTTACATGAAAATAGGAGGATTAATTTAAGTGAACTCCTACTAGTTGACCTTTATGAAAGTTTGAGGTCAGCTGTTTCGAGCTTAAAATCCCATACTCCTAAGAATATCTTGCTAGCTGGTCCTTTCTGGTTGCTTCAGGCTATGGCTTAATGCCATGTTCGAATCTTCACTCTCTACTGCTGACACCATTGCTGAGCAAAACCCAGAAGTGATGGATCGAAATATTGAGGGCACGAGGTTAAGGAAACTGACTCCAAGTGATGACAAAGCTGATTTCCAGATTCTTTTTTCCCAGTACATCATGCTATTTTCCAAGAAGCATAAGTTCGAAGAGACTATGGCGCCTTTTGCTTCGAGGACCCATGGACCATCATGGTTTACCATATCCCTTTCGGAGGCTGCCAAGACCAAAGAAATCTAAGACATCTGGAAAGCCTTTCTACTCCCAAGACTAATTTCTTCAAGAATCACTCCAACCAAGAATCAAATCCTTCTATTCGCCTACCAACCCAACTTTGTCTCAAGACAATTTGGTTTATGCCAACTGATTCCTGAACCACTCTTTCAGACTCATGACTCCATTACCTCTGGTCGAACTTTCAAGGCTAGAGAAGCCAAACTTCAGCATGAACAATACCAAGATTTTGCTCAATTTAAATTGATCTCTTTTGAACCAACTTATTTTTCATCCAAAGGTTTTCTGGATTGGTGGAATAGATTCTACCAGTCTTGTATGTTTGACACCCTTACTATCGAAGAGAAACTAACTGCTACATTCGATGTGCAGGTAAATAGAAAGAAAGGTATGTTCACTCACGCTCAAGAAATTAAAGCTTTTCAAACTTACTTCGAAACAACTTATGATCCTACACGCTTGGAGTCCACGGTATATCGAGCGTCCCAAACCTTGAAGGAAAAATTTACAGAAAAAGTCTCTAAGTTCAGACTTCCTTCAGGACTGTCACCTTGAGGATAGGTATAGGTTGGCACTCGAAATGCATCCACCTAAGTTTCCCAAACTACCTACCTCAGAACTGGCTCTGGCTTGGTTTCCCCCATACCCTTGGTGGCTTACTTGCAAAGAGATGTTCAAATACAAATCTCAAAGGAAACTAAAGCCATCTGAGACTGTGACATGGGCTCGACATTGGCTCCATAATTTCCCAGGGCATCTTCGCTATGACCTTTCTGCCATGTCGATTCTTTCGAATGAAGGCGCAGGTGCGAATGCTTGGGAAACCCCAAATAAGTCTTATTTACTTTATTTTAACGTTTTGTCTTATGTGTTTCACTTTTTAGCTATCAGAATAAAAACTGTTGCATCAAAGACCAAGGAAGGAAGTAGTTCCCAAACAACTAAGGAAATTGATGACAATGTACCCAAGGCAACTCCAACCATCACTCCTGCACCAACAACAACAACAAACACCAATGCTCTGATTCCAACAACTACTCAAACTCCAACACCTGCTCTAATCCCAACAACCGTTCCAACCTCAAAGGTAAACCGTTTTATTTTGGCATTTCGAAACAAGTTCAAGTCTATAACCGAAGTCTAACTTACGTTCACATTATTTCAGCCTAGCAAACTCCCACCAACTACTCCAAAGAAAAGAAAACCCAGTGCTAGTGGAAAGACTCTCAAGGCTGGGGAAAGTTCACCATCGGTTTTACGAAAGAAGCATAAGAAAGACGCTCCAAAAGACACTAACATCTCTGGACTTGATTCCAGGGATGTTGCTCCCTCACAAAAATCCAAAAATCCACCTTCGACCTCCAACGTAATGTTGGAACACATAGACAACAATATATCTGCAGATAACCCACAGGTGATTTTACTTCGAATTTTGAAAATGATTATTCGTACCTTAATTATAAGTTTCTAATCTTCTTTTTGTTTCGTGTAGGATGATTCAACTCCGATCCCAACTACTTCGACTCCTCCCCCACAAACAACTGCTCCGATCCATTCTTCTCCTCATGGAGATTCAAGCAATCAGTGCGAATAAAGGTTCGTCAATATGGCGGTTCAACTGGAACTTCGAACAGGATGATCAAGGCACTTCGCCTCCTCTCAAGGAGACCAACGAAACAACTCGAAGATGCTACAAGTGCCTCAGAGACTTCTCACCCGAGTCTCCTCCCAAAATCCATCAAGAGAGCGAAAGGGCAATTCATGAAGAAGAAAAACCAATAACTCCCAAAAGCGAAGATTCAAGTGAGGAAGGGTCGAGGATGAAGAAGGAGAAGATCTGAAGAAGGTTCGGCGAAGGGCGACATCGATCTTGGTGGTAATGAAAATGACAACATCGAGGTGGTGGACTTGATTGATGATGAAGAGGATGATGAAGAGGCGAATAATGAAGGCGATGATGTTCCCACTAATGACCCAATGGACGTTGAGATGGATGTCACTCCATTGCGTATGGAACTTCCAGAGTCTTCCAAATGCCGAACAAGAAGAAGAAGGCTAAGGAATTAGGCACTCTAATTTACCTTCGATGATAGAGTCATACTTCTTCACAAGATTCGAAAAACCATACTTGATGTGGATTTGTTCGAAATACTCAGAAAAGATAGTACAGCCTGCTTCGCGATGAAGGGACTTCTCAATCAAGTCAATCTCGCCACATGTTCCCTGGAAGTCAGCACCATTTTGTTTGAACTTGATCCGATCGATAACGTCGGATGCCTTCTTCAAAACGAATCTGCTGCCAACAAAGTCCAAGAAAAACGAACTGCAATGGACGCCGCTTATGAACATGCCTCGAAGCTCACTAAGGAGGTTGAAGATCATGCCATGCATATCAAGCAAGCCAAAGTTGATTATGATCTTCGAGCTCAATCCATTCTTCAATGGGAGAGATCCAGGAACTTCAGCATAAAATTAAGGAAGCCCAAGAACAACTTGCATATGAGTCCAATACTTTTGGTAATCGATTCAAGAGCTTGAATAAAGGGCTTGCAGGAGGTGAGCAGTTGAAGGGCGAGTTGCTATCTTGGAAGGAGATCTACTCGGCCTGCTTGAGTCTTTTAAGAATATCTTTGATCGATTAAGGAACAATACCCATTTTGAACTTGTTTATTTAAAGCAATCTTGTATCTTAATTGAATGTTTGTTTGTAACACTTGACAATGCCATTTTGGCAACTAATTTCACCATTTTGGCCTCGAGTTATATGATTTACCTAATTTTATTTTTCTTGTCCATGAACCTTCCAAACTAAGTCATTGTTTTATAATTTTTCCTCCTATCATTCTAATGCATGCAATCTAACTTCATCTAGCTCGACCAACTCATTCATCATCATTTCCCAATATAAAGAAGATGAGATTTCATTTTGCCTTTGAATTGATTGTGGATGAATTTCTCTTGGTAAGACGCATCATGACCAAATATTAATTGGAAAGGTGTAGTATTAGTAGCTTCTTTAGGGATGTTCTACAGGCCCATAGTATTTGATCTAAAGTCTTATGCCAATTTCTTGGTTTTTTACCAACATATTTTTTGATTAGACCTATTATTACTTTGTTAGTGCTTGACCGACCTTTGCTCGAGCATAATATGGTGTTGACGTTAGCAACTTGAACCCCATTTCTTGGGCAAATTCTTGCATCTTTTACCAAGAACACCGATCCTTAGTCGTGGTTATGCTCTCAGCAACCCAACCTATAAATAATCTGTTTTTGTACGAATTCGATGATAGTCTCTTGATCTACAGCTACCAAAGGTATTGCTTCGATCCACTTAGTGAAATAGTCTATTCCTACCAGGATATATTTCTGACCTTTAGATGAAGCAGGATTGATTTCTCCTATTAAATCTAATGCCCATCCTCTAAAGGGCCATGGCTTAATGATCGAATGCAACTCACTCGCAGGAGCATGTTGAATCCCTGCATGTTTCTGGCATTCTTCACATCCTTTAGCAAAATCTATACAATCTTTGAGCATACTGGGCCAATACATACCATATCGAAATAGCAACCATTTCATTTTATGACCCGCTTGATGTGCTCCATATACCCTATTGTGGACTTCTGATAGTGCTAGATATGCCTCACTTTCTCCCAAGCATTTTAGTAACACACCTTCTTGGGTCTTCTTGAACAATTCATTTCCCATAACGACATATGACAATGCTCTATATTTTATTTTCCTATCCACATTCAATGTTGGGTTTTCTAAATACCTTATTAATGGATTTCGCCAATCTGTATCTGTTAAAGTGTCTATGGCTAATACTTCGAACCTATCTTTATCACCATAACTTACTTTGATATTCTCTAGATCTGATGGTGTAAGTCTGGTAGCCATGACTCTTCCTCTTATCTCAATCAAATCCTCTAAGTTTTTAGCAGAGACTTTATAACCTGAAGCTAATTGTGCTAGGTCATTTGCTTCTTGATTTTCTATTCTTGGTACGTGTTGAATGTCTATGTATTCGAATTTTTTGAGTAGCCTATTAACTATGACGAAATATATCATCAGATTTTCCTTTATGCATTTGTATTCCTTAGTTATTTGCTTGACTACTAACTCTGAATCACCCTTAATTTCGACTCTAGTTGCCCCCAATTCCAACAAAGCTTCAAGTCCAACAATGAGCGCTTCGTATTCAGCTTCGTTGTTCGAGCAACGAGGGCCATCTAGCTTATACTTGAATTTTGTTGGAATTCCCTCAGGAGAAATCATGAGAACTCCAACACCACTACCCTCTCTATGGGTCGAACCATCAAAGTATAGCTTCCAAGGTTTCATTTCGACATAACCCATGATAGGCTATTCGACCAATGAATGGTCCACAATGAAATCAGAAACTACTTGGCCTTTCACTGCTCTTAAAGGCATGAAAGTCAAAGCATATTCTGTCAAAGCCAATGCCCATTTACCAATTCTGCTATGCATTATTGGCTTGGAAAGCATGTGTTTAATAACATCGAAATGAGATGAAACATAAACATCAACAGGTTTTATATAATACTTGAGTTTCATACAAGAAAAGTATAAACAAAGACACAACTTTTCTATATTACTATATCTAGTTTCTGCATCATTCAACACCCTACTTAAATAATATATGGCTCTTTCGATGCCATTCTTGTCTTCTAACATACTACCTATAGTAAGTTCGAAGATATATACAATCTCATGGGTTTCCCCATGAAGGTGGAGACAAGATAGGAGGTTGAGATAGACATCTTTTAATCTTGTCGAAGGCCTCCTGCTGTGCTTCGCTCCATTCGAAGGCTTGGCCTTGCTTTAAACGAAGTAGTGGAGAGAAAGCTTGTGTTTTCCCACTTAGGTTCGAAATGAATCTTCTGAGAAAATTAATCTTCCCTAGTAGAGACTGTAACTCCTTTTTCGATGTGGGGGCTTTAGTCTCCATGATGGCTTTGGTCTTGTGCTGGTTAATTTCAATTCCTTTTTTATGAACCACAAAGCCCAGGAAATCTCCCGCCTGCACAAAAAATGCATATTTAAGGGGATTCATTTTCAAGCCATGTTTTCTCATCCTTTCGAATGATTGGCTCAGATGATGCAAATGATTTTCTGCAGATATAGATTTGATGACTATATCATCAATGTACACCTGCATAAACGTCTCAATAAAATCATGAAATATGGAGTTCATTGCTCTTTGGTAAGTTGCCCCAGCGTTTTTTAAACCAAAAGGCATCACTACCCATTCATAGGTGCCTAAGGCTCCTGGGCAACGAAATGCTGTCTTAGCAACATCTTCTTCAACAATAAAAATTTGATTATAACCGGTATCCATCTAGCATACTTAGGTATTGAATCCTGCAGAATCTATTAACATTTCGCCACGGAATGAGTATTGATCTTTGGGGTTGCGATATTTAGATCCCTAAAGTCTATGCATATTCTCGATGAACCATTTTCTTAATAACGTACTATATTTGCTAACCATTCGACATACCTTGTGGTTACGATGAATTTGCAGTAGCAACCTCTCGACCTGCTTTGATCTTCGTGAGCGCTCGGCGCGAACCTCCTAGGAGTCTGCTTGATGGGCTTCTTGCCATCCTTAATTGGAAGTCTATGCTCCACTAACTCTCTTTTTAAACCAGGCATTTCGTCATAGTCCCATGCAAAGCAATCTTTGTTCCGTTTGAGGACTTCGATCACCTCTTGTTTGAGGCTTGGGCTGAGTTTCGCGCTTATGTAGGTGATTCTTTTTGTGTTGATATCCCCCAAATTCACTTCTTCGAGTGGGTCTTGTGCCAACATCTTAGCACTAGAGTTTGTTGGATCCTTCTCGAAGCCCAAGGGTTTTGTATCATAAATGGCATCAAGCCTTTGATCTATTTCATTCTCGTCACAGGGTGAATCTTTCGGACCATTCCCTTCGAGTTCGTTTACTTTAACTGTATGTTCTATTGCAGCCTCTGAAGCCGCTTTCCATTCATTCTCAGCCATATAGGCCGAAATCCTTTCGAGGAAAGAGGACTCAGTCATGATCAGGGTCATCGGACTCCCAGCCTGGTGGCCGTCTTTGCGAAGTGCCTTCGCCTCCTTCATCACCCTTAATTATTTTCCTATCCCAATACATGCCATCATGGCAAAGGGTCATATAGTAATGTACATCTCTTGTTTCATTCAGTTCGTCACTTGGGGTACAAGGAGCTATGCTGGCCAGATACTTGTCATAATTCCTCTTGTTAACTAGATTAACTGTTGTCATGAAGTAGCTCGGTCCGCGATGTTCTCTATCCCATCCTCTCTCACAGGACTAACCTTTGGTGCATCGGCGAAGGACTGCCCCGCCATGAATCCACTCTCTTCCCAATAGCAAGTTATAATTTGCTTTGGGCTTCGATCACCATGAACATAGTGGGTGCGCTTGATCCGACGCTTAACTCCACTTGCACTACCCCCACGCTTGTCCTACCTTCCCTTCATAGTTGGATAAAACCATGTTATGAGGTTTAACATCACCGTCTTGAATGCCTAACTTTTTCAAAGATGAATTTTGGCATCGATTGATGCAACCCCATCTACTAAGACCTTGTTCACCCGTGGGCTCCCCTTTGCTCGAATGAGCGGTGGCTTTAAATGATTCTTCATTGTGGGATCTCGGTGTTCGAAGAATGCGTTCTGCTCTTCGACCGCGCCATTATCCATTACATAATAACATCTGGTCTGTGTTTCATTAGATCAATGGTGTCTTCTTCTTCCTGTTCTTCAATTTGGTCTCCGCCAAATTCGGATGGTATCTGATACCACATTGCGTTTAGGTTAAGGAGGATTCTCCTTCGATTCGGTTATCTGTAAGCATATCCTCGTCTTCTTGTGGACTTGGGTATACTCTTTGACTCATCTAGTTTTGTTTCGAAAAAAGCCTCCTACTAACGGAGGTTTGTCTTGAGTTACTGTTGTTGTTGGTTGATTGGTGCTTGACGCTTCTTTTTTGTTGGTCGAAACTGCTCCTTTGTCTGCTAAACCTTCCCTCTTAGCCTTTCGATTCCGTTGCTGCCTTCGCCATTGAGATCTTGACATGGGATTCTTACCTTTATAATTTCCCAGCCTCAGTTCCTCCCTCTTTGCTGTGTTGAATTGTCTCCGGTATACCATGGCATGACGCGCATTTCGCTCATTGCCTCCCCATCTGTCCTTCCTTTGTTGGTTTTGACTTGCAGCCATCTGTCTGTTGGTACTTCCGTAGGGATTTTAAATGTCACCCTTCGAGCACCCTTTGGATATGGGCTATCAGGCTTTCGCTGACTGTGACTACCATCAAAACGCTGACTCATTTGACCGACTTCCTTGTGATTCCAGCATGGGGTGAAGGGAATCGTTTCGAAAGCTCCACCATTACGTCGTATCTTCGAACATCTTGGGCAAATCAAGCACTTGGTTGCCCCTTTGTGACAGCGTACTAAAAATTTCAACAAACTTTCCCCAGCTCTAGGGTAGCACCTGAACAATTGGTTGTCTTGGCGCCAATTTACTCCAGTTCGAGCCCTTTGTTTTCGTTCGAACTCTATGGCAATCCTCTCGTTGCATATGATGCTGCATCTTAGACAAAGCATCATTTCAGCATGTCCCTTGTGGCACAACATGAGATATTGTTTTAGGCTAGTATCTGCAGCATAACCATCCTCCATTTTGTATTTTTCTTTTTCGAGATATCTTTCCATTTCCTGCATCTCAGAACAGGGTCTCTCCATGTCCACCATATTGACATCCACATCTGGTCCTTTCGTACCATTATCTCCCCATCCTGATGGTTTGATGTCTTTGATCCGAATCTTTGAACTCTCTGGAGCAGAATATTTTACCATATAATCAAATTTCCCACTGGGCTCACCCAAGGTATCCCATGTCTCCTTTTGAGGAACGTTACTATCTTTATCTCCCCCTTCTGTATCATCATCTC
The DNA here is from genome assembly GCA_021764765.1 of Vicia sativa. Lineage (NCBI taxonomy): Eukaryota > Viridiplantae > Streptophyta > Magnoliopsida > Fabales > Fabaceae > Vicia > Vicia sativa. The sequence continues at coordinate 192,497,061 of CM038794.1, forward strand.
CCCATCCTGATGGTTTGACGTCTTCGATTCGGACTTTCGAACTCTCTGGAGCAGAATATTTTACCAGATAGTCGAACTTCCCACTAGGTTCACCTAAGGTATCCCAGGTCTCTTTTTGAGGGGAAGCTTGTTTTGTAATTTGAACCTTTTCCAGTTTGAGCCTCAGGCCTTGATGCTTTGTGTCAATTTCTTTCGGCTTTCCGACCCTCGTGCTGGATTCCTTCTGAAACAACAGCTGGAGTTGGTTCGACCGAAGGCTCCTGTCGTTTGTGGACGTCTCCAGTGACTCCATTGTCGACTTCGACCAACACCCAATTTTCACTCTCAGTGCTTTCCTCTTGCAATATAGTGGCCCCTTGGTCTACTTCCACCATATTGATGTCTCCAATGCTCAAAGGCACGGAGTAGTTGGTGTCTGCAATATCCAGAGGGTCTTCATCCACCTTCATTTTTGGTTTATCAGCAAACTTTAGTCTGCCTTCTTTAATTGCATTTTGAATCAAGTCCCTGAAAAGAAAACACTGTGAGGTTTTGTGGCCTAGGAAACTATGATATTTACAAAATCCTCTTTTCTTTCTTTGATCTAACGGAGGCATTTTGACATTTGGTGGCACAATTAATTGGCCATCTTTGACTAGTAAATCGAAAATTTCATCACACTTTGTTATATCGAAGGTATACACCTTCTTTGGAAACTTGTCATTTTTTTCATTTTCAACAATTTCTTTCCCTTTTGTGGGGACTAGGAGTTTACAAGAGTAAGGTGGAGCCTGTTTCAATTCAGCAAGATCTACTTCGACCTCCTCGAATTCAGGGTAGTCTTCACCTTCCTCCGTTTCGACATAGGAGACTCTTTCCTTCTTATTACTCTTAGAAGCCCTGGCCTTCTCGGCCTTTAGCCTTTCGACCTGTCGAACCCTATCTGCTAACTGAGCCATATCTCTCAAGTATTGAGTATCTAATTTCTTTCGAATAGAATAGTCCAGACCACCAGCGGCCATTTCGACCAACTCATGCTCAGGGACTACTGTGAAACATCTAGATTTCAAGAGCCTGAACCTATTTAAGTATTCATCTATAGGTTCAGGGAACTTCCTTTTAACACTTGCTAATTCCTTTAGGCTTATCTTGGATTGTCCCATATAAAACTGTTCATGGAACAGCCTTTCTAAGAGGGTCCAGGTGTCTATGGATCCAGGGGGCAAAGTAGTGAACCATGTGAAAGCATTCTTAGTAAGGGAACTTGGGAAATATTTAATCCTAAGGTTTTCATTATTTGCTATATCTCCTGCCTCAATTAGGTACCTAGCTATGTGTTCGACTGTTGACTCGTTCGTATCTCCGGCAAACTTTGTAAATTTAGGGATCTTGTACCCTCTAGGAAAATCAGTATGGATTACATAGTCTGCTATGGGAGAAGCGTAATTTGGCCTTCTAATTCCTGTATTAATACCGTTTTGGGCCATGATCCTTTCTATCATGGTGGTTAGGTTATTTTCCGCCAAGATATTGTCATTTCGAACCCTATGAACCACTTCATCAGCATCTTGGTTTCGACCTACAAGGACAACCCTCTAGGTTGTTCTTCTCAAACTGGGACCTCTAGTCATCGACCCTTGCCCTGGTTCAATAATTCCCTTTGTGGTTCTTCTCGAATCGGGACCTCAAATCTTCGACACTTGCGGTGGTTCTATCAATCCCTTTGTGGTTCTTCTCGAATCAATGGGACATCTACCCTTTGTGCTCTTGCCCCAAGTTAACTCCTCTCGGCTGGCCTATAAGGTGGGTCATTAGCAATGTTCTATGATAGGTGCGTTGCTCGAACCAATGCACGGTTACGCCTCGCCTTCGGTGGAGCAAAGAAATCTGTTATTCGATTCATATTATCTGCGTTCTCTCTGTTTGTCACAGTCACGTTTTGAACTATCGGGGCGAAGATTTCTTACATAGTTTGTGCTAATATTTCTATCATGTTGTGGTTACTATCATCCATTAACTGCCTAAAAGCCATTTGATTTTCTGTGGTCAAAATGGGCAACGTACCATAGCACACTGACCCTTGGTTATTTGTCATGAATTGATTAGCCCCAGAACCTGACCCTAAGTGTGGTGACGCGTTCGACGTTGAAGTTTGCAAACCTGCCATGAAGGATGTTGGCATTCCGTCATCGGAATTCGGGTCTAGTATTGTCGAACCGAATGGTCTAGTCGGTGGTGGGGTAGCGAAATGGGTTTGTGCCCCTGATGGTGGGATGAATCCTCCAGGGTACCCAGTGGTCCCTGTACTACCTAGGATCGAATTGTTTGTTGACATGCCACTTGTTCCATTCGTGGCCATACTATTAGTGGAAGATGCAATAGGTTGTGCGTTCGAAGGGATCGCTGACGTACTGTCGAAACAGTCGCATTAGTGCCTGTTGCATGTGGGGCATTTTGTTCCCCTTGTGGGTTATTTGGATCTGACATCCTATTACTTCGATTTCTTCTGGGTAAGGGTTGGTTACTGTTAGTTATTCTACCACTCCTAAGGTTCATATACTAATGAACTTTGTTTACTCAGAAAGAACCTTTTAACAATAATTAAGTTTTTAAACGTTAATTTTAATTAGCAACAACCAATCTCTGTCCCATTGGGCGTGCCAATTTGTTCACAGTGATTTCTGGTGAAACAACCGCTAGTCCTCCAAACTATCAAACAAGCGTTATGATTGTTGTTTAATCCCTTTGGTAACTTGCAGGATCGACTAGATTGATCCTATGAGGTTATTGGTCGTTTGCATAAACTTAAAATGATGGTTCATGTTCAAGACTTGCTTTTAGATGTTTTATATATGTCTCAAGTGCGTTTCGATTATGATATCCAATAAGTTAATAACAAAATCAAGTAAAATGGTATAAAACTAGTTCGAACAAGTAAGATATAAAGACTTCGAATTAAGGAGAGCATATAAATGCAAGAACGTTTAAAGGATTTCTTGAATGTAAAAGACTTTCAAAATAAAGCGTGAAGTGTAAAAGACAGAATGTAAAAGCAAGTATGTAGAAGTTTTGGAAAGTAAAAGACTTCAAAGCGAAAGGAAAAGCGTTTAGATGCATGAAAATTAAATGACTTTGAATATAAATGATTTAAATGACATTTATGCAAGATAAAGGTAAACTGGAAAGATAAAGATACATTATTGAAAGATAAAAGTGGTGCAATCATACGTACATCATTCGTGCATTTGTTTCCCTATCCATGTGGTATTTTGAATGTTACTGAATTTTAGTACAATAGATATGACACACGAAATCCTAACACTAAGACTTCTATTTATACTATTCGCCATAACGGTCGACTTATGAGAGCTTGCCACGTTTGGACATGCGAATACTATGCCCTCTAGCCTCCACGTCTCGAACCGTTTTCAGTAGCATATTCGAACTTCCATTCATCCCGCTCACATTTTGAATTTCAAATATCTGAACTGCCTTTCGATTCGAACGCGCTGCCTAACACCATGCTTCCACCATTTCGAAGCTCCTTCACAATTGCTACTCGAAGCCCCAAGTTTCAATATCTTATTCGAAGAGCTGATTCCTTCATTCCAAATCATGACATTTTCCTCGTTCCAATGAATACTGACATTGTTTCATTTCGAGCTCAGTGATTCTTATTCAAATCATCTGCCTCAAAATCTTCAGCCAACAGCGTCCAACATAGTCAAGGAGCAATCAACAAAGTCCATAATACGTACCTCTCCCTGCCATATCCTATAAGCGGCATGGTCCCTATATCCTATCAGCAAAGACCTTCTGAAGGTTCTCTAGGGAAACCTCCATCAGTGTGTACTGATGGCTCTATAGGTGCACGAGTCGTGGTGTATGTATCAGCGAGGGACACCATGTGAACTCGCTCAGCAACATGCTCCTGCAACACAACCTCAACCTCCTGCAACACAGGCTCCTCAACTACTAACTCCTCAACAACATGAGTATTTACCTCCACAATAAGAGTATGTACCTCCACAACACGAGTCTGTACCTCCTCCGTAGGTGCCTATACATACAAAGTCAAACATATAATATAAGGAAAAGTACACCCTCCCACTTAAATCACAAAAGCAACCAATTAGAAATGCAACAGAAGAAAATTTGCGCTCCTAACAATAATGAAAAAGCCAAAACAAAAGCAGCGCAGTCACTACCGTTAGTGCAGCCTACCATATACTCTCTCCGCCCCAAATTATAAGTCACTTTGCCAAAAATATTTGTCCCAAATTATAAGTCACTTTAGAATTCCAACACAACTTTTTGCCTAATATACTATATATTATTTATTTCACTTTCTTTTTCATTCTTTTGATTTTTTTATTCAATATAATTATTGAATGACATATTTGTAAAGTTATACAACATTTTATTTTTTCATAAAGTAATAATTAAATTTCTTAATTCATGTGAAATGGCCAAAACGTCTATACTTTGGGATGGAAGGAGTACATCAGTATCAACAAAAATCCAATATAGAAAAAAATACCAAAAATATAACAACATCAATGAGAACTCCATAAAGAGAAGCATCATGGCCCGATCAAAACAACAAGCATGAAAATAAAATAAAAATCTCTACGTACCTCTGTAACGAAACAAAAAATCTAGAACAGAACAATACTCTGATTCCGAACAACTTAGACTACTAAATTGACATTCCCCAATACCGCATTGGGCTTCAAACCTTGTAATTATCACTTTTGACTATATCCTCGAGTTTCTCAAATTAAAACCATACATACCAAGGCATGCCAATGGAATCAAGCACCGTTAGGATATAATAAGCAGCGATTGTTAATTTTGATGCTGAACCACTTTCATGATGACACCTTCACTTCTTCAAACTTATTATCAAATAATTATTCTTTATTATGAAATAACTTCCTATTTTTTTCCTTCCAAATAATCCAGATACAGAAAACCAGACCATAAATACTAGTTGAGAATAGATTTTGTCGCTACTTATTGATTTTGAGTAAATCAAAAGAAGTACTTTGTTATCGTATCCACAGAGTCTGGAGTTATATTACCAACGTTAGACTATTTATATCCTTCAAGTTAAGGTTTTCATAAATATTGATTTAAAAATAGTAACTAAACCTAAAATAGACGAAACAAAACAAATGGAGTTTTAACATGATAAGTTATCTTGCAGGGATTAGATTTCCTGTACCTTTTACGTATGTAATATACCAATTACTTTCTGCATAACTATTTAGTCATTCATACCTCCACATACTTTTCAAAAAAACATGTATGTCTACACGATATTTTTAGGATTCCAATTGTTTTGTTTAATCGATGATTTCTCAATTGATTAAACAATCTGATGGTATTAAGACAAGTATTTGTCGTGGAGATTAAACCTAATTCTACGTTTAATAATTAGTGCTTATTCAATTCTTTATCTTTAATTCATGATTCCAAATGTAACTTTCATTAACAAATCGAATTCATAAGATTTGACAATAATAACAAGATAGAATCAATAATCATGAAAACTTCTTTATATTAAAAGTATAATCGGTAAATATACATACGTTTACGGTAGATTCTTCCAAATCCAGCAAGAGGAGGAATTTAGCTAGCCATATTCATGGTAGCCTGTACAAAAAGGAAGAGTTAGAGATGAATGAGCATCAATAACGATTCCCCGTTCCTTGTTGTGTATCCAACTCGATTCTTCGATTCCCTCCCCTAAGTATCTATTACAACTCTATTGGACAAAATATAGTAAATATTACAAACTGCTTTCAAACATAAGATGATATCTCCTTGCATTGCTCTTGGTCCCCTTTTATAAGTTCTAGCTGCATGAGTTTGCTTAGTAAGGTGAAGTTCGCTAAGAGAACTATCCTTTATTCTCCACTAAGTTATGAGCTGTCAAACCACCTTTCAAGAGCCGCCAAACTTCTCTAAGTGAAGTATAGTTCACTAAGCAAACATCCTTCGTTGCTAGCATACTGGGACGTTTTATCTCTAAATTGGTTTTGCCAAGCAAACCATAATTCGCTTAGTGAATAGGGCCTTCGCTGCATCTCGGTTCTCTTCGCTAATAGTGAACCTAGATGTTTTTCTTCTGGATTAAGTTTGCTTAGCGAACGTGTCTCCACCGCAAGCTCGCAGTTAGCGAAATAATACATATTTTGGTTTTGCTTTTTCCCTCCCTTGATTTATTCCTGCAATAATCAACCACACACCATTAGAAGTATCATTTTCTTGACAAAGTGTGTATAATTTCATGAATAAGTGCTTTATCACTAATTCGATAAATGTTATTTTTCATAAGTGAATATTATCCATTTTTGGGCATTTATCAAATTCTCCCGGACTTGAATTCTTGTTTGTCCTCGATCAATATCATAAACAATTTCCTCTAATCACAAATTTTTGTTTTCAATAATTTTTTGAGATGATATGGTTCAAATGGAATATGCTTGTTGCAAATGGTCTTTGTTCTTTTTCACCATGCTAGAATCAAAGCATGGTTATGAAATAATGTGCTTATATACAAAGATCATTTTATGTAATCAATAAAGCAAATAATATCTTTTCTCTTTGAATCATCCTACCACTCATCTTCATAAAAATGATGAAGATTTCTTTGAAGTTTTTGGTGGTAAACTGAACTCTCATTAATAACATTGTCAACATCCTGATCGATTCATATTTTCACATCAACAATTTCTTTTTGAAACATTTTATGAGCATAGTTCTCAAGGCTTTGTTGTGTTTGTATTTTGGCTAGGTTTTGTGAGTAGGATTTATTTGTTAAGGATAAATTTGAAACTTTGACTTGTAAACTTCTCTTTTGATTTCTCCTCTTTCTTTGGTTTTAAGTATTTTGGAGAGACCGTGTTTTTCTTCTTCATACTTTCTTTCTATTGTTGCTTTTTTCTTTCTTTACCTTTGTGATGTATAGTCTCTCCCCAACTTTATCTTTTTCTTTCTTCTTTTCATGAGTAATATTTTTCTTTTTGTTTTTCTTGAAACCATATTTTCATGAATTGGTTTTGGCTTTTCAAGAGTTTTTGTTTTAAATGATTTTTCAGTTTCAACTGGTTTTTCAAGAGTTTTCTCAATTTACCGGGTTGTGTTGAGACTTTTTGGCTGAAAGGTTTTTCTCAAACAATGGTTTTAGACTTGATTCCTTTTATGCTCCAAATAAATTTCAAAAATAATCGTTAGACTTCACATAAATCAATCGAGTTTCAATCAATGATTATTAGAAATCATCTCTATTGGTGCACAATGGAAGGTTCCTCGCTTTTTCTGTTTTTCGGCTATATGATTCAAGCAAGAATATATGTGTTTGTAAAATTGAAGCATGAAATGATTTTGTAAGAACCACATATTTCAAAATCATACTATCATTCCACAAAGCTTTAAAACTGTGCATTTTGTCTGAATTTTATTACCACTCATGTTTGTTGAAAACAAAAATTGGATTCTTTGGTAGTTTTTGAACCCTTGATGAGGATAACAAAAACATAACAAGCATATATAATAACAATAGCAATTTTTTAAAACAAACTTACAGCATACCAATCGTTTAAAAGAGTACCAAGTGAGTTTAGTAGCAAGCAAATGAGTTTACGGTATAAGTTATCGTCAAAAGATTAAAAAATAAAACTAATACTGAAATTGCAAAAGAAAGTAATACAATCAAAACTAAAACGGAAAGCTTTTATAATATCACTCATTTTATGGCGAGCTTTCAATTTTGTCCTTCTCTTTACTCTCCTCCCAAGTTTTCATCATCATCGTCGGCTTCATATGCCATTTTGGAACCTCCTAAAGTTTCTTCTTCATCTTCAGTTTTTGCTTCAACAACTTCTTCTTCATCTTCCTCATCTTCAACATCATTTTCTTCATCATTTTCATGGCCAGCTTCCCCCTTGATAGAATGTCTTGTCCCTAGACCATACAATGTGCGTCTAAAATTCCTTCGAAGTCATAAACGGGTGGCATGCATCGGGCTTCCCTCATGGCTGAATGTGTAAGCTGTAAAAAGTCATACAAAGAAATAAAAGCCCTATAGTTAGAATCTTTTTGATCCCAAGTATAAGTGAAAGCTTGACGGAGTGTCGGATCTCAATCATTCTATTATGGAGACATCACATTTATAGTAATTTTTTATATTAAAACCCGAAAAATTCACAACTAATTTTTGAATGTTCATCATCAATTTTAGTACTTATAAATGCATCATGTATTATTTTTAATTAATATATAGTGAATGTCAAAATAAAATATTTAATATATTTTCTACAAATGAAAGAATGACTAGTATAAAAAAAATTTGGACAAAAGGAAACAGAAGTGGATGGGCCTGGGGTGTAAACAAATCAAGAGCAGCCCAAAATAAAAGTGAGATTTGAATTATTACTTTTATAATAATAGTAAAAGCGGAATTGTCGATTTAGGTTTAGGTTTAGGTGAATTGTGATTCTTCCATTCGCTGTGTGCAAAATGTCTATGGAATTCGAAACCCGCTTACCCCCTTCGGAAAGCGTTGAAGCTAGAGAGAAGCCACTGGAATTGGAAGAGGAATCGGAATTGGAAATGGAGCCTTGGCAGTTGAAACTCCCTGAAGATCTTGTTCCGAGTGACTTCTCGATGTATGACAATGACCCTGAACCCTTTTCATTGCTGCTCGATCCTTTGTGTATAAGAATAATGCTCAGATCGAAAAAGAGCAAATTGAAATCGCCATGGCTGACTATAGACAGCGCTCCTGAAACCTAAGTGTATGTAACCATCCACCTATCTATCTCCTTTTTGGTTTAGCTGAATTTTGTGTATAACTCTCTTAATGCCGACACAGCGCTTCGACGCCATTGCACCTCCAGCAATTGCAAAATTATGTGGCTCCATAATTCCCTTCCCATAGACGATGATCTTCGCCTGGATCTCACCCCTCTGCAACGCTGCCTTAGACAAATACAATGCCGACAATCAGGTTCAAAACTACCAATATACTATATACTATCTTTATTCATTCATTCATGGATCAACTAATATGGTATTCTTGTTCTGATTTAGGGTGCAATTTTTGTGTTGACGGACATTGTAAAGACAACCTGGCGTGCTGGTGGGATGTATTACATTACCTTCCAGGCACAAGCACAAGATCCTTCCAACACCCATGCTACAACTTTCCAAGCCCAAGTACACAAAATGTTTCGCGGACCACCACACAAGGTCATATCATGTGCCATTAAAAAAACCTAACACTCACCATCCATGGTAATGATCTTGCATTACATGTTTTATCTTTTCTTGCCATTTGAATGACTAGTTGTTTCTAAAGTTTATGCAGCCTTCGTATTTAGATTTTTAAAAAATAGACTGAATTGAGGTAAAGGCATCAACACATTTGTTTTCATGTCCACTGCCAAATAAAACGCACCTCTACCAGAGGTTTCAATTACCTGCTTTTGAAAATCACGTGCTTCTTAGTAATTGAAGCAATGCAACTCATGCCTGTAGTGACATGTAACTTTTAAATCTACCTCCATTAATCAGGGATTAATCCCCATGTATTTTCTTTTGCAGGCCTTGACACGCTTGTTGGCATAGTGAGTTAAATGTGACCGTTCATGTATATGGTAGTATATTTGCTAGAAGTTTGTGATTTTAACCTGGTGTTTCTTGTGTCCATTGACACCATCTAATGGCCATTTATTTTTGTCTTTTATCTGTATCTGTATACTCGGATGAACTTATTTCTAATCTTCTATAATATAATACTATATAAGTGTAAGACAAAGGGAAGTGTGTTCCAATTACACCCTCAAGCATGCTCAATAGCTAATATATAGCCGATATTACATAGGAATTGATATGCATAAGTGATATTAGACCTATTAATATTTGGTTACAAATATAATCGATTTGACAAGAATACAATAAACTATACTATGTCTGCCATTCAATTAACACGTTCACATGTAAGAACAATTCATGCATGGTTGATGAAATGTTTAAAATAAATCATTGATTTTTCTTATAAATTAGTTAGAATGATGCATTATATTATTTAAATGTTTTTTCTATTGTCAAACATTTTTTAGACAAACAATTTAGTTGTGATCAACTATTCATATTTCAACTTTGTTGGTTGCGTTCAATGTTCTAAAAATTGGATTGAATTGGCCCGTTGAATTAAAAACTAGAGAGGTTACAAATTTGGTGGAATCTCAAGAACTAAGTAAGAATGTTTTCTTCTTTCACTTTGCCACTAAGAAGAACATGGAAGAAGTGCTGCGTAATGGCCCATGGAGTTTTGATCAGAACTTTTTGGTTCTAGCTCGAGTCTTTGACAAGGAATATCCGTCGAATCTGAATATGTATTACATGGTGTGTTGGGTCAGGATCTACAAACTTCCACTTATGCTAAGGTCTGAGGCGATGGCGAGGAAGTTAGGTGTGATTTTGGGAGTTTTTTAGGAAATGGATCATAAAGAAGCTCACATGAATGAGAGATTTATGAGAATCAAGGTGACATTGGAGAGAGGGACAATGGTGAGATTCAAAGATAAGAATCTGTGAGTACATTTCAAATACAAAAGACTCTCGAATTTCTACTTCATTTATGAAAGAGTGTGAAATCAACTAAAGGATTGTGAAGTAGTGGGAGACATGAGCGAAGAGGGTTATGAAGAATTAGAATAGCAAGACTTATGTCAATCGTTAGTTGGTTCAGTGGTGATTGACACTGAACTTGATAGGGAGAACCACGGTTCGATCTTCCGTAACTACAATCGAAAGGGGGCTGGTACCACTGAAAAGGAAGAAGTGGACCAACTTGATATTACTGATTCAGGTAGCGATGATAGGAAAAGAGAACACATTTTAAGATTTGTAAAATTTTGGAGCGACACTGAGAAGTTGAGCCAGAGAACCAACTGAATCGACCAAGCAGACAGACGAAATAAACGAGACAAACGCGTCGAAGATAAACCACATCGACTAGATGGGTAAAGAAAGACTGTCGGCCAATTCGACACATTGTGGGTCGAGCGAAGGAGTTGGTCGAAAGGTAGATGTTGTCGAAGACATAGGCCAAGGGACTTAGGGAATATTGTGTTTCCTAAGGTATATCGAAACCAAAAGCAGTTAATCCTTTTGAAATCACGAAGCGGGAAAGAGTCAAAGTCTGAAGATCGTGGACGGTTACTTCAAGAGGTTGTGGCTGCAAAGCGCTAAACGAATGGTGAAATCGTGTGTAGCAGTTTTATCTTAGTTTGAATTTCGTCTGTTGATTACTCTCAGCGGTTTCCTTGTAAAGTACTATAAATAAGTCAGTTCATTATAATTTTAGGGTGTTCACTTGTATTCTCAAATTGCTTACCAAAACTCTGCCCAATTCCGCGCTAAAGGAAGAAAGAGTCATTGAGCTTTTGATGTACGTGAATTACCATCTTTACTTTCAATGCAATCAATTTATGTTTAAGTTTTCTCTTTACTGTTTTTTTATTTTCGTTGCATTTCGAAAAATTTCTGTGTTGAACACTTCAACGTCAATGGTTGGTCACGAGTCACCAATTAGTGCTTAGTTGAGTCTTGTTTATCCAGCGCTTGCTGTCGGTTAGCAGGTGGGTGGTCGAAATTCTATGTGCAAATCCATTGTACTGCTTCCCTTGGTCTCTGAAAACCGTTTCTTGGCCAAGGTCTATTTCTACAGAATCAGTATAATATACCAAATCTTAGCATGTGTCTTAAGATCAACTGGTCGATCTTGCAAGTAACCCTTAGTTTTAGGACCTAGGGAGGACCAGCGGTTGTTTACCATTTTCCACAGTAAACAAATTGGCACACCTGGTGGGACCATGTGCTAAGTGTTAGAATTTGTCATTAGCATTAGAAGTGCATGAAACTTAGAAGTGAGAATTCAGCAAATAAGAAACCACCTACTAGGAAACGTACACCTAAGATGACAAACACTACTCCCACGTCGAATGCGGATGAATTTCCATCACGAACGCTGGGTATTACCTGTAACACCCCTTCTAAATAACCCGCAAATATATTAATTAAATCAGAGTTAACATGGAAAACAAGGGATGTCACAATTCAGAATAAAATAAAACCTTAATAAACAGTAGTCATGCTTCACTGAAGGACTTATTAAATAATGAATCAAATTGATATCATGTTTTACACAGCGGAAAAATACCACAAAACCAAAACGGAATAAAACCAATTCATAATTGTTCCCAAAGTAACTCAAATAACAAATGAATACTAATTAATTTCTCAGCTAAACGTTCCCCAGTGTTACAACCTATTAGAGCATGACATTGACACGTGGACACAAAATAACATAGCTCTAGAGCCATCCTCACCAACTCCTGAGCTGCTAACTTTAATCTGAAATCATTAAAGTAAGGGTGAGATTTCTCATAATTAAGATGCATTATAAGTTCCTCAGACAACATAATATCACAAGCATATTAATCCACCCATTCTAGCACAATTCAGATTTCAACACACAGTTACAACCACACAATCCATTATGCACAACAATAACAACAAGAGAATTGTAACACTGGAAACCATCCTATCATGTTACAATTCCACGCAAACACAAATGCAGACTCAATGCATGTGGTACCAAAACGTGACCAAGTCACACACACTGATCCATCATCACCCGGATACAGTAATCATCGATTAGTCCATAATCACCCGGACACGAATCCAGCCTCACAATCCATCATCACCCGGGAACGGTTATTGGCAATACAAGTCAAATTTCACACAATGAGAATTAACTTCACCAAAATGCATATGCATGCACAACACCAGCATGCAACATTCAATCAATCTATGAATACAACAATTATCATAAACCGAATTAAAAACCAAAACATGATGTCCTCAACGATCATGCACATAATCAGCAGCATAAACATGCATTACATTCACAAAATTCTGATATAATCAATTGCCACAGGTATACTACTGCATATACACCAAATACGCATTGAATAACAAACCACTTAAATCGGAATTCGACACATTTTCAAAATAAATTCAAGTTACAGGAATTTCCTTCATTTCATAAAATAGAGCATTAAATTTAGGAAACAACGTCCAAAACGGCGCTCAAAACGGACTTACGGTTTGAAAGTTATGAATTTTTGAAGTTTGGAATTTTTCAGAAAGTAACAGTGGTAACCGGTTCCTCCCAGGGAGAACCCGGTTCCCACAAAGTTCAAAAACATGCCCCCTAGAAAAATGTATGGGGAACCCGGTTCCTCCAGGTAGGAAACCGGTTCCCAAAAGAAAATCAGTTTTCTTTGAAAAATTATAACGTGGAACCCGGTTCCTCCCCAGGAGTAACCGGTTCCTGAGTTCAAAAATGTCCAGTTTTTCTAACTAACACACTGGGAACCCGGGTTCTCCCACTGGGGAACCGGTTCCCACGACACACAGTGGCAAAAACACCAGTTTTACAACAGCAGGTTTCCAAAACAATTTTCCTATCCTTTCCAATCGTATCCATACATTCCAATGCAGTAGAATCACTCAACCAACAGCAATATCATGCAATATAACCTACTCCGATCATTCCTAATGATTCTATAATATACAATTCACTCAATTCTACACACTCCGACACAAATTGGGATAATTCTACGAAAACCTAGAATTACTAAATTGAGATTTCTTAACATACTACGATCAATTCTATTGAATTTAAAACCAATAATACATGTTAATCAATCGAAACCACCCCTTACCTTGTGGGTTCTTCGAATTCCGGCAACTTTCACTCTTTTCCTCTTTCTCCTCTCTTCTCCAATGTTACGAATGATGAAAAACCTTCTCTAACTCTTTTTCCTTCTTTTCCCTTTTATTATTCCAATAAATAAATAAAATAATAATTAGGATAGGTAGAGTATTTTACTCGTCACACCCCCCATTACTCCTCACACTCCCAACTCCTCCTTTCATTTATTTAATCAATTAAATCCAATATTTCAAATATTAATAATTAAGCTCTAATTAAATTAATAATTAAAAATTCTAATTATTTTAAATATTGAATTATTTGGGGTGTCACATTACCGACCCAGTTGTTTCGTAACTTGCGTCATTTCCTCCATTAAGCAGCACAACTGTCTCAGGGTCGATTGCTTCAGTATTAGTCCCTATTCCCTAGACCACACCGGTGAGTCCAAGGCCTGTGGTGGCCACGAGCGCCATTCCGAGCACAGCGATACCTAGATTTTGTACTTCTACGAATCCCCCTTATGGAATGTCGTATTCCTTAATGATGGGATATCAATCGACCCCAAGTGCAGTAATGATGTCTAATAACGCACAAAACACAAATGCTCCTTTACAAGGATCTGCAATAGGGGAAATAGGGCAATGCCTGCGCAACATCTAAACACTACCTCTGTGGCAGTATTAAAGCAACAAATAGATGATAGCAACCATGAGTTGGTTAATATGTTAACTAACCAAATGGGTAATGTGTTTAACCCCGTAGTACAAGAATCGGTTGAGACTAATAGGCAGTCTGCTGAAACGAACCGACAGGTAATCGCTCAGTTAACATGTTTGTGTAACTTCTTAGGTGCTCCCCAAGCGGCTGCCCGACAGGGGGCACCGGTTCGACAACCCATACTTGTTCATGGGGACATGGGGGCAATAGAAGAAGAAACTGTGTACCAGGGTCAAGCTGCAACGCCTCAAAGAAATGTCGTTGTCGATCCACCTAGGGTTTTGGTTCGCAAACAACAAGAGGCTAACCAAGTCCTTGCCAAATTCGACAGGAGGAATTAGTTGTCGAAAATAACTTAACCAATATTGTCGAGAGAATTATGGCCCGAAATGGTATGAATACAATGCCAAGGCCAATGTATTCCTCCCCATTATCAGAGTATATTTTGCAGACCGAAAACCCTAGAGGATGGAAAATTCCTAAGTACAGAAAATTTGGGGGAGAAACGGGTGAGTCGACGGTCGAGCACATCGCTAGATACCTGACTAAGTCGGGAGATATGGCGAATAATGAAGGCCTAAGGGTGAAACATTTCCCTTCGTCCCTCACTAAAGAAGCCTTTACATGGTTTATTACCCTGCCCCCTGATTCTATCGATTCATGGTCAAAGTTAGAAATTTTTTTTCATGAACAGTTTTATGAGGGGCATTCTAAAATCAGTTTGGTCGAATTGTCAAGCATTAAGAGAAAATATGCTGAAACTATAGACGATTATCTAAATAGGTTTATATCATTAAAAGCAAGGTGCTTTACCCAAGTTCCTGAACATGAACTCATTTAAATGGCTGCTGAAGGGTTGAACTACTCCATTAGGAAGAAAATGGATCCGACTTTCGTCAAAAGCATGTCACAATTGGCTGACAGGGTTCGACACCTTGAGCACCTTCGACTAGAAAAGGTTAGACACACTAAGGCTAAGGCTAAGAAAGAGAAGGTATCTTATGTCGACTATGATGATACAGATCTCATATATGAAGTCGATTACATGTCGCCGATTGAGGCAGATGTAGATGTGGCAGAGGGTTTAGCAGGCTTGGTTCGTCAATCATCACTAATTGGTGAATTCACAGGTTTTCGCATCAACGATATAGTAACCCTTGATATCCTACAATTTGTTGATGACACAATACTGGTGGGGGATGGATCGTGGAGCAACTTATGGGCCATCAAAGTGCTGCTCTGAGGTTTTGAAATGGTATCGGGCTTACAAGTCAACACGTGGAAGAGTAAATTATATGGTGTTGGGGTTGACGACTATTTTCTTCATGCTGCAAGCCAATTCCTCTGTTGTAAATTAGACAAAATATCTTTCAAATTCTTAGGAATTATTGTGGGCGGTAATCCTAGAAGAGTGAACTTTTGGAACCCTATTCTCGAAAATCTCAGGGCTAAGTTATCTCCTTGGATTGGTAGGATGCTTTCCATTGGTGGCAGGGTGACCCTCATCAACTCGGTAACCATAAATCTCGCTGTATATTATCTTTCTTTTTTCAGGATACCTAAGAAAGTGAAGGCGGACATAATCAAAATTCAGCGAAATTTTCTGTGGCATAATGCAGAGATAAAGAAAGGGGTAGATTGGAGTAGCTGGAAGACCATTTGCAAACATAAAAGTGATGGAGGACTAGGAGTGAAAGACGTGCTGATTTTCAACAAAGCTTTACTCACGAAATGGCTATGGAGATTCTTAACTGACGAACACGCAATATGGAGAGGAATTCTGGAAGAACGTTATGGAAGGCTACACCAGCGAATTCTTTTCAAAAAATGTCATGGAAACAAAGCGTTGGAATCAATATGGTGGAGAGACATAATGAAAATTGGAGACACACAGATGAGGCAAGCTTTATGCAACTACTAGCAATAAAAATTAGAGACGAAACTAAAGTTCCATTTTGGACCAGTAGATGGATCAGACACAGACCTCTGTGTTTGACATTCCCAATCTTGCTTCATCAGTTAGAAGAAGGAATAAGAAGCGTAAGCTCAAGGGGTCGTTGGGGGGATAATAGATGGCTTTGGTACCCTTTTGCCATGGAACAAAATATGTCAGTAGAAGTGATAGAGGAAGAGGAGGAACTGCTGGAAATTTTGGTCGGCATTGAACCGAAACGAGACATCTCTGATAAATTCGTGTGGCCTTGCAATGGTGAGGTCTCTTTCACTATAGCACCCCGTTACGATAGTTTTTTGAAGATTCAGATCGAGAGGGAAGTAGAAACAAGAACAAAGGAGACGCTGATTCAACTTTAGAAACTCAAGATGCCTTCCAAGGTAAAACTATTTGGCTGAAGGCTATTTCATGATCGATTGGCAACAAAAGTTCAGCTTCTCAAAAGAGGAATCATTGAAGATAATGACACCAGCCTTTGTGTCTTTGGTTGCGAACATACAAAAGATAATAATCATCTTTTCATTATTTGCATCTTTGCAAGGAGATTGTGGGATAAAATTTATAGATGGATGGATCTTGAACCGTTACCGGAACAAGCGTGTTCCATTCACTTCTTGCAGTTTCTTGAAGCAATAAGAGGAAGGAGTTCAATGTATAGGTCTGACTGCATATGGGTGGTAACCGGATGGAGCATTTGGAAACATCGTAACGACATTATTTTCAATAACGAAATTGCAGATTTAGAGGAGATAGAACACAAGATAAAAATGTATTCATGGTGGTGGCTGATGATTAGAAACAATCAAAAACAGTTATGTAACTTCCATGCCTGGTCTCATAGTCCTTTGGACTTTTGTAATTAGTAGGAGATAGCAGGTTCTATTTTGCAGCCTTAGGTGATTAGTAATCACTTTTTGTAATGTTTGTAGTACTTTTTGTACTCTTATCAATATATCCCATTGCTTAACAAAAAAAAATCATTGTCATCTTCATCGAGGTCATATAGGTTGTGGTATAATCTTTCTCCCTCCAAAATTAAACATGTCACCTTCTATTTTTTAATCTAATTTTGTCCCAAATGTGATACAAATAAATTTCAGATAGAAGAGTTAAAATTTTTGGTACACTTCTACCAAATTTTCGGTAAGAGTAAATTTTCAGTAGTGTATTTGAAATTTCCGGCATACTTGAAATTTCAAATTTCCGTGTGAAATTATTGGTGAAATCATCGGATAGAATTTCAATGAAATCGCCATCGAATGTTTTTTATCCCACGAGAGGAAAGAAAGACATCGAGTAAATATGAGAGGGAGAAATCATGGTCTCACGACCAAGAGATCGGGTAAGGGAGTCAGTTACGTGAGGGGAATGCATTAGCACCCCACACGTCTGTGGTCTCACGACCAAGAGATCGATTAAGGAAGTTAGTTACGCGATGGGAATATATTAGCACCCCACACGTCCGTAGTACTCTACATTATCCACTTCTATTTTCTATCTATTGGGTGTGAGTATCTATTTACAACCTATATCTAAGGCAAAATGAATGAAGGCAAAGTATTATGCACAAAAAGAAAGGTTTTTTTAGTCGTGCTTTCCGCGGTTACGAACTTTTAGTGCCTACGTACCCCATTCGTGCAATTAAGGATCAAAGCATTACGTAGTTCTCCTAAAAAAATTTGGTGGATTGCAATGTTTTTTATGAGAAATTTTGTTTCGCGTCCTTACGATTGCAATTCGTGCTTGGCGTTGCAGCTTATCAAAAGTCTTATGCTCGGTCACTCGCACACTTAGCAATTTGCTTGGATTTGAATAAGAATACCCTTATCGAAAAGGTTTTCATAGAAAAAGGTCCGAAGACAAAAAGATTTGAACTTGGTTGATTATTTTTACTTTGGAGAAAGGATTTGAGTTTATTAACATGTTTTGAGATTTGATAAAGAAAGAGTTTTAGTTTTAATATGCAAAAGGGGAAGGAAAACATCTAAGGGGAACTATCTAGCTCTATCCCTACTGTTATCATACAAAGGTGGCCCTAAGTCAAGGATGAAAAGGGGATCTCTACCTATGTTGACATGCATGAATGACCATCCTGATGTCTAAGCTCGAAAGCTACCCTAGCCGAGCAGTCATAGGAGAAACTATCCTAATATCCACCTTAGTTGACCAACCAAGGGATACAAATAGAGGAAGCAAGCAAGTGCTTTGGAAAAAAACACACAAACAATGCAATGCACAAACAAATGATACATAGAAGCACGAGGTACAGAAGAAAGATAGACCATAGCCTCAGGGTGGCGCGTCACCCGGGTCAACCAGGAGCTTTCATTTGGAGAAAAACCATAGCCACGGTGAGACAAACTGCATCAACCAGGAGTTTTATCTTGGAAGAAAGGGATTCACGCCTTAATATGAATTACCAAGTGTGAAAAGTATATGAGTGCGAGTATCAACGCATGACGATGCAAACTCCAGACAAAGCGTGGAAGTTCAGAATAGGGAACCCTTGCCACTATATATATGACTCGATAAAGTAAGCTTTCACGATTCGCATGAGTTGGGATGACATGGACTAAACCGGGCGGGGGTTGTTTGCTAACCCTTTTCCGCATGCCTTTCTCATTAGGACTTAATGATGGTGTCATAATAGGTTTCCGAACCAATATACCTCTATGCAAGCACAAATAGTAAATACTTATTGAAAGGTACCTATTCACAGGCAGGATTTTAAACAAGCCAAACACAAGTAACACACAATTCGCGGAATGCCTGCTACAGGTCTTTAAACAGCGACTTTCGAGCCCACGCACTTTTCCTACTTCTCGTGATATCTAAGAAAACGGTAAACACCATACTTCTCATGATATCTAGGTAAGCGGTAAAATAAAGCTGTAAAAGGGTAAGAGAATACCAACAGAAAGCAATTCGTAAAAGCTATAGCAAATAGCAAAATACTCCGGAAAACTTCATGAACTCCTGACAAGCAATAAAGAAATCTGGTGAGCAATGTGTAGAAGCATCAATAAGCATGATCGGAATGTGTGTCGTACACATCCGAATAACAATTGAAAACCTACGAGGGATAACCATCCAGACAATACAGATAAAGGGGAATGCATATCGTATACATGTCCAGGATATGTAGCAGACATACCCGAATCAATCATATAAACCTGTAAGGGATAACCATCCAGACAATGCAGACATAAGGTGCACACACATGCGTGCAAGATTGGGATATGTAGCATACATATCCAAATCAATCATAGAAACTTGCAAAAGGTAAACACCAAGAAATACATACAAAAAGTGCACACATATGTGTGCAAGATCGGGATATGTAGCGGACATATCCAAATTAATCATAGAAACCTGCAAAAGGTAAACACCAAGAAATGCAGACAAAAGGTGCACACACATGTGTGCAAGATCGGGATAAGTAGCAAACATATTCAAATCAATCATAGAAACCCGCAAAAGGTAAACACCAAGCAATGCAGACAAAAGATGCACACACATGTGTGCAAGTTCAAGATATGTAGCGGACATATCCAAATAAATCATAGAAACCTGCAAAAATACATTAACCAATGTATTGCGCTAAAATGGTATGTGTATCGACACATCCGTGATTAAACAAGTGCACAAAACTCGGTTCATGCCACATACTATCCAGGAATAAATGTTACGAATTAGTAACATGCATTGTTTTTCGATCATCCATGGTAACATAAAGTTACATAATCGAAAACAAACTCAAGGTACCTTGCACAAGTAACAAAGTGTTAGAATTAACAAGGAAAGTGCTTATCAAAAGCACAAAGCTCAAAAGCGATTATTCACAAGCTAATGTACAAGCATAAGCATGCAAGAAGTGAAATAAAAACTCAAAAATTGACTTGGAAAAGCACTAATTCGAAAATTAGGCGAAAACGTCAATTTGTCGAAATAAGCCAAAAATCACATGGTCGCATGCAAGCGTGCCAACGAATTCAAAAATATGATCGGTTTTAATTAATTCCGAGTGGAAGTAACGTTTTTATGAGGTTTTATATCGTTGGATAGCAACTCCGTTTAGGCATGATGTGCATAGAATTTGATTCCAAAACCATGAAAATCAGTTTTAAAGCATGCCAAGACGTCTAGTACAAGTATTGCTACCTTGGACTTTTGATGAAAAATGGACTTTGGTTCACAAAAATGCATGAAAAAGGTGAAAATCATAAACCGATTTAATTTTCAATTCTTACTTGTTTTGTGTTTTGAAATAGAGTAGAGAATTGGATATTAAATCACTCACATGATATACAAACAACTCTACACAATCGATTTTATATTTGACATGCCAAAATTGGAATTGCTTGAATTTAAACAATGTATAACCATGCTTATTTACTCATGTAATGTTGCTATTAAATGCAATGTTACATGAATGGAATTTCATATCAACATGTATCCACATTCAAGCATTAAACCATCAACCAATGTCACACCTCAACATAATGTTGCACATGAATTAAAATCAACCACAAGTCAAGAATTAACCATGTTTTAATGCACCAATTCAATTATCCACAATATGCAACTTAACTCATAAAATTGTGCATTAAACCACACCTCGACACACTTTCGAGTTCAAGAATCAATCAATTAGCATGCAAATTCGATAAAAACAATCAATGCAAGAATTATTCAATACATGAACATGCTATTTCCAATTTAAACATTAACACAAACACCTTATGTGCAAATAAATCAACTCATGAATGTGTAATGTTTATCAATTTCACATCTCGACACAATTCGAGTTCAATAATCAAGCCATAAACATGTGAAATTAATTCAATTAATCAATATAAGAATTAATTAGTACATGAACACGCTATTACTCAATTCAATTTCAAGGAAATAAGCAATTAAGCAATTTTGTACACAAAAGCACTTATTCAAGAATCACTTAATTGAAGAATCACTTAAATCAACTAAGAGAATTATAAGCTAACCAAAATTGATGATTGAAGAAGAGGAATTGGAGAGAGATCGGCCGGAAAATGGAGCTCGGAGGGAGAGAAGAAGCGTTCGGGATCGGCCTTGACGGAAGGAGAAAAGGCGGATCGGTTCGGTCCGGTTGGAGGCGAGACGGAAGGAACGCGCGCTTCGCGCGGTGGAGGCCGGAACAGAAGGAGGAGGGCGATCACGCAGGGAGGCCGGTTGGTTGGAGGCAAGGCGGAGGAGTGGGTGGTTGGCCGGTGCAAGGAGGAGGACCGGTCGGTTCCCGGTAGGGAGAAGAGAGAGTGGGGGGGGAAATTGATTTGACTTTTTTTGGCTTTTTCCTTTTGTGAGTTGAGAGAAAAATGATAGAAAAGAGAGTGATTTGAGAGTGAAAATTTAACAAATGCATTCTCCTTCCCGAATTATGAGAGTAAAATTTGATTTATAGGTGGAACATTGGGCTTGATGTGCATTGGACTCAAGATTGGGCCCAAATTGCCTTTATCCGACAAAATTTCGTGAACAGTGCCAAACATCGAGAACCGTGCCGAATTTGAAATTGGACCCACCACGAAAAATATCCAGAATGAAAAATTGTGTCGCGCTAGACAAAATTTCGACTCGATCCGATGAACGGTTAAGGAGATATTAATTTTTGAAGTTTCAGCTCTCATTTCGGGGCATCTGACACATGCAAAATTTAATAGCACCACATGGGGAAAATGGTTCGAACGGGGATCTTCGGATCAAAATCCGAACTCGGGCTGTGCACGAAGATTGAAGCCAACAAAATTTGTGAACTTTTGACACCAGGCCCATCAAGTTACGATAAAAATTGAGCGAGATATGATTTTTTGAATGTTGTGCATCATATGAAATAATGCTCGGTTCGACTCAAATACACCTCCAAAGAATAAAATTCTGGTATTGATCCATAAGGAATTAGCTCTCATCTCGAACACGAAAGTTGAAGAGGACGTCGAGACGAAATTTTAGGCACCAGAACCACTCAATTTCGACGTTCCAATCGGGAGTTATGAATTTTTTAGTGTACCCTATACATGGTTCAACCATAAAACTCAGTTTATTCCACTTGAAAGATTAATTTTCCGGAGGATTTCCTCACACAATTAGCTTTCGACCCGAGAATAAAAGTTGGAGATGATATCGAGAGAGACTCGCCAGTCTAAAATCAGTCGAAAATACCCAACAAACTGAGAGTTATGAATTTCAGAGCGTCCGAAACACAAAAGAAACAGAATTCCTTTTTTTAAGAAATAAACTGTCGGAGTCCTTCCTTGATGATTTGACTTTCAATCTGAACAGATAAACCAGAGGACGTAATGAAATGGTTCCAACATCCGTAAAACCAACCTGATACAAACTTCTGACCAGAAGATCATGAATCAAGCATACGAATCGAAAAATATCAATTTCTAGTTCAAAATAGTCCGAATTGGCAGAAACACACAGTTTCTTCCACAACCTGGGGTGCTCTTAACCTCATAACCATGAGATCAATGACATGCATGTATTCTCATGATAATGGAACTATAAGCCAAAAAAGTTTAAATGAAGAGGGTAAATTTTGGGGTACAACACCGTGCCACCTTGAAAGAAACGTTGAATGTTTGTTGCCTAATTCTCATAACAGAAGGGTGACAAAGGTCGAGTTTGGGGAGGATTGGATTAATACAAATGGAAGGGTGAAATACAACATAATCGAGTTGAAGAATGATGAAGATGTGAATACCATGTAGAAATCCTTTTTCCGTAGGATAACTAAAGGTTCAATCGAGTTGGACGCAGAAATCCGAAGATCCGTCGGTGACATAACAAAGATGCTGAAGCGTCCAGAGTCATCCGGTAGTGGCTAGATTTTCATGTTTAGGAATACTATTTATGTTTGTTGTTTGTTATATATGTTTGTTAATTATGTTTGTTTGTTATTCATGTTATGTTATTTCTTCATCGAATCGAAACATGTACTCGCAAAAAGATTATGCAATCATAATAACATATAATCTACATAGGCCCTCTGCAGGCAACATCGGCCAACCTAGCTAAATAAGTATAAACCTCGCCATGAAGGTTTACCAACCCTATGAGATTATCTAAATGAATAACTATGAACTATAGGCGGATGTCCTGGTATCCTGCGGGAGGTAGAGGTGGTGGTGATGGCTCGGAAGAATCCTTGGTACCTGAAAACCCTAAAACATCAGATGTTGCAATCAGTGGTATGACCCGAAGATGTGATACACTATGAAACCACTCCAGGTATCCATCTTCTCACTTCCCATGCTACTAAACCTCAACGGTTGTATCCAATATCTTACGGGAGGATCTGAGAATGTGATTCTGAAACCATCTATCAATGCCACCAGATGGAGACTCTAGAACCAAATAAGGGATGTCATGTACATAACCATACTGACGTAGACACATCTCAGGCAAGTGTCTAGCCACATGGTTCTCCCATCTAACATTCCTTGAATATAAAGTAGATATCTCAAATGGACGATGAGGACGGTGAGATGTATACGGTGTCCAGACGACATCCTCCAAGGTCAGAGCATCCAACCTCCTATTGTACTCCATCAAATCTCCTAGAATAGCCTGTTTGGCCTTCCAACTCCTCGCACATGGATTAAATGCCTAGACACGTTGGATCTTCTGTTCACAGATGTAAGGGAAACACTAGTATATCCAACACAGCATAAATAAAAACCAACAAATAAATACACCCAAATAATTAATAAAAACCATCAATTAAATTATAGTATACCTGTAACAAGCTAAGGTAATCAACGAGCTGCCTAGTATCATGACAGGAAGCAACGTCAAGTGCCGTGTACATCATGGTCAAGCCTGCCACTCCACAATCCCAACATGAAGTGTCAAGTACGCTGAATAGAGTCAAGTACTGAACATCAATATAAACTCATGACTTGTCCATAAAGAGAGTACATGCCACTAGATGTAGCATATACGCCCTAACGACAGCCTAATACTTCTGTGCCGCCAAAAGCTTCCCATATAACCTCCTCAACCAAGATATCCTAAGGTGAAATCTCAGAGTCTCACCAAACTCCTTTAGCACCTCTAGCTCAAAAACCTCTAAATCATCCATAACCATGCACACTGTCATCGCTTGGTCCCTATGTACTAGTGTAAAAATGTACCAGCATTCAGAAAGTGAAAGAGAACATCCGCGTCATCATAAGTCATTGTCATATACTCAAATTAAAGATGGCAAGATGATATCTTCGGGTGCCACCTCTTAACAAAATCTGATAATAAGGAGGTTTTCAACATAGTCAAGGAGCAATCAGCAAAGTCCATAATAAGTACCTCACACTGCCATATCCTATAAGTGACATGGTCCACATATCCTATCAGCACATACCTTCTAAAGGTTATCCAAGGAAACCTCCATCAATGTGTACTGATGGATCTATAGACGAATGAGTTGTGGTGTCTATATCAGCGGGGGACACCATGTCAACTCGCTCAGCAACAGGCTCTTACAACACAACATTAACCTCCTGCAACACATGCTCCTCAAATACCGACTCCTCAATAGAAGAAGTATGTACCTCCACAGTAGGAGTCTGTACCTCCTCTACAGGTGCCTGTATATACAAAGTCAAATATATAATACAAGGAAAAGTACATCCTCCCACTTAAATCACAAAAGCAACCAATTAGCAATGCAACAAAAGCGAAGTTGTACCCCTAACAATAATGAAAAAGCCAAAACAACAGCAGTGCAGTCACTACCATTAGAATCAACAATAATGCAGACTACCATATACTCTCTCCGTCCCAAATTATAAGTCACTTTGTCAAAAATATTTGTCCCAAATTATAAATCACTTTAGAATCCCAACACAACTTTTTGCCTAATATACTCTATACTATTTATTTCACTTTCTTTTTTCATTCTTTTAATTTCGTTTTTCAATATAATTATTGAATGACATATTTGTAAAGTTATACAATATTTTAATTTTTCATAAAGTAATAATTTAATTTCTTAATTCCTGTGAAATGGCGAAAATATCTACAATTTGGGATGGAAAAAGTACATAAGTATCAACAAAAATCTAATATAAAAAAAACCAAAAATATAACAACACCAATGAGAACTCCATAAAGAGCAGCATCTTGACCCGATCAAAACAACAAGCATGAAAATAAAAAAAATCTCTACGCACCTCTGCAACGAAACAAAAAATCTAGAACGGAACAATACTCTGATTTCGAACAACTTAGACTACTAAATTGACATTCCCCAATACCGCATTGAGCTTCAAACCTTGTAATTATCACTTTTGACTATATCCTCGAGTTTCTCGCATTAATAACAATGCATAACAAGGCCTGCCACTGGAATCAAGCACCATTAGGATATAATAAGCAAAGGTTGTTACTTTTGATGTTGAGCCACTTTCATGACAACACCTTCACTTCTTAAAACTTATTATCAAAGCATTATTGTTTATTATGAAATAGCTTCCTGTTTCTTTCCTTCCAAATAATCCAGATACAGAAAACCAGACCACAAATACTCGTTGAGAATAGATTTTGTCGCTACTTATTAATGTTGAGTAAATCAAAAGAAGTATTTTGTTATCGTATCCATAGAGACTGGAGCAATATTACCAATGTTAGACTATTTATATCCTTCAAGTTAAGGTTTCATAAAGATTAATTTAAAAATAGTAACGAAACGTTAAATATCCTAAACAAAACAAACAAAGTTTTAATATGATAAGTCATCTTGCAGGGATTAAATTTCTTCTACCTTTTACACATGTGACATAACAATTACTTTCTGCATAAATATTTAGTCATTCATACCCCCACATACTTTTCAAAACAACATGTATGTCTACAAGATAGTTTTAGGATTCTAATCGTTTTGTTTAACCGATGATGTCTCAATTGATTAAACAATCTGATGGTATTAAGACAAGTATTTGTCAAGGAGATTAAACCTAATTATAGATTTAACAATTAAACTTAATCGATTCTTTATCTTTAAGTCATTATTCCAAATTTAACTTTCATTAACAAATCAAATTCATAAGATTTGACAATAATAACAAGAAAAAATCGATAATCATGAAAACTTGTTTATATTAAAAGTATAATCGAAAAATATACATACATTTACGGTATATTCTTCCTATCCCAGCAAGAGAAGGAGGTTTAGCTAGCCACATTTATGGTAGCTTGTACAAAAAGGAAGAGTTGAAGATGAATGAGAATCAATGATGATTCCCCGCTCCTTGATGCGTATCCAACTCGATTCTTTGATTCCCTCCCTAAGTATCTATTACAACTCTGTTGGACAAAATATAGTAAATATTACAAATTGTTTTCAAAACATAAGATGATATCTCTCTGGGTTGCTCTTGGTCCCCTTTTATAGTATTTTCTAGCCGCATGAGTTTGCTTAGTAAGGTGAAGTCCTCTAAGAGAACTATCCTTTCTTCTCCACTAATTTATGAGCTGTCAAACCACCTTTCAAGAGCCGCCAAACTTCTCTAAGTATAGTTCACTAAGCAAACTTCCTTCGCTGCTCCTCGCTGCTAGCAAACTGGGATGTTATATCTCTAACTTTGTTTTGCTAAGCAAACCATAGTTCGCTTAGAGAATCGGGCCTTCGTTGCCTCTCGGTTCTTTGCTGCTAGTGAACCTGGATGTTTTTCTTTTGGATTAAGTTCGCTTAGCAAACGTGTCTTTGCCACAAGCTCGCTGTTAGTGAAACAATACATATTTTTGTTTTGCTTTTTCCCTCATTTGATTTATTCCTACAATAATCAACCACACAACATTAGAACTATATTTTTCTTGACAAAGTGTGTATAATTTCATGAATAAGTGCTTCATTAATTCGATAAATGTTATTTTTCGTAAGTGAATATTATCCATTTTTGGGCATTTATCAAATTCATCCAGACTTGAATTCTTGTTTGTCCTCAATCAAGATCATAAAAAATTTCCTCTAATCACAGTTTTGTTTTCAATCATTTCTTGAGATGATATGGTTCAAATGGAATATGCTTGTTGTAAATGGTCTTTGTTCTTTTTCGCCTTGTTAGAATCAAAGCATGGTTATGCACTAATGGGCTTATATACAAAGATCATTTTATGCAATCAATAAAGCAAATAATATCTTTTCTCTTTGAATCATCCTATCACTAATCTTCATAAAAATGATGAAGATTTCTTTGAAGTTTTTGGTGGTAAACTGAACTCTCATTAATAACATTGTCAACATCCTGATCGATTCATATTTTCACATTGACAATTTCTTTTTGAAACATTTTATGAGCATAGTTCTCAAGGCTTTGTTGTGTTTGTATTTTGGATAGGTTTTGTGAGTAGGATATGTTTGTTAAGGATAAATATGAAACTTTGGTTTGTAAACTTCTCTTTTGATTTCTCCTCTTTCTTTGGTTTTAAGTATTTTAGAGAGACTGTGGTTTTCTTCTTCATACTTTTTTTCATTTGTTGCTTTTTTCTTTCTTTATTTTGTGATGTATAGTCTCTCCCAAACTTTACCTTTTTCTTTCTTCTTTTCATGAGTAATATTTTTCTTTTTGTTTTGCTTGAAACCATATTTTTATGAATTGGTTTTGGCTTTTCAAGAGTTTTTGTTTCAAATGATTTTTTCAGTTTTAACTGGTTTTTCAAGAGTTGTTTCAATTCATCGGGTTGTGTTGAGGTTTTTTGGATGAAAGATTTTTCTCAAACAATGGCTTTAGACTTGATTCCTTTTATGATCCATAAAAATTTCAAAAATAATCGTTAGACTTCACATGAATTAATCGAGTTTCAATCAATGATTATTAGAAATCATCTCTATTAGTGCACAATGGAAGACTCCTCGTTTTTTCCGTTTTTTGGATATATGATTCAAGCAAGAAGATATGTGTTTGTAAAATTGAAGCATGAAATGATTTTGTAGGAACCACATATTTCAAAATCATACTATCATTCTACAAAGCTTTAAAACATATACCTTTGCCTTATGCATTTTGTCCGAATTTTATTACCCCTCATGTTTGTTGAAAACAAAAATTTGATTCTTTGGTAGTTTTTGAACCCTTTATGAGGATAACAAAAACTTAACAAGCATGTATAATAACAATAGCAATTTTTTAAAACAAACTTACGGCATACCAACCGTTTAAAAGAGTATTGTGATACGGTGGGAGATTTGACTTGTTTGTTTTGCGTTTTATCGCAAATGTTGCGAATAGCAAGAGTCGCCACTGACTTTTCTTTTATCCAATTAAGGAAAGGCAAAAAGAACAGGAAAATATCTTCGTTAGATTATGAGTACGGGAGACAGTTATGAAAAGGGAAGGTATTATCACCCTTTCCATCCGTAGTTCTCTACGGGCTCTTAATTGCTTAGCTCACTTTATAAATTTCTTTCTATGTGTGTCTGAAAAGATATTTTGAAAAGACATTTCTCTTTGACTTCGTAATGATTCTCGCTGAAATGTATACGAAGTATTTGGAAATGTTTTATTTTGGAAAAGTGTTTAACTTTGTAATGATTCACGCCGGAATGTATACAAAGTGTTTGAAAAGTTTTTGAAAATAGTGTGAGGTGTAAAAAGTATTTTTGAATTGATTGGAGCAAGCAAAAGAGTCTTATTACCTACTCAGAATGGTCGTTTCCATGTTATTTTGCTTTCCTTTAGAATAAGGCTATCCATACCATTAGTTGGTAGGTAATCTTTGTTGGTGTAAGCCCTAGAGGCCAATACCTTTTGATACTTGTATCAAATTATTTATTAATAATAAAAGGCTTTTTCTTTATTATGTTTGCTTTTTGAAAATAATAAAGTCCCTAGAATAGTTAGTCTGTTTAATGCAATGTTAAGTATGACTTAATCATGAGATCCATTAAACACAAGGACACTATTCTTAAAGTATCCATAATCGAGCTTTATTGTGAAGCGGGATAACATTAAAGCATTGAGGTTATTATGAAGATAGACTGATGATCACATCTCATGGATCATGGATAAGGAGTTATCAAGTCTTGACATAGGTATAAATATTAGGAGTAATATTTATACTGGATTGACCCGCTATGAGAATACTACATAGAATGTTATGCAAAGTGTCATAAGTTATTCTCATGGTGATAAGTGGTGTATACCACCCTTCGACCTGAAACCACTATGGACCCTAGATGTAGAGTCAAGTGCCTTATTGTTGATCAAACGTTATCCATAATTGGATGACTATAAAGACAGTTGATGGGTACTTCACAAAGCATGATGAGGGACATGAGTGACCTAGATAGAATTTGCCCATCCTGCTGTTTACAGTGATTTCTGGTAAACAACCGCTAGTCTTCCAATTTACTGATTATTATTGGTTACTTGCAGGATCGACTAGATTGATCCTAGGACACATGTGTCATAATTGATTCCTATGTTCAAACCCATTATCTCAATTAACTCTTAAGAGACTTCTCTAAGATTGTCTATGGAAATATATTGATTGTATAAAGAAAGACTTCGAATTTAAACTTAAATTTTGATAATTCAATGTAAGGATAAAGATTATTTAAAAGATAAAATTTTCTGGACACGTAAAATGCTTTGAACGAAAAGATAAAGTAAAAGTGCAGTTTCTAAGGAAATAAATGTGTTTACAGGCAAGTGAAACAAGAACAGGAAAGGAAATCGAAAGAATCTATGAATGTAAGTGCAATAAAATTGAAACGAATATAAAAGAACTTGTATTTAAATTGTAAAGGATTATGATGTTCATAACGTACATTTCGTCTCCTTGACTAGTTTCCCTTCAGTTACGGTAGTTTGAGTATTTGAGATTTTTTTAGTACATAAAACGAACACACCAAATCTAACATAAAAACACCTATTTATAGTGTATGGACCCTAACGGTTCTACTTTAACATTGCGCCACGTTTGAAGCATGTAGACCTCCTTCGTTCACTGACTTCCATGCGTCTTCTAACAATGGCGCTCTTATTTAAAATTCGAATCCTTAATCTATTTGAAATTCGAATTCTAGGTTTACTTGGATTTCGACCTGATCTTCTGTTTAGACCGTTCCAATACTGGCACATTCAACAAAGGAATTTCTTCACATTTTAAATACTAAGGTCTCCAATAAAAATTCCACTATCTATCACTGGCAATCGAAGAACCCCTCTTTTCAGAACAAAAATGTCTTTATATTTCACCAACATTTATTATTAATAAGAGCTTCTTCTCCCAGGTTGATTCGAAATATATTTTACTTCTGCCAATTTATCCAATCGAAATTTCCAGCTAACAAATTGCCCCTCAAGAACATT
The DNA here is from genome assembly GCA_021764765.1 of Vicia sativa. Classification (NCBI taxonomy): domain Eukaryota; kingdom Viridiplantae; phylum Streptophyta; class Magnoliopsida; order Fabales; family Fabaceae; genus Vicia; species Vicia sativa. The sequence goes on from CM038794.1 coordinate 192,527,863, forward strand.
TATTTTGATAGATATAAAGAAATACTTTTTCTTGAATGTCCCATGCAATTTCGATACACCAATGGTGATCACACTGTATATGACGTCAGAGTAGGTATCCAACTTTTTGCAAATGTCCAATCAGCACACCTAAACGTGCTATCATAGCAGTTTAAGGCTAATAATTAGTGACAACATGTCACTTCCCAAGTGACAACACGTCACTTCCTAGGAAGTTGAAAAATTCACCTTTTCTCCTTTCAATAAAATAGTTACACGTGTCCCACTTTTTTCCAAAGGTCAAAAACTTTCCTAATCGTTGGAGAAGGCTATAAAAGCACTTCATCTTTGTTATACCCCAAAATTTGCCCTCCTACTTCTCAAAATATTTCATACATCTATACTCAAGGATTCCTCAAGGGTTGATCAGACAAACCCTCTCATAGACAATCAACCCAAACTAGGGTTTGGCAATTCTCAGATCAAGATGGACTTCCAACATCTCCAATGGTCATCATGCCTCCTCATATGCTTCAAAGACTCTCCATGTCAAGTTTCAAGCCTCACAAGTCAAGTTTTCTCAGACAATTGCTCAGATGGTTGAAAATCAGTTGTATTGGACAAAAAGTCAATTGTGGTCAACATACAGTCAAACTTCCTGATTTTTGGTCAACATCCTCATTTTGAAGTCACATTCATCATTTGATCAAGGGTTGATCATGATTCATCAAGAAAACTCAAGATTTGCACAAAAGTCAAACTTTCCAAATTAGGGTTTTTCAATGAAAAGTCAACTGAACTTTGACTGAGCATAACTTCTTCATACTTTCTCAGAAAGTTTTCCACCACCTCTCATTTTGAAGGAAATTCAATTCTCTACAACTTCATGTCTCACAAGAATGTTCAAAAAATGCTTCATTTGGAAGGTATGGATCAAAATATTACAGGTCCTTTTCAAAGTCAACAAAAAGTCAACTTTTTGTTTTGAAGGTTTATTGAGCATGGAAACTCCAATTGAGATGAAACCAAAGAGGTTGGTTATAGGACACTTAGTGTAACACCCCATCTAAATACCCCGAATATATTAATTAAATTAATATCTAAATCATCTTTAATCAAAGTTAACACGGAAAATGAGGGATGTCACAATTAATAAATAAAACAAACTTCATTCAACTAGCCATGCTACACTGAGGATCATTATCCAAATAAATCAATCAATTTAAGACCATGTCTTACACAGCGGAAATACCAAATCAAAATTTAATAAACCATCATGGTTCTCTAAGAATCCAACTAAAACAATTAAACGATAATAGTTCTCTTAACTAAACGTTCCCCAGTGTTACAATCTAATCAGAGCATGACACTGACACGCGGACTTATAAGATAAGCTCTAGAGCCATCCTCACCAACTCCTCAGCTGCTAACTTTAATCTGAAATTGTAAAGTAAGGGTGAGACTTCTCATAATTAAAACACATTATAAGCTTCTCATTTAACAATATATTACAAGCATATCATTTCACCCACTTAACACAATTCAGAATTCATCATACAACCATATTCATATAAGTCATCATGCATAATCAATAGACAACAAAAGAATTGCAACACTGGAAGACATCCTAACATGTTACTGTGATACGGTGAACTGACTTTTAGTTTTTGTATCGCAAATGTGCGGATAGCAAGAGTCGCCACCGACTTTTATTTTTATCCAATTAAGGGAAGGTAAAAGTACATAAAAAGACCTTCGTTAGATTCTGAGTACGGGAGAATGGTTATGAAAAGGGAAGGTGTTAGCACCCCTTTCCATCCGTAGTTATCTACGGGATCTTAGTTGCTCTTAGATCACTTTAAAAATTGTGCTTTCTGTGTGTTTGAAAAATGTTTTGAAAAGGCATTTCGCTTTGACTTTGTAATGATTCATGTAGGAATGTATACAAAGTGTTTGGAAATGTTTTGTTTTGAAAAGAGTTTGAACTTTGACAAAAAGTGTGAGGTGTGAAAAGCATTTTGATAGAGCAAGCAACTAAAAGTCTTATTACCTACTCAGAATTGGTCGTTTTCGTGTTATTTTACGTTCCTTTAGAATAGTGCTATCCATACCATTAGTTGGTAGGTAACCTTATTCGTTGGATGTAGAAGGGACATTCGAAGGGACATCGGATGGTCATAGAAAGCAACTTGTAGGAAGTATCCTAGCACATTCGAAGGGACTATCATCATTTTTCGTAGGCGACAATCGAGGGTCAAGATCATGTATTCGGAGGCGACGTCGTGGGTCTTATGATCTTTGTATCAAAGGGACTATGATGATTTGTTTGGAAGGCAACGGTGCTAGAATACCTCTACGTTCGAGGGACATGACCAATTGAATTCGTAAGGCAACGAGAGAGAATTACCCTAAGGGGTGCATGTGTGAAGAAGTGTGTTGATTTCAGATATTTTATCTTGAAAATTATGAGTGAGCTATGTTGATTTTAGTCTTTCCATACACGCCTAGTTACTAGCAGTTTATAGGGTGCGGAAATTAAAATGCGGAATGTAAAGTGCGGAAAGGTAAATGTCCTACGCTATTACATGGCTTTGGGGCAGATACATAATTTAAACTTGCGGAAAATAAAAACCTAATTTAAACTATTACATCCCATGAGCAATTACATTATTGGAAAAAAGAAAACAGTAAAAGAAACCGTCTGAAACGGAATAACCTGTGAAAAGATAAGAAAATCGGAAAATATGATGAAATCGAAATAAGAGAAAATGTTAGAAAAAATGCAAATTTTTAATTGGAAAAAATATGACATGCTGGAAATAACATAAATATGCTAAAATAATTTTTTTGGGATTTTTTGAATGCAATTTAATAATTTAAAATGAATTAAAATTAATTAAAATGCAAAATTATGAATAAAAATAAATATGCATGCAAAATTATATTTTTTAATTTATTAAATTAAATAAAGGTTTTCTGAAAATAATGTAAAAGGAAAAATAATTTTTGATGATTTTTTAATGCAGAAATAAAATTATGAAATTAATTAAAATAACATGCAAAATATTAAAATAAAAGAAAATATGAAAAATAGTTGAAAAGTTTGAAGTTTGTGAAAAAGAAAACAAAACCGGTCCCTGGATGGATCGAACTCGGGACCTTTGAGAGGATCTTGGAACAGTGAATGCCTTAACCACTAGGCCACGTTGCATCTGGTGTTATGGAACGAAAACGTGCAACTATGAGCAACACGCGTCGCTGCCTGGTGAAGTCAATGCACGATCAGCACGGTGGACCCCGGTTATTTTGAACGGACGAATCAGGGCAAGCCATTGTGCCACGCCACCCCGTGCCGGAGTCAGCCAGGTCAACGACGCCGGAGCCCTAGCTCCGTTCGTCTTCTCCGGTGACTGTGATTTTAGAACCTGCAAAACACGAAATTTAAGAGCAAAAGAAAGGTCTTGTCCACCTATTTCGACCCTTCCGAGTTCAATGGGATTGTCCGTTTCGACTGAATCGGCCTGTACAGGCCGGTTCGAAGCTTCTCCGTTTAGAAACCCTAAGAATGGCAAAACACGATTCTAACGTCCAAACCCTCGAACGATTGCCCAGATCTCATCCATGGAACCTCATGATCACATTGCAAGCATTAGAATTGATTTACACACGCAGGATAATAAAATGCCAAAATCACAAAGTTTTGAATATGTATGTATGTATATGCATCGATTCTGAATGGTTTGATCAATAATAAGAGTGCATTCTTACCCAAACTTACCCTCTGAGCACGACGGAATGATGTTTGAGGGCTGAAAGTGGCTGCTTTTGAAATTCGATTTTTTCAAAGTTTTGAGAAATTTTTTGCAAGAATAAGGGTTTGGCTTGAGCTAGGGTTTCGTGTTGCTGGCTTGTGACATTGCTGAGTATTTATAGAGGCATTTGAGAGAGGAAAAAGAGTGAAAAAAGATTGATCAATCAATGTGTAATATTTCTCATTCAAATAAAATCAAATTTCCTTAAAAATTTGATTTTTTCTTTCCATATGCATGCTATCACGAATTTGGTATGCTTGGTGGGCTATCTTGGACTTCAAGGAAAATATAAATCCAATCCATTTGAAAAAATATATTATTTTCATATTTTATATAATTTATTTTTGAATTAAATGTTCTAAAATTCAAAGATAAATCATAAAAATAGAAAATCACCATGGCCAAGCATTTATGGGTCAATAATAATGTCATGAACAAGTTTGGATCAAAAGATTTTAGGCCCATTTGGAAAATTTTGCATTTTGACCAAAATGTCCTTTTGTCAATTGTCCAAAATTGCCCAACTTGAATAGTGTATCTTACTCATTTTTCCACATTTTTGAGTGTTCTTGGACTTTTTGAAAAGCTCTAAGAGTCCTCTAACCAACCTTTTTGGTCTCATCTCAATTGGAGTTTCCATGCTCAATATATCCTCAACAAAATGTTGACTTTTTGTTGACTTTGAAAATGACCTGTAATGTTTTGAGCCATACCTCTCAAATGGAGCATTTTTTGGACATTCTTGTAAGACATGAAGTTGTAGAGAATTGAATTTCCTTCAAAACAAGAGGTGGTGGAAAATTTACGAGAAGTATGAAGAAGTTATGATCAGTCAAAGTTCATTGACTTTTCATCTAGAAACCCTAATTTAGAAAGTTTGACTTTTGAGCAAATCTTGAGTTTTCTTGATGAATCATGATCAACCCTTGATCAAATTATGAATGTGACTTCAAAATGAGGATGTTGACCAAAAATTATGAAGTTTGGTATGTTGACCACAGTTGACTTTTGTCCAATACGATTTTCAACCATCTAAGCAATTGTCGAGCAATCTTGACTTGTGAGGCTTGAAACTTGACATGGAGAATCTTTGAAGCATATGAGGAGGCATGAAGACCATTGGAGATGTTGGGAGTCCATCTTGACCTGAGAATTGCCAAACCCTAGTTTGGGTTGATTGTCTAGGAGAGTTTATCGATCAACTCTTGGGGAATCCTTGAGTATGGATGTATGAAATATCTTGAGAGGATGGAGGGAAATTTTGGGGTATGACAGCTGCCCTGTTCAATCTTCTTGTCTTGGAAGGGTTAGATTGACACGCTTTGTCTTCGTGACACGAAGGTAGAAGATGATTGAACACTATACACAAAATTTGCACTATTTGTTGGTGGATGATGCGGGAATGGGCTTCAGATGCCATTTGGAGAAGGATACTTATTTGGGGGATGAGTCGTGCGCTAGACTGGAATGTCGATAGGAGAATCGTAGATGGGCTTAGGATGCCATCTGGAGATGGGGAGTGAGCCATGCTAGGCTCGTGTTCACCTTTGAATGAGAGTTATTGGCTTGTTTGATTTTTAACCAAATATGGCGATACGAAAGTGGAGAAATGTTGACAAGTAGTCGGAGATGGGCTTAAGATGCCATCCAAGGTATGAGTCGTCGCATGAGACTACGTAGTTGCGGTTGATAATAAGAAGGATTGAGAATAAAATCTTCGTCTTGATTACTCGAGGATAGTAAAGTGTGGATATCGTCCACTGTTGTGCATCGGTGTTGATCCATTGCACATCGGAGGATAACCGGGTGGTCTTCGATAGTTTTCCGTCGGTTCGGGCTTAATCTGGACCGATCGTCGGAGGACAAGGGTGGTCTTCGAGATAGTTTTCCGTCGGTTCAAGCTTAATCTGGACCGATCGTCGGAGGACAACCGGGGTGGTCTTCGAGATAGTTTTCCGTCCGGTTCGGGGCTTAATCTGGACGATCGTCGGAGGACAACGAGGGTGGTCTTCGGATAGTTTTCCGTCGGTTCGGGGCTTAATCTGGACCACTGTCGGAAGTGACTTTCACCTGTTTTTTTGGAAAAAACAAGAGAAACTTTGATAGGATATTTGTTAGTCTTATGCAAAGTATGATGCATGACAATGTGTATGAATGACATATGCATGAATTATGACTTTATGAGCAATGTATGAATGATAGATGTTGTGGTATTTCAAAACATATCCATCTTGAAGAAGATGCGGATGTTACATTTGAGGATTCGACTTGGCAGGGGATTCGGGTGGTGAGAACCCGCTTTTGAAGGAGAATAAAGATATCCTGGATTCCTCAGATGCACTATCTGACCAAGTCTTGGGCCTAGATATTGTTGAGGAAGGTAGAGATTTGAGAAGCTCGTTGTTGGAGATCTCATACATAGACCCTGTTGAGGAGAGTCTGGGAGGCAATTTGTTGGGGATCTTGTATGTAGATCCTGTTGGGAAGAATTAGGAGGCGCTCTACTGGGGATACTGAGTGCGGATCTCACTGGAGAGCATTTGATGGTTGCTGGGAGACTGGGTTGGGGTCTGTTGGAATCTCTGACCGGGGAATAGGAGATGTAGATTCTCTCGAGTCTGGATACCGCTGCTGGAGAAAAGGGGAATTATTGAGAGGCATCCGCTGGGGATAAACATCTTAGCCGGGGATGAAGTGTTACTGCTCGGAGACTGATGTAACATTTCTTAGTTGAGTGGAATCACTGCTCATGGATTAACATATACTCATTGGGGAGGTTTAGTGAGTGACACCTCTGCGGGGATTATGTTCTGCGGGGGGAATATTTTTGGTGACCTTCGTCGTCATCTCAATTCCTAGAGCCTGTAGTAACTACTTTTGTATGCCCGCTTTTCGTATATTTGTGGTTAGATTCTTATTGTCAAATGCGTATAGTCATTCAAAACAAACGTTGGACTTATTGCAAACGACAACAAAAAAAATTGTAAAGAGAAAGAAGCTTGCGTTTATTTGAAAGGGTGGCGTATGGCCGAGTAGTTTGTACACAAGAAGGTAAAAAGCTATCGAAACAATCTCGTTAAGTTCCAACTATGCTAGTACTCATATATTTCGACTATCTCATCTCCTTGCTTCGTTAGAAAGTGGTAGGTGATCTTCGCCATTTGAATCTTGAATCTTGATAGTAGTCTAAGCGGTAGGCATAGCAGGCGGGCGGGGCGGTTTTATATTCCCAAACCCAAATCCCGGATAAATCATTCCCATTTGATCCCGTCGGGATGAATAATTGAACCCAAACCGTCCCAAATGGGTTCGGGATCCCCACAAACCAAACCCAAACACACCTTAACCCAAATCCTTCCCGAACCCAAAAATCGTCCGAACCGAAAAGCCAATTCTAACAAATATGAATTTATATTACAAAAGTAAAATACAATCTTAAAGAATTTCAAACATATATTTCAAATAATAAAAATACAAACTAAAGTATTAATTCGGTAACCATACAATTAATATTTCAAATTAACAAAACAAATAATCCAAAATATAAAAACTAAATAAAAAAATACAAATTCATATTCAAACTACCATCCAAACAAACACATAGTAAAAGTATTCTACATTCAAAATAATAATAATAATAATAATAATAATAATAATAATAAGCAGGCGGGTTCGGGGCGGGTTGGGTGGGTTACATTCCCCATTACATCCCATATTTTGGAAAAACAAACCCGAACCCAAACCAGTCAGCGGTTTCCCGTCAAATTTAGGGCGGGTTCGGGAGGGTACCAGAGGGTATGGGTTATATTGCCATGTCTAGAAGCAGGTGATCTGGAAGAGACATAGTCGTACACTTAAATCCTAACTTTTGCCTAGACCGCCCTTTCGGGTTTTGGTCTCTGGGATACCCTTTTTGCCCAAGCCGCCTTTTGGGTTTCGACTTGCGGTGTACATGTTTTGTATATATCCTTAACTTTTGCGAACCCTTTTGGTTCGCCAGGATGCCCTTATTTTTGCCTAGGTTCGTCGACCTAGCGGGTCTCTTTTATGCGTAGTATTTTTTGACTATGTCTGCGTTCACGAGGTGTGGGAAGTCTTCACCATCCATGGTGCTAAGTATCATAGCTCCGGGAAAACACTATTTTGACTACAAATGGTCCCTCATGGGTGGGAGTCCATTTGCCCTGGATCACCTTGTGGAAGGATGATGCGCTTGACTACTAGATCACCGACTTGGTAGACTCGGTGCTTGACCTTCTTGTTAAATGCTCGATCATTCGTTTCGATAAATCATCCATGGCAAATGGATGCAGTCGTTCTCATCAATCAAATTAATCTGGTCAAGCCGTTATGCAGACCCATCTTCGCCTAACTCTGCGTCTGGAGGACTACGGTTGAGGTATCCCGAACCTCGATGGGTAGGGCTTCCATACCGTACACAAGAGAGGGGTTGCCCTTGATGTTCGTCTTTGTAGTCGATAACCATGAAGAGCAAATGGTAACATCTCATGCCAATCTTTGTAAGTCACCATCATCTTACGTATAATCTTCTTAATGTTCTTGTTGGCGGCTTCCACTGCGCCATTCATCTTAGGCCGATAAGGAGAAGAGTTGTGATGCTTGATCTTGAACTGCATGCAGAGTTCGGTGATCATCTTATTGTTGAGATTGGAGCCATTATCTATGATAATCCTTTCGGGAGTGCCATATCGACAGATAAGATTATGTTTGATGAAACGAGCCACAATATTCTTGGTAACAGATGCAAACGAGGCTGCTTCTACCCACTTGGTAAAGTAATCGATTGCCACAAGGATGAAACGATGTCCGTTGGAAGCTGTGGGCTTAATTTCTCCGATCATGTCAATGCCCCACATTGCAAAGGCCAGGAGTTAGAACATTCGGAGATGCGTGCACTTTGTTTGCATATATCTGGCATTTGTGACAAGATCGAGCGTAGTGGTGACAATCAGCTTCCATGGTGGACCAATAGTAACATGTTCTCAAAATCTTTTTAGCCATGGTGTGTCCTTGGAGGGGTACCAAATGCTTCGTGTAACTCTTCCATGATACGTATTCTTTGTTTCCGATCTACACAGTAGGGTAAGTCGTGTGGTTGCGCTTGTATAAGATGTCGTTGTTGAGGAAGAATTTGGATGCAAATCTTCTCATGAACTTCTTATCATTGACAGATGCCCCTGTGGGATATTCCTGAGTCTCAAGATACCTTTTCACGTCAGAGTACCAAGGTTTCTCTTACGTATCAAGCTCATAACAATATGTTGGTTCGTCAAACCTCTCAATGATGATCGGGGAGCCTCGTTGTCCCATCGACCTTGAACATAGATGACATAGTAGCCAATGAGTGCGCCAGCTGATTCTCTTCTCGTGGAATATGATTGAAAGTGATTTCTTGATAGGGGATCAAACTCGGAACATGCTCTCGTCTGAATGAGATTCGGATGCTTCGTATCCACTCGCCTGTCGGTGATCACTAAAATTGAGTCTCCATATACTTGCAAGAACTTGATTCTTAAATCAATAGCACTTTGATACCCATGATGCCGTATTCGGCCATGTTGTTCGTGCGAAACATAATCTGGCGGTGAAAGGCGTATGTCCGAAGGGGATGTAATGATGGCGCCAATGCCATTGCCAAGTGCGTTTGAGGCTCCATCAAAGACCATGGTCCATCGGGATCCTTGTTCGAGGTCCTTCGTCGAGCACAGGTTCTTCACAATCGTGACTAGTAAAACATCTTCATCGGAAATTGAATTGCATAGGCGATAGTCATCTACGGCTTGATGAGCCAAATGATCGCTACTACACTTCCTTTGATCGCTTTGAGAAGTGTCTTGGATATCGTATTCGGTCGGGATCATTTGCCATCTTGCTATTCTTCGGAAGTGGTTTCTCAAATATGTATTTTATCGGATCCATTTTGGAAATCAACAAGGTAGTATGAGTCAACATATCTTGTCTTAGTCGTGACCAAAAGCGTTGCAAGTTTTCTCGAGCTGTGAGTATCTTGTTTCCGGTCGGTAAACTTTTGCTAAGGTAGTATATTGCATGCTCTTTTCGACCGGACTTCGTCATGTTGCCACACACCCCATTGAATTCTCTAACACTGTCAGTACATGATGAGAGGTCTTCTTTCGTGACGGCATCAAGATGGGAGGATTACAGTGGGTACTCCTTGATTTTGTCGGCGATCGGCAATCGTCGTTCCATTCTACCACTTGATCTTTCTTGATAACAAAGATTGGCTCACAAGTAGCGATTAAGTGTGCAATGATCGCAATGTAGTTCAATCGGCCCGAAACCTCGACTTCCTTCTCGGTCGGGGGCTGGCATCTCTTGAATGGCTTTAACCTTGGCGGGATCAACTTCAATACCTTTTCACGACAACAAACCCTAGGAGTTTTCGGATCGACTCCAACGTGCACTTGTTAGGATTGAGTCTCAACACACTTCTTCAATCATCAAGCAGTTTACGCAAATGATCAAGATGTTCTTCTTGATATGTGATCGAGCTATCATGTCGTCGGCGTAGACCTCTATCTCGTGATGAATCATGTCATGAAATAATGTCACCATAGCGCGATAAGTGGCACCCGCGTTCTTGATCCGAGCAGCATAACCTTGTAATAGAAAGTGCCTAATAACAGTAGTCTTTTCCATGTCTTGAGGCCATTTTGATCGATTATAACCGGAGAAACCATCCATGAAGGAGAAAACCTTATCTTTGCGGTGTTGTCTACGAACATCAATATGAGGAAGTGGAAATCGTCTTTCGGACTCGCTTTATTCGGATCTACGTAATCCACACACATTCGAACTTTGCCATCCTTCTTAGCACGGGTACCACATTTGCAACCTTGTGGATAGGAAGTAACACTAAGCCGGTGTTGAGCTGCTTCATAACTTCGGCTTTGATTTTCTCGACATCTCGGGGACGCGGAACTTCATTTCCTTTGGAAAACCCTCTTTTTCGACAATCGGTGCACCACAATATCAATGTCTAAACCGGGCATGTCTTCGTATGACCAAGCAAAACCTCAATATAGTCTCGTAGCATCGAGACCAACCTTTCTTTAACAACATTCTCAAGACCGCTCCTATCTTGATCTCTTTTACATCTTCGTCGATACCCAAATTCACAACCTCAACTTGCTCTTCGGTGTGGTGTATAACTCTTCTTCTGAGCGGTCGGCAAGTTCTCCTGGCACTTCACAATCTTCCTCACTTCGTCTCCGTCTTGGTAGATCGGATTATCGAAGTCATATTTAGCAATAGCATATTGTTATTAGAGATTCGGACGATTCTGCGGTGTATCACGTGGGTGTGTGTAAGAAACACATAGCTTTTGAAGGGTGATAAAGTAAAGAAAGAAAACACAATTGAATGCAAAGTCCAACGATTTATTGAATGAAAATCATAAGCGACGGATAATAACCCTACATAAATAAGCCATGATGCCCCGGGTAAGGCACTAGGCTTTAGAGTTTATTGTTCAAACATAAAGAAATACGAAAAGCAAAACAAAAACAAGAGCAATTACTCCTGACTAAAGGAGATTGGTATGACGTCTTCAGTCTTCCAATTGCTGAGCCCATGATCTGGCGTTGGGAAGATCCACTTGCTGATGTCGAAGTCGTTGTCATCGTCTTCTATAGCATGGACTCCACTTTGGCTGATGCGGATAGGAAGTTGGCCGGCACGTTCGCGGCGTATCATCTTCTGACCTTTGATAGTGAAGCCTAAACCAGTCTTGTCGGATTTGAAAGGAAGATAAGGGAGCTGACCCCAAATAGTACTACCTTCTTCAATAGCAGCTTGAGCATCTTTCAGTGAAGCCATCCTAGGCGGAATTTGCGTGACTTCAGGAGTGACAGGAGAGTCAACAGGCATAACACTGGGAATTGTTTCAAAAGCTTGACAGGGAGTCTCGAAGAATTCACCTTCCACCTCGAGGTATCGAAATGACTGTAGATGATTGACCATATACTCTTCTTCACCACATACTGTAACAACTTTCCCTTTCACCGGATACTTGACCCGATGCAAGGTAGAGTATGGCCTTGCCCCATGTATCCAAGGGCGTCCAAGTAGGCAAGAGTGCTGGACGAATGTCCATGACAAAGAATGTGGAGTCAAAAGTGCGGGAACCGACTTTGACGGTGATGAGCTCTCAATCTTGTTAAGCTTAGAACCATCAAAAGCTCTCACAATTATGTCCTTTGGGTCTCGAGAACCAACCCTTCGACATCAAGTCGATCAAAAGCGATCTTGATAAGATATTGAAGCGAACGGTGTCAGCAAAACATGAGACAATGTAGCCCTTGCATTCCACGAGATGTGCAAGGCCTTGTTGTGTTCTTTCGGAAGAGTCAAATCAACATCGAGAGAAGCCTAGGCCGTTGTTGGCAGCCAGGCTAGCAATACAAACTTCAAGCTGGTCGGTGGTAGTGTCTTGAGGCGTGGCGTTCTTGAAACTTCACCAAGGCATTAGCATGAGCCTCGGAGCACAAGAAGCGAGCAAGCATGGAAATCTTGGATGGAGTTTGTCCCATTGTTCCACAACATTGTAGTCACTCTTCTTGATAATCTTGAATTTCCTCCATTTCTTGTTTGGAGGTGTCTTGATAACTTCCTTTGGTACTTGGTGAGTAGGATGAGTCATGGTTCTTTCCCTCTAGCTTGGGAATGGATTGAATAAATGGAATCGTTTGAGTCGCGGTGTCTTTTGGAGGAGATATCTGGAGAGAATACTCTTAGGTTACGGTCACCTTACTTGATCCGGTGATGTTGTCGATGTCGGGAATGGTAGCTTCATAAGATCTTCAATGGTCGAGGAGTCTTGCGCCATGATAGTAAACATCGACTCCATAATTCCAAGGGATAGCCTTGTCGGAGGAATATGGGCTGGCCTTGGAAGTGATAATGAGAGGTGCCACTCTGGCACAGGATCGTGAGAGGAAATCCTTATTGTGTTAACATCGGCATAATCTTGGAAATCGTCACCCCATCAGCCTTAACATCTTCAATAGGAATCTTGTAACTCGAGGCGAGTGTACTTCACCATGTAATCATACTTTCCACTTGGCTTCAAGGTATCCCACGATGGTACCGTTTCATTCGCATTGTCGATCTTCAACTTAGACATTTCATCACCACGACACGCGGTGGTTTCGGGAATAGTATCTCACGGTTATCCATCATGCCTGAACATGTCTTCTCAACCAAGCACGACCATCAGTGCGAGATGGGCACCAACGATTCTCTGGGCATCTGGATTGACACGGCTAGCAAATTCTTCTTAACGAGTCATCGGAGGAATGGTCGAGTCATCTATGTTGAAAACATAAGTATCGTCACCAACAACATTGGAACTCTTGTCATGATTAGGCATGGCGCATTGATCACATTCGGGTCTCAACGGGAGGATCAAACTCAATGCTTAGCTTCAATCATATCTTGAATCTTGTTCTTGAGCCCAACAATTGTCGATTAATAGTGCCACAGGCTATTGGAATGGTAAGCACACTTAGCATTAGGATTGTATTTTGGAGAGGAGGTGTTGACATTGGGGAGGATCCCTCAAAGTGTCGGCTCGCTTTCAACATGTGTTGCAAGGCTTGCGACAATGGCATGTTGATCTTCGTAAAGCATCTTCGTTCGCGTTACGGTTACACGTTGTCTCGGCGAGGTTGTCTTGATGTAGGATTGGAGATCACAGTTGAGCACGGTCGGTCTTGGCTCGGCTTTTCGACCATACCGGCATTGGCTTCTTTCTTACCACCAAAAGATCTCTTAGCGTTTGAAGATGTCTCTACAGAATCTTTCCACTCTTGATACCGGACATCGCTCGCTTGTCGATATCAGCTCGGTGAATCCGGTGAAGAGTTTCAATCGGATGATTGAAGAAGGGCTGTCGGTGTTCCATAAACATATCAACCAACTCCCTATTGGACAAGGGTGGTTGAACTACACTGCTAGATCTCTCCATTTACGAGCATACTCCTTGAACTTCTCATCACGACCCATAGACATGCTTTGTAGTTACATGCGAGTGGGTGTCAATTCGACATTGTACTCATCTTGCAGAAAGCATCGTAAGTAACTCCAAGTACGGATACGGTCATTCTCTAGGCGATAGTACCATTCCAAGCGGGTTCGGACAAACTCTCTTGAAAATAGTGCATCCACAACATCATCGGTGTGGGGATTGATCTTACGGACATAGGACTTCAAATGCGACTTAGGGCAAGACATGTCGTCATACTTAGAAAAGTTGGAACTTTGAACTTGGGAGGAATCACAACACCGAGGACAAGACTCGGATCATCAAAATTCAGCCGGACATTTCGGTTTTCCACATTGAGACGGTCTTCAAGTTGCTTGTACTTGTCATCCTCATAGTATTGGCCATTATCATAGTTCTTCTCAAGCTCGGTGGCCTTAGCCATCCCCTTGTTACTTTGCTCTTCCTCCTTCTTGACACTTCCTTGAGAGAGCTCAATTCGACTAACCACTCTAGGACCTCCTTTGTAGCGTCACCCATGTTGTGAAGACCAACAACCTTCTTCTTCTGTTGATGAGCTTCTTGGATCTTCTTGGCCTTGGACCAAGGTGGTAAATCTGCTTTGAAACTAAGCATTCGAGCTTGAAGATCTTTGTGCTGTTCAAGAGCCATTTACGCTAAAATAAATAGCGAGCAAATGAGAAAACCAATCTTCAATGTACCTGTGATGCAATGTTATGCTATGATATGCAATGTTTATGCGAATGCAATGCAATGTTTTCAAGGACCTAAGAGATTTAAATTTGTTAAACAAGCAATGAACAAACATTTATTAGTACTCTTTTTATTCTTTTTCTTTTTCTTTTTTTTTTTAAGTACAAAAGATAGTTCAAAATAATAAAAGAAAAAACATAGAAAATCCTAAAGCTCTATGTCTCCCACGGGCGCTTCCTCTTGGTGCCGATGTAGGCGTTGATGTTTCACTCCTCGTGAAGTAGCTTGGTCAATTCTAGCACTTTCTTCTCACTTGCATAGCTTGAAGGTATCCCTCTCTTCTTTAAGTTGAATCCGAGATCTCTTCAAGTCTTCAAGATCGGTGGGCATGTCGGGATGGAGAACGATGTAGGGTCGTCACCTATAGCAGCAGGTTCCATAATTCTTGGTAAAGCAGTGAATGGCATCATGAGGTTTTGAGCTCGAGCTCGCACCCATTTGAGGTAAGGTTCCCAAGGAATGGAGTTTTGGTGCCCCAAAGTCTTGGTATCAGTCTTATTTACCATGCCCCAAGCGTGTATGAACCTTCGTCGGTAATTCTGGAGATCATGATTGTAGTCGAACACAATATCTTGGAGAAGCATATCATGAGGACCATCTCTTCGAGCAAAACCAAACTGACGTAGAGCTAGAGAAGGGTTGTAAGTAATACCTCCCCTTATACCAAGTAATGGTACATTAGGGAATTCTCCACAACGCTCAATGAAGGTGAAATCCTTTTGAGAGAAAAGACTCCAACGGAGATCGGAATGAGAGAGTGACATTAATCTTTGAGACCACTTCATCCTTTGTTCGTTCTTCAATATTGATGGAGGAAGGTGCGAAATAAACCACCTTGCAAGTAACGGTATGCAACACATGAGAGTTCCTTGTCTCTTAGTAGTACGAGTGTGGAGAGAATGTAGGACATCCCCAAGTAAAGTAGGCACAGGATTGCGGGTAAGAAACAACTTAATGGCGTTGACATTTATGAATTGATCCGAGTTAGGGAATAGAACCAAACCATAGATTAGCAAGGCCACAATGTCTTCAAATGCATGGAACCTCATAACTTTGAGAATTCTCGGGCTTAATTAGAACTTGGAAAGTAAACCCTTAACTCCATACGGTTTCCCAATTGGCTTCAATGTCGAGCACTTAAGATGTAAGGCGGATCGATGTCTTCATACTTAGGAACCCTTCTAAACCGGTGAATGGCATTTGGTCAAGAATAGGTACCCAGTATCTTAGAGAACTCTTCAAGGTAGGAACCAAGCGATAATAGAATGTAAAGCAATGGTGTTTGGATCGAAGGGAATAGGACATGCATCATATCTTCTTCAAAACGGAGATAACCAAATCAAGTAGATAACCATGTCTTTTGATGAACGAGCATGGTCGGAATTTAAAACCAATTCTTTGGTGAGAAGGTATACCCATAAAGTTGATTCGGATAGTCTTTCTAGAAGCCATAATTCCTACAAAGCAGAGCAAAGATAAATCCCTAGGTCCTTGAAATAGTTAGAAATGATATGCAATGCAAATGATGTCATGATGTCATGTTTAGCACACACAACAATTCACACAATGAGCCTAGGGTTAAGGCTTGCATGAGGTATAGGTGATTACCCACCAAAAGTTTGAGTTGGTTCATCTGTCCTATAATAATAGGGTTCTAGGAATCTCACATCATTGATCTTTCTCGGCGCTTATTTCAATACGACTACCAAGTGGTCGACGAAAATGTCCCAAAGTCGATCTCAATGAGCGTAGCATCGGTATCAACCAACCTTAGTGCACAAAGCGGCCATCTCACTACCTTCTAATGGCCAAGATGGGTCAATTAAGGTTCTAAAAGTTTAGTTAGTGCTTGATGACACCACGCGAAGCCAAATACTATCCTCGACTTGGAAATGAAGAGTATCGGGACATCCAAAGTGTCACACTAACGTAGCCATCATGTTGACCGTTTTGATATCGTCTAGCAGTCGACGATTATTGCTACTTACCTAAAAACCGGATCGGGTGTAGGATCCCCAAATATAATACCCAAGCAACCCTTAAAGATAAAGCAAGTAATTCAAACAAAAAGCAGTGATCTAGAAATCCCTAAGGTATTCTCTCTTTAGGGTGTCTCCCGTCGCCGGATTACGTGATACGGTGAAGCCGACTTTTAGTTTTGTATCGCAAATGTGCGGATAGCAAGAGTCGCCACCGACTTTTATTTTATCAATTAAGGGAAGGTAAAAGTACGAAAAAGACCTTCGTTAGATTAAAGTAAGGAGAATGGTTATGAAAAGGGAAGGTGTTAGCACCCCTTTCCATCCGTAGTTATCTACGGGCTCTTAGTTGCTCTTAGATCACTTTAAAAATTGTGCTTTCTGTGTGTTTGAAAAATGTTTTGAAAAGGCATTTCGCTTTGACTTTGTAATGATTCATGTAGGAATGTATACAAAGTGTTTGGAAATGTTTTGTTTTGAAAAGAGTTTGAACTTTGACAAAAAGTGTGAGGTGTGAAAAGCATTTTGATAGAGCAAGCAACTAAAAGTCTTATTACCTACTCAGAATTGGTCGTTTTCGTGTTATTTTACGTTCCTTTAGAATAGTGCTATCCATACCATTAGTTGGTAGGTAACCTTATTCGTTGGATGTAGAGGGACATTCGAAGGGACATCGGATGGTCATAGAAAGCAACTTGTAGGAAGTATCCTAGCACATTCGATCATCATTTTTCGTGGCGACAATCGAGGTCAAGATCATGTATTCGGGGCGTCGTGGGTCTTATGATCTTTGTATCAAAGGACTATGATGATTTGTTTGGAAGGCGGTGCTAGAATACCTCTACGTTCGAGGACATGACCATTTGAATTCGTAAAAGAGAGAATTACCTAAGGGGTGCATGTGTGAAAGAAGTGTGTTGATTTCAGATATTTTATCTTGAAAATTAGAGTGAGCTATGTTGATTTTATCTTGCCATACGCCTAGTTACTAGCAATTTATAGGTGCGGAAATTAAAATGCGGAATGTAAAGTGCGGAAGGTAAATGTCTACGCTATTACATGGCTTTAGGCGAGATACATAATTTAAACTTGCGGAAAATAAAAACCTAATTTAAACTATTACATCCCATGAGCAATTACATTATTGGAAAAAGAAAGCGATAAAAGAAAGTACGAAGCGGAATAACCTGTGAAAAGATAAGAAAATCGGAAAATATGATGAAATCGAAATAAGAGAAAATGTTAGAAAAAATGCAAATTTTTAATTGGAAAAAATATGACATGCTGGAAATAACATAAATATGCTAAAATAATTTTTTTGGGATTTTTTGAATGCAATTTAATAATTTAAAATGAATTAAAAGTAATTAAAATGCAAAATTATGAATAAAAATAAATATGCATGCAAAATTATATTTTTTAATTTATTAAATTAAATAAAGGTTTTCTGAAAATAATGTAAAAGGAAAAATAATTTTTGATGATTTTTTAATGCAGAAATAAAATTATGAAATTAATTAAAATAACATGCAAAATATTAAAATAAAAGAAAATATGAAAAATAGTTGAAAAGTTTGAAGTTTGTGAAAAAGAAAACAAAACCGGTCCCTGGATGGATCGAACTCGGGACCTTTGAGAGGATCTTGGAGCAGTGAATGCCTTAACCACTAGCCCGTTGCATCGGTGTTATGGAGCGTGCAACTATGAGCAACAGCGTCGTGCAGTGAAGTCAATGCACACGATCAGCGCGGTGGACCCGATTATTTTGAGCAGACGAATCGGGCAAGCCATTGTGCCCGCCACCCGTCGGGAGTCGGCGGTCAGCGGCGGGAGCCTAGCTCGATCGTCTTCTCCGGCGTGTGATTTTAGAACACCGCAAAACACGAAATTTAAGAGCAAAAGAAAGGTCTTGTCCACCTATTTCGACCCTTCGAGAGTTCAATGGGATTGTCGGTTTATTGAATCGGCACATGCGGGATTCGAAACTTCTCGGTTTAGAAACCCTAAGAATGGCAAAACACGATTCTAACGTCCAAACCCTCGAGCGGCGCGGATCTCATCCATGGAACCTCATGATCACATTGCAAGCATTAGAATTGATTTACACACGCAGGATAATAAAATGCAAAAATCACAAAGTTTTGAATATGTATGTATGTATATGCATCGATTCTGAATGGTTTGATCAATAATAAGAGTGCATTCTTACCCAAACTTACCCTCTGAGCACGATGGAATGATGTTTGACGGCTGAAAGTGGCTGCTTTTGAAATTTGATTTTTTCAAAGTTTTGAGAAAATTTTTGCAAGAATAAGGGTTTGGCTTGAGCTAGGGTTTCGTGTTGCTGGCTTGTGACATTGCTGAGTATTTATAGAGGCATTTGAGAGAGGAAAAAGAGTGAAAAAAGATTGATCAATCAATGTGCAATATTTCTCATTCAAATAAAATCAAATTTCCTTAAAAATTTGATTTTTTCTTCCATATGCATGCTATCACGAATTTGGTATGCTTGGTGGGCTATCTTGGACTTCAAGGAAAATATAAATCCAATCCATTTGAAAAAATATATTATTTTCATATTTTATATAATTTATTTTTGAATTAAATGTTCTAAAATTCAAAGATAAATCATAAAAATAGAAAATCACCATGGCCAAGCATTTATGGGTCAAGAATAATGTCATGAACAAGTTTGGATCAAAAGATTTTAGGCCCATTTGGAAAATTTTGCATTTTGACCAAAATGTCCTTTTGTGCAATTGTCCAAAATTGCCCAACTTCTGAATAGTGTATCTTACTCATTTTTCCACATTTTTGAGTGTTCTTGGACTTTTTGAAAATCTCTAAGAGTCCTCTAACCAACCTTTTTGGTCTCATCTAAATTGGAGTTTCCATGCTCAATATATCCTCAAAACAAAATGTTAACTTTTTGTTGACTTTGAAAATGACCTGTAATGTTTTGAGCCATACCTCTCAAATGGAGCATTTTTTGGACATTCTTGTAAGACATGAAGTTGTAGAGAATTGAATTTCCTTCAAAACAAGAGGTGGTGGAAAAATTTCTGAGAAAGTATGAAGAAGTTATGATCTGTCAAAGTTCAGTTGACTTTTCATCTAGAAACCCTAATTTAGAAAGTTTGACTTTTGAGCAAATCTTGAGTTTTCTTGATGAATCATGATCAACCCTTGATCAAATGATGAATGTGACTTCAAAATGAGGATGTTGACCAAAAATTATGAAGTTTGTTGTATGTTGACCACATTGACTTTTGTCCAATACAACTGATTTTCAACCATCTGAGCAATTGTCTGAGAAATCTTGACTTGTGAGGCTTGAAACTTGACATGGAGAATCTTTGAAGCATATGAGGAGGCATGAAGACCATTGGAGATGTTGGGAGTCCATCTTGACCTGAGAATTGCCAAACCCTAGTTTGGGTTGATTGTCTAGGAGAGAGTTTATCTGATCAACTCTTGGGGAATCCTTGAGTATGGATGTATGAAATATCTTGAGAGGATGAAGGGAAAATTTTGGGGTATGACAGTTACAATTCCATACAAATACAAATGCAGACTCGAATGCATGCGGTACCGACACGTGACCAAGTCACCCAACACTGATCCATCGTCAACGGATCGATTCGCGTCCATAACCACCGGACACGAATCGGCCTAACCACCCATCCTCACTCGGGTATCGGTTATCGGCAATCCAAGTCAAATTCTGCACAATGGGAATTAACTTCACCAAACAATGCATATGCACGCACATCACTAGCATGCAACATCAATCAGTCTATGTAATACCTCAAATTTAACATAACTGAATCAACCAATCAACATGATATTTCAACCAATCATGCATACAAATAAGCGATCGAATAAACATGCTTTACATCCACACACTACGGTATATCCATAAACACGGGATCTACGCTACATACACATCCATATTCATCGGTCAAAAGTCACCTATCCGAATTTGGCTCGTTTTCAAAATAATTTCAAGTTTTGGAAAATATTTTCATTTCATAAAATAGAGCTTTAAATTTGAAATAACGTCCAAAGCAGGCTCAAAAGCGGACTTACGGTTTGAAAGTTATAATTTTCTAAAGTTTGACATTTTCAAAAAAATAAAGCGAACCGGTTCCTACATATCGAACCCGGTTCTGTGAGTTCAAAAACACGCTTACGGAAAAATGTGTCGGAACCGGTTCCTACCCAGGAACGGTTCACAGTACATTTTCGATTTTCTCAATTTTTCAATGTGGAACCGGTTCCTCCCCGAGGAACGGTTCCTCGTGCTAAAAAGCCATTTTACGCATTTTGTGACAGCATTCCTTCAATTTCATTCAAACCCAAACATACCCATACGAATCCCAACATGGAAAACACCAAAACATATCAATTTGCATCATTATCACATCAAACAACATATTTTCATCATTTCTTTTCATCTACCGACACCTAATTGTTTTCAATCCATAATCTGACACTATCTGACACCATCTGACACAATTAGGTATACATCCATGGAAACCTAGAAATTCCCAAACTAAGGTTTCCTAACATGCTATGATCTATAGTATCAAAATCAAAACCTATAATCTGGTAATCAATCGAAATCACCCTTACCTTGTGGGTTCTTGATTGACACTTCTAGGTCTTCTTCCTTCTTTCTTCTCTTCTCAACGTCACGTATTCTTGTTTCTCCAAAAATAACTCCTTTTTCTTTCTTTCCTTACTTTATTCCTTTTAATTCCTTTAACATAAATAAAACATATTAAATAATATGAGTAGAGTCTTGTACTCCTCACACCCCACTTTACTCTGCACACCTCTCACAATTCAATTCCTTTATTCCATAATTAAACTCAATAAATTCAATATATTAATAAATTACATTCTCAATTAAATTAATAATTAAAAATCGTAATTATTTAATTACCGAATTATTTGGGGTGTCACAACTCTCCCCAACTAAAAGAGTTTTCGTCCTCGAAAACATACCTCAGACGAATAGTTCGGGGTACGAGTCTTTCATCTGACTCTCTAGCTCCCAAGTGACATTTCCATCAGCTGGTCCTCCCCAAGCCACTCTTACCAATGCAATCTCCTTGCCTCGCAACTGTTTCAACTTCCGATCCTCAATCCTCGCAGGTACCGCTTCCACAATCAAATTCTCTCGTACCTGTATGTCGTCTACCCGAATCTCATGAGACGGATCAGCAATGTACTTCCTCAGTTGAGACACATGAAAAACATCATGCAGATTCGTAAGTGACGGAGGAAAATCAATCTGATACGCAACCTTCCCAACTCTCTTGGTAATCTGAAAAGGACCAATAAATCGTGGAGTCAACTTCTTTGACTTCAAAGCTCGACCAATACCCGTCATCGGAGTAACTCGCATAAAAACATGTTCTCCTTCACTAAACTCAAGATCTTTCCTCCTCTTATCATGGTAACTTTTCTGACGACTCTGAGAAGTTCTCATCTTCTCCTGAATCATCTTAATCTTTTCCGAAGTTTGTTGAACAATTTCCGGTCCAATCACAACACTCTCTCCAGTTTCATACCAACACAACGGAGTCCGAAACCTCCTACCATACAATGCTTCAAACGGAGCCATACCGATGCTCGAATGAAAACTATTGTTGTAGGTAAACTCAATCAACGGCAGATAACTATCCCAAGCTCCACCCTTCTCTAACACACAAGCTCTCAGCAAATCTTCCAACGACTGAATCGTTCTTTCCGTCTGACCATCTGTCTGTGGATGATAAGCGGAACTCAAACGCAACTTGGTACCCAAGGCTTCTTGCAATCCCGTCCAGAACTTAGATGTAAATCTCGGATCTCGATCGACACAATACTAGAAGGAATACCATGCAAACTTACAACCTTTTCGACATACAATTTTGCTAATCTCTCCATCGGATAATCCATTCTTATCGGAATGAAGTGAGCAGATTTTGTCAACCTATCCACAATAACCCAGATAGAATCACAATTCTTTGCTGTCCTTGGCAACCCAGACACAAAATCCATAGAGATCTCATCCCACTTCCACTCTGGAACAAACAACGGCTCCATCAATCCTGACGGCTTCTGATGCTCGATTTTCGACTTCTGACAAACTAAACAAGCATACACAAACTCAGCAATTTCCTTTTTCATTCTCGGCCACCAAAACAACTTCTTCAAATCATGGTACATTTTAGTAGCACCGGGATTAATACTCAACCCGCTACGATGTCCTTCTTCTAAAATACTCCTTCTAATCTCGGCAACATCCGGAACACACACCCGATCACCAAATCTCATAACACCATTCTCGTCAATTCGGAACTCGCCTCCTTGACCTTGGTTGATCAATGTTAACTTATCAACTAAACCAACATCAGATTTCTGTCCATTTCTAATCTCTTCCAGAATACCACTAGTCAGCTTCAACATACCCAATTTCACACTATTCGGAGTAGTTTCACAAACCAAACTTAGATCTCTGAACTGCTCAACCAAATCTAACTCACGGACCATCAACATCGACATATGCAAGGACTTTCTACTTAAAGCATCCGCAACAACGTTTGCTTTACCATGATGGTAATTCAAACCGAAATCGTAATCCTTTAGGAATTCTAACCATCTTCTCTGCCTCATGTTCATCTCTTTCTGATCAAAG
Source organism: Vicia sativa (assembly GCA_021764765.1). Classification (NCBI taxonomy): domain Eukaryota; kingdom Viridiplantae; phylum Streptophyta; class Magnoliopsida; order Fabales; family Fabaceae; genus Vicia; species Vicia sativa. The sequence goes on from CM038794.1 coordinate 192,551,119, forward strand.
AGATACCTCAGACTCTTATGATCACTGAATACCTCAAACCGAGAACCATATAAATAATGTCTCCATAACTTCAAAACAAATACGACCGCTGCCAACTCCAAATCATGGGTCGGATAGTTCCTTTCATGCACTTTCAATTGTCGTGAAGCATAAGCCACAACCTGCTGATCTTGCATCAACACACCACCTAATCCCATTAGTGATGCGTCACAATACACAACAAAAGACTTAGTCGGATCGGCAAAATCAAGATCGAGCACTTGTCGACCTCCTCTTGACTCTTGAAATCCTTTCTCATTCAACATCCCAAACAAACACGACTTCTGGTCAACTTAGTCAGCAGTAGCGCTAGTTTGGAAAACCCCTCAATAAACTTAGGTAATAACTGCAAGACCAGAAAACTACGGATCTCGAATCATTCTTGACGCTTCCCAGCGAGATACAGCTTCTACCTTCGTAGGATCCACACAATTCCATTCTTGGAAATTACCGACCAAGAAAACTCACTTCATCTAACGAAATTCACACTTGGACAACTTCGCATAAAGCTTCTTTTCTTTCAACAATTCCAACCTGACTACGAGATGTTACGCATGCTCCTCATCGTTTTCGAATAAATTAGAATATCATCAATGAACACCACTACGAACTTGTCAAGATATGGATGAAATATCCTGTTCATATACTCCATGAAAACACCAGGTGCATTAGTAACTCCAAGCGGCATAACGAGAATATTCATAGTGCCCGTACCTCGTTCTAAATGCGGTTTTACGAATATCCTCCGACTTCACGAATCGATGATATCCGGATCTCGGATCAATCTTACTAAATCATGCGCTCAGCGAGTCGATCCATCAAATCATCAATCCTCGGCAAGGATACCGATTCTTGATTGTAACTTTATTCAGGCTGTCGGTGGTCGACACATAACCTCATTGAACCTTCCTTCTTCTTAACCAATAACACGGAGCACCCGCGGCGAAACACTCGGACGAATAAACTTCTTCTCAAGCAATTCCTCTAGCGCTTCTTGATTCGCTAATTCGAGATGCGACATGCGATAAAGCGCCATCGACACGGACTAGTTCCGGGAATCAAATCTATAGTAAACTCTACCTCTCTCGGGGCAATTCACTAAATCTTCGGAAACACCTCAAATTCATTCACCACTGGCAATCCGTCACCTTTTGCTTTTCCCTCCGCTATCGCGGAATACAACATAAACACCACACCATCTTTCACGACTAGGTTCATCTGTTTAAGCGACATAATCTCACTTTCGACTTTAACCTCTTGGAAAAATGATGTCTTCTCAAAGCAGTTGATATGAACTGGTTGAATTCAACCAGTTCATTCAAGGATGATGTCGAGTTGTTCTGCGGTAGGCACACTAAATCCATACGAAACCCCTATCAAAAATCACAGAGGACAATTCCTACAAACATATAAAGTAGTCCTTGAACCCGGCGGGGTATCAATAACCATACTTCCATCCATATTAGAAATTTCCAAATTCAATCTCTTAGCACAATCTAGCATAATAAAAGAATCGTAGCTCCGTATCAATAATCGCAATCAAGGTATGCCATTAATAAAACATGTACCTTTAATCAACCGATCATCGGTTTAGTCTACGATCCGGACAATTCAAACACTTTACCACCACTTGCTCTTTCTTGGGTTTTGTGCGGGGAGGCAGTATGACCCTCTTCACCACGTTTGTAACAAGTCACCACTCTTACTCTGCGGTCATTGGCCACGTGGCGAGTTTCCCACTTGAAACATTTCTTATCATTGCTCTTACAGGTCCACCATATGATGTCATGTCTCACCACACTTATAACACCTAGCGGAAGAACTAGAATCTCCTCCACAGATTTCTTCCAACCAGGATCTCGATTACTCCTATCATAAGGCTTACCACGATCCATCATTGCCACCTTTCCGTCGGCATACCTCGAGCATTCGACTTAGTGTTAGCAAGATCCTCCTCTAGAATCCTCTGCGATCAACGGATCGAAAATCTTCGGATCTGCGTGCGAATACCTGCTTAATCTCATCACGAAGACCATTTTCAAACTTGATACATTTGGAAAATTCCCCATACGCATCGTTGGGGTAATGAGCATAATACTTAGCTAACTTCGGCAAACTTGAGCGTACTCAGCACGGTCTTGTTACCTTGAGTTCGAAACTCAATCTCCTTCTTACCTCGATGTCCTCGGGAAAGTACCTTCTCGGAAAAGCTCTCCGAACACATTGATTCAATGCAACTCGTCTTCTTCGGTTTAGTTACGGTAGCAACCCACGGTCATCGACTTCCTCGGCTAACATGTGAGTTCCATACCTCACCTTGACCCCTACGGTCAATCACTTTGAAGATCCTCTCGATCTCCTTCAACCACTTGAGCACCTTCGGGATCATGTGCCCTTGAACAATGGAGGATTATTCCTCTAAAATTCCCCAATTGTCGGTCAGCACCAATCGCGACTCCTGCTTGGTTCCCTCAAGTACTCCGATTAACATTCCCAAAGCCTCGCAATAGCATCATCATTCCTTCCGTTACCTCTTTCGCCATTGTTGCAGCAACATTACAAAACAATCTACATCAGACACAATATCGGCGATTGTTACTTACACTAGTGCATACTAAAGGGATAACGACACAAGACAAGACCGACTATGCTATCGATACCACTATTGTAACACTCTAAATACCCGATATATTAATTAAATTAATATCTAAATCAGCTTTAATCAGAGTTAACACGGAAAATGAGGGATGTCACAACTAATAAATAAAACAAACTTTATTCAAAAGTAGCCATGCTACACTGAGGATCATTATCCAAATAAATCAATCAATTTAAGACCATGTCTTACACAGCGGAAATACCAAATCAAAATTTAATAAACCATCATGGTTCTCTAAGAATCCAACTAAAACAATTAAACGATAATAGTTCTCTTAACTAAACGTTCCCCAGTGTTACAATCTAATCAGAGCATGACACTGACACGCGGACTTATAAGATAAGCTCTAGAGCCATCCTCACCAACTCCTCAGCTGCTAACTTTAATCTGAAATTGTAAAGTAAGGGTGAGACTTCTCATAATTAAAACACATTGTAAGCTTCTCATTTAACAATATATTACAAGCATATCATTTCACCCACTTAACACAATTCAGAATTCATCATACAACCATATTCATATAAGTCATCATGCATAATCAATAGACAACAAAAGAATTGCAACACTGGAAGACATCCTAACATGTTACAATTCCATACAAACACAAATGGAGACTTCGAATGCATGCGGTACCGTGACCAAGTCACCAGCGATCCATCGTCGACCCGGATACGGTACCATCGATTGCGTCCATAACCACCGGACACGAATCCAGCCTAACCACCCATCCTCACTCGGGTATCGATTATCGAAAATCCAAGTCAAATTTTGCACAATGGGAATTAACTTCACCAAACAATGCATATGCACGCACATCACTAGCATGCAACATCAATCAATCTATGTAATACCTCAATTTAACATAACTGAATCAACCAATCAACATGATATTTAAACCAATCATGCATACAAATAAACAGTCGCATAAACATACTTTACATCCACACACTACCGGTATATCCATAAACACGGGATCTACTTTACATACGTCCATATTCATCGATCAAAAGTCACCTATCCGAATTTGGCTCGTTTTCAAAATAATTTCAAGTTTTGGAAAATATTTTCATTTCATAAAATAGAGCTTTAAATTTAGAAATAACGTCAAAGCAGGCTCAAAGCGGAATTACGGTTTGAAAGTTATGAATTTCAAAGTTTGACATTTTCAAAAAAATAAAAGCGAAACCGGTTCCTACATATCAGGAACGGTTCTGTGATTCAAAAACAACACGGAAAATGTATGGAACCGGTTCCTACCCATACAGGAACCGGTTCCTGAGTGCATTTTTCCAGTTTTTCTCAATTTTTCAATGTGGAACCCGGTTCCTCCCCACTGGGAACCGGTTCCTACGTACTAAAAAGCCATTTTCTGCATTTTTGACAGCATTCCTTCAATTTCATTCAAACCCAAACATACCCATACGAATCCCAACATGGAAAACACCAAAACATATCCAATTTGCATCATTATCACATCAAACAACATATTTTCATCATTTCTTTTCATCTACTGACACCCTAATTGTTTTCAATCCATAATCTGACACTATCTGACACCATCTGACACAATTAGGTATACATCCATGGAAACCTAGAAATTCTCAAACTAAGGTTTCCTAACATGCTATGATCTATAGTATCAAAATCAAAACCTATAATCTGAGTAATCAATGAAATCACCTTACCTTGTGGGTTCTTGATTGACACTTCTAGGTCTTCTTCCTTCTTTCTTCTCTTCTCAACTTCACGTATTCTTGTTTCTCCAAAAATAACTCCTTTTTCTTTCTTTCCTTACTTTATTCCTTTTAATTCCTTTAACATAAATAAAACATATTAAATAATATGAGTAGAGTCTTGTACTCCTCACACCCCACTTTACTCGCACACCTCTCACAATTCAATTCCTTTATTCCATAATTAAACCCAATAAATTCAATATATTAATAAATTACATTCTCAATTAAATTAATAATTAAAAATCGTAATTATTTAATTTCCGAATTATTTGGGGTGTCACACTTAGAGCTTTCTAAAAAGTCCAAGAACACTCAAAAATGTGGAAAATTGGGCAAAATACACCATTCAGAAGTTGGGCATTTTTGAACAATTGCACAAAAGGAGATATTTGTCAAAATCCAATTTTTTCCAAATGGGCCTATAATTTTATGATCCAAACTTCATCATAATATTATTTGTGACCTATTGATGCTTTTCCATGACTACATTCTATTTTATTGATTTATTTTTTAATTTAAAACCATTTAATTCAAATTTAAATTATATAAAATATGAAAACAAGATATATTTTCAAAAGGATTGGATTTTTGTCAAACTTGAGGTCAAGATAGCCTGACACTTGCCAATTTCGTGCTAGCTTGCTTATGGAAGGGAAAATCAATTTTTTTCCAAAATTTGATTTTATTTGAAAGGAATTAATTTCACATTGAATACCATATCTTTTTTCACTCTCTTTGCACTCATTTCTCACTCTATAAATACTGATCATATTGCACAAAGCTAAGGACGAAACCCTAGCCCCTACAACAACTCTTACTTTGCTCAAAATTTTCACAAAGTTGTGAAAATCGAATTCCATTCTCCAGCCGTTTTCAATCCAATTTGAGCACTCAAACACCTTCCTGAGGTTCCCAAGAATCGTTCCCAATCCTTGCTCGAAGCCAAGCCATCCAAAATCGTGTTATCTAGCTCTCACCGGTTTGAACTTTTCATAATGTCGATTCTAGTATTTCATGCATTGCTAATCGTTTTCATGTGTTTATTTGAGTTCAGGGTGTTCATTAGATTGTGTTTGATACATCACATGCAAGTTTCCACGTAGAAATCACAGATTGCCATTGTTAGGGTAAAAAGAACTGTTTGATTCGAACTGATCGGTACAGGTCGATTCAGCCAAAACCAACACCACCATCGAACTCGGAATGGTTGATTTAGGGGGATAGGGTACTCTTTTGCCATTTATTTTTGGTATTTCGCAGGTTTGAAGGTTGGCTTGATCGGAGAAAGCGAGGAGCTAGAACTCGGTCGTGACTCGTTGACGGTGGGGCATAGCGTGGCACAATGGCGGCGTTATGATTCGCTCTACATTACAATCAGGCCCAGCGTGTTGTTGTGTTTTGAAACATATCCAGGACACGTAATCGTTTATAAACAATTATTTGTATTTTCATGACACGAAGTACACGTTGGCGCAGTGGTTAAGGCGTTTGGATTGGAAGATTCCCTCAAAGGTCACAGGTTCGAACCTGGTCAGGACCATTTATTTTTTTCTCTTTTGCAAAACTAACTATTTTCATATTTTCTTATTTTCTTTAATATTTTCCATCCAATTTATTTTATCTTTAGTATTTTTTATCATGCATCTAAAAAACACCAAAAATATTTATTTTTTGCATAATCATCAGAAAAATGTTTATTTAATTTTTAATATAAAAATTATTATTTTTGCATGCATATTTAATTTAATTGCTAATTAATCATTTAAATGGCTTTTAATTGTTTTTTAATTATCAAATCAATTCCAAAAATTACCAAAAATTTATTTTATCATATTAATGTCATTATTAACACAAAAACTTTTTCTCATTTAAAAATACTTATTTTTACTAACATTTTTCTTCTTATGCATTTTTCTTGTATTTCCCGATTTTGTATCATTCACGGTTGTACCGTTTGGACGATTTTATTGCTTTTTTTTCAATTATGTAGCGCCTATGGGATGTAATAGTTTAATTAGGACTTTTATTTTCCGCTCTCATTATGTATACGCCCCAAAGCCATGTAATAGCGTAGGACTTTATCTTTCCGCACTTTACTTTCCGATTTACTTTCGCACCCTATAAGCTGCTAGTAATTAGGCGTGTATGGCAAGATAAAATTGGACATAGATCACTCAAAATTCCAAGATAAAATACAAATCAACACACTCTTTTCACATGCACCCTTAGGGTAATTCTCTCGTTGCCTTCACGAATACAAATGGTCAAGTTCCTCGAGCGTGAGGTATTCTAGCACCGTTGCCTTCAAAACAAATCATCATAGTCCCCGATACAAAGATCATAGACCCATGTAGCCTACAAATACATGATCTTGACCCTCGATTTAGCCTCGAAAAAATGATGATAGTCCCTTGAATGTGCTGGATACTTCCTACAAGTTGCCTTCATGACCATCGATGTCCCTTGAATGTCCGCTTACATCCAACAAATAGGGTTACCTACCAACTAATGGTATGGATGGCGCTATTCTAAAGGAGCGTAAAATAACATAAACGACCATTACGAGTAGGTAATAAGACTTTTAGTTGCTTGCTCTAACAAAATACTTTTCACACCACACTTTTGTCAAAGTTCAAACTCTTTTCAAAATGAAACATTTCCAAACACTTTGTATACATTCTACATGAATCATTACAAAGTTAAAGCGAAATTCCTTTTCAAAACATTTTTCAAACACACAGAAAGCACAATTTTAAAGTGATCTAAGAGCAACTAAGAGCCGTAGATAACTACGGATGGAAAGGGTGCTAATACCTTCCATTTCATAACCTTCTCCTTACTCGAGAATCTAACGAAGGTCTTTTCTGTTCTTTTCACCTTCCCTTAATTGGATAAAAGAAAAGTCGGTGGCGACTCTTGCTATCCGCACATTGCGATACAAAAATCTCAAAGTCGGTTCACGTATTACGAGCTGGCGACTCTGTGAGGAGACACCTAAAGAGAATACCTTAGGGATTTCTAGATAACTTTTAGTGCTTTCAGTTTGACTTGGTTGCTTTATCTTTAAGGGTTGCTTGGGTATTATATTTGTGGGGGATCCTACACCCGGATCCGGGTTTCCTTTTAGGTAAGTAGCAATAAATCATCGCGACCGTTAGACGTATATCGAAACGGTCAACATGATGGCTACGTTAGTGTGACACTTTGGATGTCCTGATACTCTTCATTTCCAAGTTGAGGATAGTATTTGGCTTCTGCGTGGTGTCATCAAGCACTAACTAAACTTTTAGAACCTTAATTGACCCATCTTGGCCATTAGAAGGTAGTGAGATGGCCGACTTTGGGTGTAGACCGAGGTTGGTGATACTCGATGCTGCGCTCATTAAGATCGGACTTTTGGGATATTTTCGATCGACCACTTGGTAGTCGTATTGAAATAAGCGCCTCGAGAAAGATCAATGATATGAGATTCCTAGAACCGGTTACTATTATAGGACCGGATGAACCAACTCAAACTTTTGGTGGGGTAATCACCTATACCTCATGCAAGCCTTAAACCTAGGCTCATTGTGTGAATTGTTTGTGTGTGCTAAACATGACATCATGACATCATCTCATTGCATATCATTTCTAACTATTTCAAGGACCTAGGGATTTATCTTTGCTCATTTTGTAGGGATTATGGCTAGAAAGACTATCCGAATCAACTTCATGGGTATACCTTCTCAACTCAAAGAATTGGTTTCAAAAATTCCCGACCATGTTCAGTTCATCAAAAGACACGGTTATCTGCTTGATTTGGTTATCTCCGGTTTTGAAGAAGATATGATGCATGTCCTATTCCAGTTCTTCGATCCGAAACACCATTGCTTTACATTCCCAGATTATCACTTAGTTCCTACCTTGGAAGAGTTCTCTAAGCTACTTGGGGTACCTATTCTTGATCAAATTCCATTCACCGGTTTAGAAAAGGTTCCTAAGTACGAAGACATTGCATCAACATTACACCTAAAGCGCTCAGACATTGAAGCCAATTGGGAAACAAGAAGTGGAGTTAAGGGTTTACTTGCCAAGTTCCTAATAAAGAAAGCCCGAGAATTCCTCAAAGTTATGAGTTTCCATGCATTCGAAGATATTGTGGCCTTGCTAATTTATGGTTTGGTTCTATTCCCAAACTCGGATCAGTTCATAGATGTCAACGCCATCAAGTTGTTTCTTACCTGCAATCCTGTGCCTACTTTACTTGGACATATTCTGCATTCTCTCCACACTCGTACTACTAAGAGACAAGGAACTCTCATGTGTTGCATACCGTTACTTTCTAGGTGGTTTATTTCGCACCTTCCTCCATCAATTTTGAAGAACGAACAAAGATTGAAGTGGTCTCAAAGGCTAATATCACTCTCTCATTCAGATATCTGTTGGAATCTTTTCTCTCAAAAGGACTTCATATTCATTGAGCATTGTGGAAAATTCCCTAATGTACCACTCCTTGGTATAAGGGGAGGTATTACTTACAACCCTTCTCTAGCTCTACGTCAGTTTGGTTTTGCTCGAAGAGATGGTCCTCATGATATGCTTCTCCAAGATATTGTGTTCGATTACAACCACGATCTCGAGTTCTTGTGAAGGTTCATACGCGCTTGGGGCATGGTAAGAAGGCGATACAAGACTTTGGGACACCAAAACTCCATTCCTTGGGAACCTTACCTCAAATGGGTGAGAGCTCGAGCTCAAAACCTCATGATGCCATTCACACTGTTTCGGGTGATCATGGAACTGTTGCTATAGGTGGCGTACCTATCTTATTCTCCATCCGACATGCCTCTGCGATTTTGAAGACTTGAAGAGATCACGGATTCAACTAAAAGAAGAAAGGGATACATTTGAAGCTCGATGCTATGCAAGTGAGAAGAAAGTGCTAGAGTTAACCAAGCTACTTCACGAGGCGAAACATCAGCCTACCTCGGCACCAAGAGGAAGCGCCATGGAGACTTGGAGCCTTAGGTTTTATGTTTTATTGTTTTGAACTATCTTTTGTACTTAAAAGAAAAAAAGAATAAAAGAAACTAATAAATGTTTGCTCATGTTTGTTTAACAAATTTAAATCTCTAAGGTCCTTGAAAACATTGCATTGCATACATAAACATCGCATATCATGGCATAACATCTCATACGGTACATTGAAGATTGGTTTTCTCATTCTCTCGCTATTTATTTTAGCGAAATGGCTCTTGAGCAGTATCAAAGATCTTGAGTTCGAATGCTCGGTTCAGAGATGTTCACCGGCTTGGTCGAGGCCAAGAAGATGCGAAGAAGCTCATCAACAGAAAGAAGAGGTCGTTGGTGTTCTCAACATGGGTAGAGCGTTACAAAGGTGGTCCTAAAGTGGTCGGCCGTATAGAGCTCTCGGAAGGAAGTGTCAAGGCGAGGGGGGTGTCAAGGGCAATGAGAAGCAGCCAGGTGAGCACGAAAAGACTATGATAATGGCCACTACACGATGAAGATGACAAGTACAAACAACTTGAAGACCGTCTGAATCTTTGGAAAACATGAAGATGTCGGGCTGAATTTTGATGATCTGAGTCTTGTTCACGGTGTGGTGATTCCTCCCAGTTCAAAGTTCCTACTTTTGCCAAGTATGATGGCATTTCTTGTCCAAGTGCATTTGAAGTCCTATGTTGGAAGATCAACCCCACGATGTGAGAAAGTTGTGGATGCATTATTTTCAAGAGAGTTTGTCAGGAACTCAATTGGAGTGGTATTATCGACTAGAGAATGGTATCCGTACTTGGGTGACTTAGCGGATGCTTTCTGAGACGATGCAATCTTTGAATTACCACTCGCATGCAACTATAGAGCATATGGGTCGTGATGAAAGTTCAAAGTATGCTCAAAATGGAGAGATCTAGCAGGTGAGTTCAACCACCCTTGTCCATAGGAATTGGTTGATATGTTTATGAACAACTGACATGTCCATTCTTCAACCATCGATTGGAAACTCTTGACGGATTCACCGGTGATATTGGCGGAGGCGTATTGAAGGTGGTATCAAGAATGGAAAGATTCATGTAGAGTCGTCATCAAATCTTTGCGAAGAGATCTTTTGGTGGTAAGAAAACTAATCTTTGTATGGTCGGAAAAGCGAGCCAAATCGACCGTGCTCAATCGTGAGGAAGTTGTGATCTCGATCCTACATCGGCACCACCTCGGTGAGACAGCGTGTAGCGAGACGCCCACGAAGGCAGGTTCTGAAGATCAACATGCCATTGTCATGCCTTGCAACACATGTTGAAAGCTGATTACTGAAGGATCCTCCTCGGTGTCAACACTTCCTCTCGATACAATCCTAATGCTAAGTGTGCTTACCATTCTATGACCCAGGACACGACAACGACAACTGTTGGGCTCACGAAGAACAAAATTCAAGATATGATTGAAGCTAAGCAGTTGAGTTTGACCCTCTGTTGAGACTACGAATGTGATCAACGCTCTATGCGTAACCATGACAAAAGTTCCAATCTTTGTTGGTGAGGATACTTACGTTTTCAACATAGATGACTTGACCATTCCTCGATGGTGTTAAGAAGAATTTCTTGCAAGCCGGTGTCGATCCGGATGCCCGGAGAATTGCCGTTGGTGCCCTGCACGATGGTTGTGCTTGGTTGAGAAGACGTGTTCGATGCATGATGGATAACCGTGAAATACTATTCCTGAAACCACCTGTTGAGAGTCTGTGTGAAGACATGTCTAAAAAACTGAAGATCGAAGATGTGAATGAAGTCGTACCGTCTGCATGGGACACCTTGGGGCAGCGAAGTAGAAAGTATGATTACATGGTGAAGTATACTGTTCCTGAGAGCTACAAGATTCCTATTGAAGATGTTAAGGTGACCGGATGGGGTGACGTTTTCCCAGAAGACTATGCTGATGTTAACACTATAAGGATTTCCTCTGCTGATTCTGTGCCTAGAGTGGCACCTCTCATCATTACTTCTCCTAGACCAGTTCCATATTCCTCTGACAAAGCTATCCCTTGGAACTATGGAGCTGATGTTTACTATCATGGCGTCAAGCAAGACCCTTTGACCATTGAAGATCTCACAATAAAAGCTACCATTCCTGACATTAACAACATCACCGGATCAAGTAAGGTGACCAGAATCGGAAGGGTATTCTCTCCAGATATCTCTCCTCCAAAAGACACCGCGACTCCAGCTCGCATTCCAGCTATTCAACCATTCCGAAGCTAGAGGAAAGAACGATGACTCATCTGCTCATAGGAAGTACCAAGGAAGTTCTGAAGACACCTCGAACAAAAATGGAGAAATTAGAAGATTATCAAGAAGAGTGACTACAATGTTGTGGAACAAGTTGGAGACAGAACTAAACACCCATCTAAATACCCGAATATATTAATTAAATTAATAACTAAATCATCTTTAATCGAGTTAACACAGGTATAATAAGGGATGTCACAATTAATAATTAAAACAAACTTCATTCAAGCAGTAGCCATGCTACGAGGATCAACATCAAATAAATTTTCAATCAATTTAAGACCATGTCTTACACAGGAGAATATCATCGACAAAACGAATAATTCACTCAACATTATTCCACAAAGTTTTAAATAAACAATAAACCAATGTCTAACTCCTCATCTAACGTTCCCCAGTGTTACAACCTAATCGAGCATGACGACAGCGGACTAAGCGATAAGCTCTAGAGCCATCCTCACCGACTCCTCGGTGCTAATTTAATCGAAATGGTAAAGTAAGGGTGAGACTTCTCATAATTAAAGCATATTATAAATCTTTCAATCAACAATATAATACAAGCATATTAATCCACCACTTAATACCAATCGAATCCAATACACAATCATAGTCATACAATTCATCATACATCATCATTCAACAATAAAGGCATTGCAACAACGGAAGACATCCTAGCATGTTACAATCCTATGCAAACACTAATGCGAGACTCAATGCATGCGGTACCGACCAAGTCACCCACGATCCATCATCATTCGGATACGGTTCCATCGATTCGTCCATAACCACTCGGACACGAATCCGGCTAACCACCCATCCTCACTTTATCGGTTGTCGGCAATCCAAGTCAAATTCCGCACAATGGAATTAACTTCACCAAAATAATGCATATGCACGCATCAATAGCATGCAACATTAATCGGTCTATGTATACATTCATTTAACATAATTGAATCACCAAAATCAACATGATACATCAACAATCATGCATACATCTAACATCGGCATAAACATGCAAAACAATCAATCAAGATATCCATACCAATCATGCATACATCAAACAATAGCATAACCATGCTATTTCACCTATACATCATATCCTCATCACCAAGTACATCATTACATACATCGTCATTATGTATTAGCTAATAATCATCATCTTTAGAAATTATACCCCTTTCCCAAAATAATTTCAAGTTTTCTAAAATATTTTCATTTCATAGGGTAGAGCATTAAATTTAGAAAATAACGTCCAAAGGGTAGCTCAAAGCGGACTTACGGTTTGAAAGTTATGAATTTTGAAGTTTTGAAAAATTGGAAAAATACTGGAACCCGGTTCCTACCGAGCAGAACGGTTCTGAAAGTTGAAAATACTTAGCGATTTTTGAATGGGGAACCGGTTCCGTCATATCGAGGAACCGGTTCCTACGATAAATGTCATTTTACGCACTTTTGACATCCTTCCATTTCAATTAAACCCATTTTACCCATACGAACTCCATCATAGGAAACACTAAAATACATCATTTGGCATCATCTATCTCATCAAACAACATATTTCCATCATCTATTTTCATCTCGACACTCTAATCATATTCCATACATATTTGACAAAATCGACACCTATAGGGACACATTCATGGAACCTAAATTTCACAATTTCAAATTCCTACATGCTATAACTCATATCATCAACATCAAAACCTATAATAAGCCATAATCGGTCGAAATCACCCACTTACACGGTGGTTTCTTGAGATCTGACGCTTCTAGGTCTTTCCTTCTTTCCTTCTCTTCTCACTTCTCGTAGCCTTTTTCTCAAATGAATCTATTTTCCTTCTTTCCCTTATTTCATTCCTTTTATTCCTCTTATTTCCTTTTAATCATAAATAAATAAAATAATATCACTTTCTCCTCCAATTAATTCCATCATTAATCTTAATAATCCAACTTATTAAATAAATTATGTTCTCAATTAAATAATTAATTAAAATCATAAACATTTAATTATTGGATTATTTTGGGGTGTCACAGACTCCGTCCAAGATCTCCATGCTTGCTCTGCTCTTGCGTTCAGAGGCTCATGCTAAAGCCTTGGTGAAGTTTCTGAAGAATGCTCACATACCACAAGACACTACTACTGATCAATTCGAAGTTTGTATTGCTTGCCTGGCTGCCAACAACGGCCTAGGCTTCTCTGATGCTGATTTGACTCCTGCCGGAAGGAAACACAACAAAGATTTGCACATCTTTGTCGAATGCAAGGGCGTTACATTGTCTCATGTTTTGGTGGATACGGTTACGCTTTGAATATCCTACGAAGGCGCTTTTGATCGACTTGATGTTGAAGGATTGGTTACGAAGCCATGACATTATTGTAAGAGCTTTTGATGGTTCTAAGCGAACAGTGCCAGAGAGCTCATTCTGCTGTTAAAGTCGGTTCCCGGACTTTTGATTCCACTCTCTTTGTCATGGACATCCGTCCCATTAATCTTGCCTACTTGGGCCGCTTGGATACATGGGGCGGTATTACCTCTACCTTGCATCAGTGAAGTACCGGTGAAAGGAAGGTTGTTCAGTATGTGGTGAAGAAGAATATATGGTAGGTCATCTGATCATTCCGATACCTCGAGGTGGAGGGTGAATTCTTCGAGACTCCTGTCAAGCTTTTGAATCTGTATGCAGATGAAAAGTCAATGAACTTTGACTGGTCATAACTTTCTCATACTTTCTCGAGAAATTTTTCCACCACCTCTTGTTTTGAAGGAAATTCAATTCTCTACAACTTCATGTCTCACAAAATGTCCAAAAATGCTTCATTTGAGAGGTATAGCTCAAAACATTACGAGTCATTTTCAAAGTCAACAAAAGTCAACTTTTTTTTTGAAGATATTTTGAGCATGGTAACTCAATTGAGATGAGACCAAAGACATTGGTTAGAGGGCTCCTAGAGCTTTCAAAAGTCAAGAACACTCAAAAATGTGGAAAATTGAGCAAGTTACACCATCTCAAGTTCGCGATTTTGGAAGAATGCACAAGAAGAGATACTTCAAAAATCAAATCTTTTGCAAATGGGCCTACTTTTCTTCATCCTAACATGACTCGGGAATTGTTTCAAAAGCTTGAGGTCTCGAAGAATTCACCCTCCATCTCGAGATAGCGGAATTGTGACCGCCATATTCTTCTGCATCTTGACAACCTTCCCTTTCCTACTTGGTTCGATGTAGGTAAGTAACGGCGCATATCCATAAGTCAAAGTGGCAGACGGATGTTCATGACAAAGAAAGTCAAAGTGCGGGAACAACTGACCATGACTCTCAGCCGGGCTTAGAACCATCGACTCTCCGACCATGTCGGGTCGAACCAACCCTTCGACATCAGCCGCCGATCGTCGATAAAACATGAGACGGTACCCTTGCATTCAACGAGATATGCAAGGCTTTGTTATGTTCCTTCCGGGGTCAAATCGACATCGAGAGGCCTAGGCCGTTGTTGGCAGCAGGCTAGCAATACAAACTTGATTGATCGGTGGTAGTGTCTTGCGGTACATGAGCACTCTTGAAACTTCACCAAGGCATTAGCATGAGCCTCGAACACAAACAAAGCGGGCATGCAAATCTTGCCTCTAGCTTCCACAACATTGTAATCACTCTTCTTGATGATCTTGAATTTCCTCCATTTCTTGTTTGGAGGTGTCTTGATAACTTCCTTTGGTACTACGGTTGGCAGGATGAGTCGGTTCTTTCCCTCTAAGTTGAGGATATTGGTTGAGTAGGCGGAATCACGAGGTCAGGTGT
This sequence comes from Vicia sativa, assembly GCA_021764765.1. Taxonomy (NCBI): domain Eukaryota; kingdom Viridiplantae; phylum Streptophyta; class Magnoliopsida; order Fabales; family Fabaceae; genus Vicia; species Vicia sativa. Next base: position 192,566,630 of record CM038794.1, read on the forward strand.
CTTTGGAGGAGAGATCTACGGAGAATACCCTTCGCGGTCACCTTACTTGATCGGTGATGTTGTCAATGTCGAGGAATAGAAGCTTGATAAGATCTTCAATGGTCGGAGGGTCTTGCTTGCGCCATGATAGTAAACCTCGATCCATAATTCCAAGGGATAGCTTTGTTAGAGGAATATGGGCGGTCTTGGAGAAGTGATAATGAGGCGCCACTCTGGCACGGGATCGTGAGAGGAAATCCTTATTGTGTTAACATCGGCATAGTCTTGAGGAAATCGTCACCCCGATTGCCTTAACATCTTCCATAGGAATCTTATAACTCTCGGGGCAGTGTACTTCACCATGTAATCATACTTTCCACTTGGCTGCCCCAAGGTATCCCACACAGATGGCACGATTTCGTTCGCATTGTCGATCTTCACTTAGACATTTCTTCCACACCTTACTGGGTGGTTTTAGAAATAGTATCTCACGGTTATCCATCATGCATTGAACACGTCTTCTCAACAAGCACAACCATCGGTGCGGATGGGCTGCAACGACAATTCTCGGGCATCACGGATTGACACCGGCTTGACAAATTCTCTTGATCATCAGGAATGGTCAGTCATCTATGTTGAAAACATAAGTATCGTCCCATGACATTGGAACTCTTGTCATGGTTAGGCATAGGCGCGTTGATCACATTGGTCTCAGCGGGAGGATCAAATTCAATCTGCTTAGCTTGATCATATCTTGAATCTTGTTCTTGAGCCACAATTGTCGTGTCGTGCCACAGGCTATTGGAATGGTAAGCACACTTAGCATTAGGATTGTATTTCGGAGGAAGTGTTGACATTCGAGGATCCCTCAAGGTTATCGATCTGCGTTCAACATGTGTTGCAAGGCTTGCGACAAAGGCATGTTGATCTTCATGGCTGTCTTCGTGGCGCGTTACGCTCTGTGGCGTTGTCTCGTGAGGTTGTCTTGATGTAGGATTGGAGATCACAACGCCCCACGATTGTAGCGGTCGGTCTTGGCTCGGCTTTTCGACCATACACGTTAGCTTCTTTCTTAGCACCAAAGGATCTCTTTGCAACATTTGAAGATGACTACATGAATCTTCCCTCTTGATACCAGCGATCGTTACTTTGTCAAAATCAGCTCGGTGAATCCGGATGAAGAATTTCCAATCGGATGATTGAAGAATGGGCTGTCGGTGTTCCATAAACATATCAACCAACTCCTATTGGACAAGGGTGGTTGAACTACTTGCTAGATCTCTCCACTTGGCATACTCCTTGAACTTCTCGTCACGACCCATAGACATGCTTTGTAGTTGCATGCGAGTGGGTGTCAATTGACATTGTACTCATCATGCAAAGCATCAGCCAAGTCACTCCAAATGCGGATCGGTCATTCTCTAGGCGATAGTACCATTCCAATTGGGTTCGGACAAACTCTCTTGAAAATAGTGCATCCACAACTTTACTCATCGATGTGGGGTTGATCTTCTGGACATAGGACTTCAAATGCACTTAGGGCAAGACATGCCATCATACTTGGAAAAGTAGGAACTTTGAACTTGGGAAATCACAACACGAGGACAAGACTCGGATCATCAAAATTCAGCCGGACATCTTGGTTTTCCACGGCATTAGACGGTCTTCAAGTTGTTGTACTTGTCATCTTCCTCGAGTCTTGGCCATAATCGAATGATCCTCTCCTCCTTTCTTTGGCTCACGTGCTCACCTTCATCACCCTTGGTACTCCCTCGGTATGGACACTTCCTTGAGCTCAATCTGATGACCACCTTAGGACCCCTTTGAAGCGTCTACCCATGTTGAGGACCAACAACCTTCTTCTTCTTGTTGATGAGCTTCTTGGATCTTCTTGGCCTTGGACCAAGTTGGTGAACATCTGTTGGCCCAGGCATTACGAGCTTGGAGATCTTTGTGGTCTGTTCAAGAGCCATTTACGCTAAAATAAATAGCGAGCAAATGAAAACCAATCTCAATGTACAGTGATGCAATGTTATGCTATGATATGCAATGTTTATGCGAATGCAATGCAATGTTTTCAAGGACCTAAGAGATTTAAATTTGTTAAACAAGCAATGAACAAACATTTATTAGTACTTCTCATTATTATTCTTTTCTTTTTAAGTACAAGAGATAGTTCAAACAATAAAAGAAAACATAAACATCCTAAAGCTCTAAGTCTCCATGGGCGCTTCCTCTTGGTGCCGATGTAGGCGTTGATGTTTCGCTCCTCGTGAAGTAGCTTTGTCAACTCTAACACTTTCTTCGCTTGCATAACATTGAGCTTCAAAGGTATCCCTTTCTTCTTTGTTGAATCCGGGATCTCTTCAAGTCTTCAAAATCGTTAGGCATGTCGGGATGGAGAACAGACATAAGTCGTCACCTATAGCAGGGTTCCATAATTCTTGGTAAAAGCAGTGAATGGCATCATGAGGTTTTGAGCTCGAGCTCACCCATTTGAGGTAAGGTTCCCAAGGAATGGAGTTCGGTGCCCAAAGTCTTGGTATCGTCTTCTTTACCATGCCCCAAGCATGTATAAACCTTCAATCGATGATGCGGAGATCGTGATTGTGATCGAACACAATATCTTGGAGAAGCATATCATGTGGACCATCTCTTGAGCAAAACCAAACTGACGTAGAGCTAGAAGGGTTGTAAGTAATACCTCCCTTATACCAAGTAGTGGTACATTAGGGAATTCTCCACAACGCTCGATGAATGTGAAGTCCTTTTGAGAGAAAAGATTCCAACGGATATCTGAATGAGAGAGTGACATCAATCTTTGAGACCATCTCAACCTTTGTTCATTCTTCAAAACTGATGGAGGAAGGTGCGAAATAAACCACCTTGAAAGTAACGGTATACAACACATGAGGTTCCTTGTCTTTTAGTAGCAGTGTGGAGAGAATGTAGAATGTCTCCAAGTAAAGTAGGCACAGGATTACGGGTAAGAAACAACTTGATGGCATTGACATCTATGAATTGATCCGAGTTAGGGAATAGAACCAAACCATAAATTAGCAAGGCCACAATGTTTTCAAATGCATGGAAACTCATAACTTTGAGAATTCTCGGGCTTTCTTGATTAAGAACTTGGAAAGTAAACCCTTAACTCCACTTCTAGTTTCCCAATTGGCTTGATATACGGCTTAAGATGTAAAGGCGGATGCAATGTCTTGAACTTAGGAACCTTTTCTAAACGGTGAATGGCATTTGGTCAAGAATAGGTATCAAGTAGCAGAGAACTCTTCTAAGGTAGGAACCAATGATAATCTGGAAATGTAAAGCAATGGTGTTTCGGATCAAAGAACTGGAATAGGACATGCATCATCTTCTTCAAAACCGGAATAACCAAATCAAGTAGATAACCATGTCTTTTGATGAACTGAGCATGGTCGAATTTGAAACCAATTCTTTGAGTTGAGAAGGATACCCGTGAAGTTGATTCGGATAGTCTTTAGAAGCCATAATCCTACAAAGCAGAGCAAAGATAAATCCCTAGGTCCTTGAAATAGTTAGAAATGATATGCAATGCAAATGATGTCATGATGTCATGTTTGGCACACACAAACAATTCACACAATGAGCCTAGGTTTAAGGCTTGCATGAGGTATAGTGATTACCCACCAAAGTTTGAGTTGGTTCATCCTGTCCTATAATAATGGGTTCTAGGAATCTCACATCATCGATCTTTCGTGGCGCTTATTTCAATCGGACGGCCAAGTGGTCGATCGAAAATGTCCCAAAGTCTAATCTCAATGAGCGTAGCATCAGTATCAACCAACCTCGGTCTACACCAAAGCGTCATCTCACTACCTTCTAATGGCCAAGATGGGTCAATTAAGGTTCTAAAAGTTTAGTTAGCGCTTGATGACACCATGAAGCCAAATACTTTCTTCAACTTGGGAATGAAGAGTATCGGGACAACCAAGTGTCACGCTAACGTAGCCATCATGTTGACGCGTAGTTATCGTCTGATCGCGATGATCTAATGCTACTTACCTAAAAGGAAACCCGGATCCGGTGTAGGATCCAACAATATAATACCAAGCAACCCTTAAAGATAAAGCATACAAGTCAAACAAAAAGCAATAAAGTTATCTAGAAATCCCTAAGGCAATTCTCTCTTTTAGGGTGTCCCAGTCGCCGGGTTACGTGATACGGTGAACTGACTTTGTAGGATTTTGTAAATAATGCGGATAGCAAGAGTCGCCACCGACTTTTATTTTTATCCAATTAAGGAAGGTAAAAGTAACGAAAAAGACCTTCGTTAGATTACGAGTTCGGGAGAATGGTTATGAAAAGGGAAGGTATTAGCACCTTTCCATCCGTAGTTTATTCTGGGCTCTTAGTTGCTCTTAGATCACTTTTTAAAATTGCTTTCGTGTGTTTGACAAAAATGTTTTGAAAAGGCATTTCGCTTTGACTTTGTAATGACTCATGTGGAGTGTATACAAAGTGTTCGGAAATTTTTTGAAAAAAATTTGAACTTTGAAAAAAGTGTGTGGTGTGAAAAGCATTTGATAGAGCAAGCAACTAAAGACTTATTACCCACTCGAATTGGTCGTTTTGTACTTCGTTCCTTTAGAATAGCGTAGCCATACCATTAGTTAGTAGGTAGCTCCATTCGTTGGATGTAAGCGGGACATTCGAAGGACATCGGATGGTCATAGAAGGCAACTTGTAGGGTATCCTAGCACATTCGAAGGGACTATCATCATTTTCGTGGCGACAATCGAGGTCAAGATCATGTATTGGAGGCGACATCGTGGGTCTTATGATCTTTGTATCGAAGGGACTATGATGATTTGTTTGAAAACGGTGCTAGAATACCTCTACGTTCGAGGGACATGACCATTTTGAATCGAAAGGCATCGAGAGAATTACCCAAGGGGTGCGTGTGTGAAAGAAGTGTGTTGATTTCAATATTTTATCTTGAAATTAGTGTGAGCTATGTCCAATTATTATCTTGCCATACGCCTAATTACTAGCAATTGATAAAGGTGCGGAAAGTAAAATGCGAATGTAAAGGTCGGAAAATAAACCTCGCTATTACATGGCTTTGGGGCAGATACATAATTTAAACTTGGAAAATAAAACCTAATTAAACTATTACAACCCATGCAATTACATTATTGGAAAAATAAACGATAAAAGAAAAACATCCGAATCGGACAACTTTGTGAAAGAATAAGAAAATCGGGAATATGATGAAATTGAAATAAGAGAAATGTTAGAAAAATGCAATTTTAATATGAGAAAATTAATATATCTGGAAATAAGATAAATATATTAAAATAATTTTTGGGATTTTTGGAAAAGATTTAATAATTAAAATGCAATTTATAATGATTTAAATGCAAAAATAAAAATAAAATATGCATGCAAAAATTATATTTTTAATTTATTAAATTAAATAAAGGTTTTATGAAAATAAAGTAAAAAGAAAAATATTTTTGTAATTTTAAATGCAGAATAAAAATCATGAAAAAATTAAAATATAATGAAAATATTAAAATAAAGAAAAATATGAAAATATGAGAATTGCAAACTTGTAAAAAGAATGCCATGGCGGGGATCGGCGGGTCATTGGCCTCAACTCTGAAAACCAACACGACCAGTGGGCAACCGGCAGCTGGAGTGAGTCTCTGGAATTTACAGCTTGTCGCCTTCGTATGGTCGTTTCGCGCCAAGAACTTCATCGTTCTTGTTTGAAATCTAGGCATTTCGTCGGCCTCCAGGCTGTATGACTAACAAACATCAAAATCAACACCGTAATATAAATTCAATTCAAAGGCATGGTTCGATTGGATTCATCATTCTAAACATGATGGTGGTATTTTGTCAATTTGTCCTATTTCATGAAACCCAATTCGAACCATGGAACCCTAGCTATGGTATTCCGATTCCAGCCATGAAAATTCAATCAAACTATGCGAGCTTGCAAACTTCCATCTAAACACAAAACAAACCACGAAAACATGTTAAAATGCATGAATGATAGAAATGAATTTTGAAAAAGTATGACAAACCAAAATCGGTTCTCTCGATTCTTGATGTTTTGAAAGTTGTAAGGTGCGGATCGATTCGAGAACCTCAAGGAACCAATGGAAAGGCTTAGGAATTGGTGATGAAGCAAAACTAGGGTTAGCCAAGGACAGAAATTTGACTTAGTTAGGGTTTGAGAATTTTTTCCTTTTCTCTTGATGGTATGCATCATGTATTTATCTTGGATGGATTTGGGATTAATTTGGAAAGAATCAATCAATATTCAATGAAATCAAATTTGATATTTCCATGAAAATCAAATCTTTAAAAGCTTGATCAATTTCAATCAATCTTGCCTTTCTTGCTCCAATTTGAATTTCTGGCATTTGTGAGTTAATTGGACCTTAAGGAAAGAATAAAATCAATCTTTGCTATTAATTTCAATTTTATAATTTATTTTAAGATTTAATTTGCATTTAAATGAATAAATTACAAATTAAATAGAAAAATAAATCAAAATTCGTGGCTTTGGGCTTGGACACTCCTAATTGCTTGAGGAACAAGTTAGGATGAAGAAAAAGTAGGCCCATTTGCAAAGATTTGATTTTGAAGTATCTCTCTTTGTGCATTCTTCCAAAATTGCCCAACTTGTAGATGGTGTAACTTGCTCAATTTTCCACATTTTGAGTGTTCTTGGACTTTGGAAAGCTCTAAGACCTCTAACCAATGTCTTTGGTCTCATCTCAATTGGAGTTACCATGCTCAATATATCTTCAAAACAAAAGTTGACTTTTGTTGACTTTGAAAATGACTGTAATGTTTTGAGCTATACCTCTCAAATGAAGCATTTTTGGACATTCTTGTGAGACATGAAGTTGTAGAATTTGAATTTCCTTCAAAACAAGAGGTGGTGGAAAAATTTACGAGAAAGTATGAAAGTTATGATCAAAGTTCAGTTGACTTTTCATCTAGAAACCTAATTTAGAAAGTTTGACTTTTGAGCAAATCTTGAGTTTTCTTGATGAATCATGATCAACCCTTGATCAAATGATGAATGTAACTTCAAAATGAGGATGTTGACCAAAAATCGGAAGTTTTGACATATGTTGACCACAGTTGACTTTTGTCAATACACGATTTTCAACCATCGAGCAATTGTCTAGAAACTTGACTTGAGGCTTGAAACTTGACATGGAGAATCTTTGAAGCATATGAGGAGGCATGAGGCCATTGGAGATGTTGGAAATCCATCTTGACTTGAGATACCAAACCCTAGTTTGGGTTGATCTAGGAGAGAGTTTGTCGATCAACTCTTGAGGAATCCTTGAGTATGGATGTATGAAATCTCTTGAGTAGATGGAGGGCAAATTTTGGGGTATGACAGACTGCCCATAATTCAATCTTCTTGTCTTTGGAAGGGTTAGATTGACATGCTTGTCCGTGACCTGGAGGTGAAGATGATTGACACCAGTACCTGAAAATTTGCACTCGCTGTTGGATGATGCGGGAATGGGCTTACAGATGCCATTTGGAAGTTGGAGACTTATTTGGGGGAGCAAATCGTACGCTAGACTCGAGGTTGTTAATAGGAGAATTAGCGGAGATGGGCAAGATGCCATCTGGAAAGGTTGATCTGGGGAGTAGGTCGTATGTTAGGCTCTGTAGATGTTCCTGGAACGGAGAGGAGATGGGCTTAAAATGCCACCTGGAGGGAGTCGTACGTTAGACTTCGTGTTCACCTTGAATGAGGTTATTGGTTTGTATTGATTTTTAACCATATATGCAGCATTCTGAAAGTGAAGAGATGTTGACAAATAGTCGGAGATGGGCTTAAGATGCCATCAAAAGCAGCTGATCGTCGCTGAATCAATAGTTAGCTGTTGATAATCGAGAATAAATCTTGTATTTGATTACTCTAAGGAAATTGTAGTTGGCAAGAATGTGGATAGCTTCCCTGTTGTGCATCGGGTGTTGATCCATTGCCTGTTATCAGAGGATAACCAGAGGTGGTCTTCCAGATAGTTTTCTCGTCGGTTCGGGGCAATCACGGACCCGATCGTGGAAGCGATCTTTCGAATAGTTTTCCCGTCGGCGAGGGCAATCCTGGACCTGTTTGAAGGCGGTCTTAGATAGTTTTCCGTCGGCTCGGGGCTTAATCCTGGACCTGTTTGTCAAGTGACTGTTACTGTTTTGGAAAACAAGAGAAACTTTGATAGAATATTTGTTATCTTATGCAAAGTTATGATGCATATAGATACATATGCATGAATTATGACTTTATGAGTAATGTATGAATGATAGATGTTGTGGTATTTCAAAACATATCCATCTTGAAGAAGATGCGGATATTAATGAAATTCGACTTCTGCAGAATTGGTGGTGAGAACCCTTTTGAAGGAGAAAGAAGATATCACTGTTCCTCGATGCACTATCTTGATCTAAGGCCTAGGCGTTGAGGAGGTAGAGATTTGAGAAGCTCGTTGTTGGAATCTTGAACATTCTTGAGGAGAGTAGGAAACGTCATTGGGGACCTTGTATTATGTATCTATTTGAGAAATTTAGGAAGCTTCTGGGGATTACAGGTGTATATCACGGAGAATATTTGATGGTTGCGAGACCGGGCTAAAAGAGTCTGAGGTCCGTTGTAATCTCTGGTGAGGAATAAAGGTGTATGCTTCTGATGCACTATCGACCAATTTTAGTCGGATACATGCTGGGAGAAAGGGAAGGCCGAGAAATATCATTGAGGGATGAAGTGTTATCTTGAGAAGTGATGTAACGTTGCTCGATTGGTAATACTGCTCGTGGATTCCCTTATACTCCATTGGGAAGGTGTGTTGTGAACACACCTTTATGGGATCATGCTCGTGGAAATGCATTGGTGACTTTCGTCGTCATCCATTCACAGAGCACTGGTAAGTATTTTTGTATGTTCACTTTTCGTATGTTTGTGATTAGATTCTTATTGTCAAATCGTATAGTCATTCAAAGCAAACGTTGGACTTATTGCAAATAACAACAAGAAATGTAAAGAGAAGAAAACTTATTTATTTGAAAAGGTGGCAGTAGTTACATACACAAGAAGGTAAAAACATAAAAACAATCTTATTAAGTTCCAACTATGCTAGTACTCATATATTTCAACTATCTCATCTCCTTGCTGTCGGTAGAAAGTAGGTAGGTGATCTTCGCCATTTGAATCTTGAATCTTGATAGTAGAAGCAGATGATCTGAAGAGACATAGTAAATGCGCTTAAATCCCTTTGCCTAGACCGCCTTCGGGTTTAAGTCTACCGGATACCCTTTTTGCCCAACACCTTTTAGGTTTTCGACTTGCGGTGTACATCTTGTATATCCTTAATTTTTCCGAACCTTTTGGTTCTTGGGATCTATATTTTGCCTAGGTTACGTCGACCTTCAAGTATTTTGACTATGTCTGCGTTCATAGGGTGTGGGAAGTCTTCACCATCCATGGTGCTAAGTATCATAGCTCCACCAAAATCTTGTCTTGACTACTAAGCGGTCCCTCATAGGTGGGAGTCCATTTGCCCACAGGATCACCTTGTGGAAGAATGATCGCTTGACTACTAGATCACCGACTTGGTAGACTCGGTGCTTGACCTTCTTGTTAAATGCTCTGATCATTCGTTTTACGATAATCATCCATGGCGGATGGATGCGAGTCGTTTCTCATCAATCAAATTAATGCGGTCACCGATGCGACCCAATCGTCTTCGCTTAACTCTGCCTCACGGAGGACTACGGTTGAGGGTATCGAACCTCGATGAAGCGGCTTCCATACATATCACAAGAAGGGGTCCTTTGTGGATGTTGTCGATAACCATGAAAGCAAATGGTAACATCTCATGCCAATCTTTGTAAGTCAGTCATCTTACATATAATCTTCTTAATGTTCTTGTTGGCGGCTTCCAACGCCATTCATCTTAGGCCGATATGGAGAAGAATTGTGATGCTTGATCTTGAAGCTGCGTGCGAGAGTTCGGTGATCATCTTGTTGTTGAGATGGAACCATTATCATGATAATCCTTTCGGTATATATCGGCGGATAAGATTATGTTTGATGAATCGAGTACATTCTTGGTAACGAGATGCATCGAAATTTCTACCCACTTGGTGAAATAGTCAATTGCCACAAGGATGAAACGATGTCCATTGGGGTAGGCTTATCTCAATCATGTCAATGCCCCACATTGAAAGGCCACGGAGAAGTTAAAACATTCAGTGGAGAGTACGTGTACTTTGTCGGCATAAATCGGCTTGTGACAAGATCGGTAAGCGGTGACAATCGGCTTCCATGGTGGACCAATAGTAACCTGTTCTCAAAATCTTCTTAGCCATGGTGTGTCCCTTTGGAGTGGGTACCAAATTAGCCTTCGTTAACTCTTCCATGATACGTATTCTTTGTTTTACGGTCTACACGGTGAAGCACAAGTCGTGGTTGCGCTTGTATAAAATGTCGTTCTTGAGAAGAATTTGGATGCAAATCTTCTCATGAACTTCTTATCATTGTGGATGCCCTGCGAATATTCCACGAGTCTCAAGATACCTCTTCACGTCATAGTACCAAGGTTTCTCTTACATCAAGCTCACAACAATCATCACGTTCAGTCATTGACTCAATGATGATCAGGAGCCTCGTTGTCCCATCTAACCTTGAACATAATGACATAGTAGCCAATCTGCCAACTGATTCTCTTCTCGTGGAATATGATCAAAAGTAATCTCTTCAGTAGGGATCAAACTCAAAACATGCTCTCGATCTGAATGAGATTCGGATGCTTAGTATCACTCGCCCTTATCGGTGATCACTAAACTGAGTCTCCATACACTTGTAAGAACTTGATTCTTAAGTCAATAGCGACTTTAAGACCCATGATGCACGCTTCGTATTCGGCCATGTTGTTAGTGCTGAAACATAATCTGGCGGTGAAAGGCGTATGTCCGCTGCGAGGATGTAATGATGGCAATGCCATTGCCAAGTGCGTTGAGGCTCCATCAAAACCATAGTCCATCGGGATCCTTGTTGGTCCTTAATCTGGCCTGTTCTTCGCAATCTGTAACTAGTAAAACATCTTCATCGGAAATTGACTGCATAGTGATAGTCATCTACGGCTTGATGAGCCAAATGATCGGCTACACTTCCTTTGATCGCTTTAAAGTGTCTTTGGATGTCATATTCGGTCAAGATCATTTGCCATCTTGCTATTCTTCGGAGAAGAGCTGGTTTCTCAAAGATGTATTTTATCGGATCCATCTTGAAATCAACAAGGTAGTGTGAGTCAACATATCTTGTCTTAGTCGTGACAGCCAAACCAAAGCGTTGCAAGTTTTCATTGTGAGTATCTTGTTTCACGTCGGTAAACTTTTGCTAAGGTAGTATATTGCACTCTTTTCGACCAGACTCGTCATGTTGCTAACACACACCCCATTGAGTTCTCTAACATCAAGTACATGATAAGAGGTCTTCCTTGGTAGGCGGCATCGGGATAGGAGGATTACTAGGTACTCCTTGATTTTGTCAAAGCGATCTGCAATCGTCGTTCCATTCCACTACTTGATCTTTCTTAAGTAACTTGAAGATTGGCTCACAAGGCGATTAGGTGTGCAATGATACGCAGTAGTTCAATCGGCAAGAAACCTCGACTTCCTTCTCGGTCGGGGAGCTGGCATCTCTTGAATAGCTTTAACCTTGGGGATCAACTTCAATACCTTTACCACGACAACAAACCTAGGAGTTTTCGGATCGACTCCAAAGGTGCACTTGTTAGGATTAAGTCTCATCTCTGTACTTCTTCAATCTGTCAAGCAGTTTACGCAATGATCAAGATGTTCTTCTTGATTTGTGATCGAGCTATCATGTCGTCGGCGTAGACCTCTATCTCGTGATGAATCATGTCATGAAATAATGTCACCATAAGCTGATAAGTGGCGTGCGTTCTTGATCCGAGCGGCATAACCTTGTAGCAGAAAGTGTACCCCATGTAACAAAGTAGTCTTCTCCATGTCTTGAGAGCCATTTTGATCGATTGTAACGAGAAACCATCCATGAAGGAGAAAACCTTATCTTGGCGGTGTTGTCAACCAAACATCAATATGAGGAAGTGGAAATCGTCTTTCGGACTTGCTTTGTTCAGATCTCTGTAATCCACACACATTCGTACCTTACCATCCTTCTTGGCACAGGTACCACATTAGCACCTTTGGGGATAAGAGGTAATGACTAAGAAACCGGCGTTGAGCTGCTTCATAACCCGGCTTTGATTTTCTCGACATCTCGGGGCGCATCGACAGACCTACATTTCCAGGAAAACCTTCTTTTGTCGGCAATCGGTGTACCACAATATCAATGTCTAAACCAGCATGTCTTCGCCAAGCAAAAACCTCAATATAGTCTCGTAGCATCGAACCAACCTTTCTTTAACCTTTGTTCTCAAGACCGCTCTATCTTGATCTCTTACATCTTCGTGGTACCCAAATTCACAACCTCAACTTGCTCTTCGTGTGGTGTATAACTCGCTCTTCTTGCTGTAGCAGTCGAGCAAGTTCTCCTGGCACTTCACAATCTTCCTCACTTTCGTCTTGGCTTGGTAGATCGGATTATCGAAGTCATATTTAGCACTAGCATAGTTTGTTAACGAGATTCGGAGTGATTCTGCGGTGTATCACGTGGGTGTGTGTAAACACATAGCTTTTGAAGGGGTGATAAAGTAAAGAAAGAAAACAAACAATTGAATGCAAAAGTCCAACAATTTATTGAATGAAAATACGCAAACGACAGATAATAACCCTCGCAAACGAGCCATGATGCCCCGGGCAAGGCACTAGGCTTTCAAAGTTTATTGTTCAAAACATAAAGAAATACGAAAAGCAAAACAAAACAAGAGCAATTACTCCTGGCTAAAGGAGATTGGTATGGCGTCTTCAGTCTTCCAATTGTTGAGCCCATGTCTGGAGTTGGGAAGATCCACTTGCTGATGTCGAAGTCGTTGTCGTCGTCTTCTATAGCATGGATTCCACTCTGGCTGATGCGGAAGGAAGTTGGCCGGCACGTTCGCGGCGTATCATCTTCTGACCCTTGATGGTGAAGCCTAAACCAGTCTTGTCAAATTTGAAAGGAAGATCAGGGAGCTGACCCCAAATAGTACTACCTCCTTCTTCAACAGCAGCTTGAGCATCTTTCAGCGAGGCCATCCTAGGCGGAACTTTGTAACTTTAGGAGTGAGTGGAGAGTCAGCAGGCATGACTCGGGTTGTTTCAAAAGCTTGCGAAGTCTCGAAGAATTCACCCTCCATCTCGAGATATCGGAATGACTGTAGATGACTGACCATATATTCTTCTTCACCACATACTGTAACAACTTCCTTTCACGGGTACTTGAGTTTCGATGAGTAAGTATGACGCCTGCCCATGTATCCAAGGCGTCCAAGTAGGCAGAATAAGCTGGACGGATGTCCATGACAAAGAAAGTGGAGTCAAAGTCAGGAACCGACTTTAACAGGCAGAGTGAGCTCTCAAGTACTGTGCGCTTAGAACCATCAAAAGCTCACAATAATGTCCTTTGGGTCGAACCAACCCCGACATCAAGCGATCAGCGATCTTGGTAGGATATTGAGGCGAGAACCGGTATCACCAAAACATGAGACAATGTAGTACCCTTGCATTCAACAGAGATGTGCAAGGCTTTGTTATGTTTCTTTCCGGAAGTCAAATCGACATCGAGAGCCTAGGCCGTTGTTGGCAGCCAGGCTAGCAATACAAACTTCAATTGATCGGTGGTAGTGTCTTGCGGTACATGAGCATTCTTGAAACTTCACCAAGGCATTAGCATGAGCCTCGAACACAAGAGCAAGCAAGCATGGAAATCTTGGACGGAGTCTGTCCTAACTGTTCCACAACATTGTATCACTCTTCTTGATAATCTTCAGAATTTCCTCCATTTCTTGTTTGGAGGTGTCTTGATAACTTCCTTTGGTATACGGTTGAGCAGGATGAGTCACTGGTTCTTTCCCTCTAGCTGGGGATATTGGTTGAGTAGACGGAATGCGAGCTGGAGTCGCGGTGTCTTTTGGAGGAGAGATCTCTGGAGAGAATACCCTTCCGGTTCTGGTCACCTTACTGGATCCGGTGATGTTGTCAATGTCAGGAATGGAAGCTTCAATGTAAGATCTTCAATGGTCAGAGGGTCTTGCTTGACGCCATGATAGTAAACATCAGATCCATAATTCAAGGGATAGCTTTGTCGAGGAATATGGAACTGGTCTTGGAGAAGTGATAATGAGAGGTGCCCACTCTAGGCACAGGATCATGGAGGAAATCCTTATTGTGTTAACATCGGCATAGTCTTCGGAAATCGTCACCCCATCCGTTGCCTTAACATCTTCAATAGGAATCTTGTAACTCGAGGCGATTGTACTTCACCATGTAATCATACTTTCCACTTGGCTGCCCCAAGGTATCCCACACAGATGGTACAGTTTCATTCGCATTGTCGATCTTCAACTTAGACATTTCTTCACACAGCTTCTGCACAGGTGGTTTCAGAAATAGTATCTCACGGTTATCCATCATGCATTGAACACGTCTTCTCAACCAAGCACAACCATCAGGTGCGGATGGGCACCAACGACAATTCTCTGGGCATCCTGGATTGACACCGGCTTGCAGCAAATTCTTCTTAACAGTCATCAGAGGAATGGTCAAGTCATCTATGTTGAAAACATAAGTATCGTCACCAACAGCATTGGAACTCTTGTCATGGTTAGGCATAGGCGCGTTGATCACATTCGGAGTCTCAACAGGAGGATCAAACTCAATCTGCTTAGCTTCAATCATATCTTGAATCTTGTTCTTCAGAGCCCAACAATCATCGATGTATGCCTAGGCTATTGGAATGGTAAGCACACTTAGCATTAGGATTGTATTCGGAGGAAGTGTTGACATTCGGGGAGGATCCCTCAAGGTAATCATTTCTGCTTTCAACATGTGTTGCAAGGCTTGCGACAAAGGCATGTTGATCTTCGTAAACTGTTCCGTGGCGCGTTCACGCTCTGTGCGTTGTCTCAGGTTGTCTGATGTAGGATTGGAGATCCTTTACAGTTGAGCGGTCGGTCTTGGCTCGGCTTTTCGACCATACAGCATTAGCTTCTTTCTTACCACCAAAAGATCTCTTAGACATTTGAAGATGACTCTACATGAATCTTCCACTCTTGATACCAGCTTCATCGCTCTTATCAATATCAGCTCGGTGAATCCGGATGAAGAATTTCCAATCGGATGATTGAAGAATGGGCTGTCGGTGTTCCCGAACATATCAACCAACTCCCTATGGACAAGGGTGGTTGAACTACGCTGCTAGATCTCTCACTTGAGCATACTCCTTGAACTTCTCATCACGACCCATAGACATGCTTTGTAGTTGCATGCGGTGGGTGTCAATTCAACATTGTACTCATACTATGCATGAAAGCATCATTAAGTCACTCCAAATACGGATACGGTCATTCTCTAGTGATAGTACCATTCCAATTGGGTTCGGACAAACTCTCTTGAAAATAGTGCATCCACAACTTTCATCATCGGTGTGGGGTTGATCTTACGGACATAGGACTTCAAATGCAGCTTAGGGCAAGACATGCCATCATACTTGGCAAAAGTAGGAACTTTGAACTTGGAGGAATCACAACACAGGGGACAAGACTCGATCATCAAAATTCAGCCGGACATCTTGGGTTTTCCAGCATTCAGACGGTCTTCAAGTTGTTTGTACTTGTCATCTTCATCGAGTATTGGCCATAATCAGAATGATCCTCTCCTTTCTTTGGCTCTGCTCACCTTCATCACTTGGTACTCCCTCGGTATGGACACTTCCTTGGAGCTCAATCATTGACCACCTTAGGACCCCTTTGAAGCGTCTACCCATGTTGAGGACCAACAACCTTCTTCTTCTTGTTGATGAGCTTCTTGGATCTTCTTGGCCTTGGACCAAGTTGGTGAACATCTCTTGAAACGAGCATTACGAGCTTGGAGATCTTTGACGATGCTTCAAGAGCCATTTCGCTAAAATAAATAGCGAGCAAATGAGAAAACCAATCTCCAATGTACCTGATGCAATGTTATGCTATGATATGCAATGTTTATGCGAATGCAATGCAATGTTTTCAAGGACCTAAGAGATTTAAATTTGTTAAACAAGCAATGAACAAACATTTATTAGTACTTCTCATTATTATTCTTTTTCTTTTTAAGTACAAGAGATAGTTCAAAACAATAAAAGAAAACATAAACATCCTAAAGCTCTAAGTCTCCATGGCGCTTCCTCTTGGTGCCGATGTAGGCGTTGATGTTTCGCTCCTCGTGAAGTAGCTTTGTCAACTCTAGCACTTTCTTCTCAGCTTGCATAACACAAAGCTAAAATCCCTTTCTTCTTTAATTGAATCCAGGATCTCTTCAAGTCTTCAAAATCAGTAGGCATGTCGGGATGGAGAACAGATAGGGTCGTCACCTATAGCAAGTTCCATAATTCTGGTAAAACAGTGAATGGCATCATGAGGTTTTGAGCTCGAGCTCCACCCATTTGAGGTAAGGTTCCCAAGGAATGGAGTTTCGGGTGCCCCAAAGTCTTGGTATCAGTCTTCTTTACCATGCCCCAAGCATGTATAAACCTTCGTCGGTAATTCTGGAGATCGTGATTGTAGTCGAACACAATATCTTGGAGAAGCATATCATGTGGACCATCTCTTCGAGCAAAACCAAACTGACGTAGAGCTAGAGAAGGGTTGTAAGTAATACCTCCCCTTATACCAAGTAGTGGTACATTAGGGAATTCTCCACAACGCTCAATGAATGTGAAGTCCTTTTGAGAGAAAAGACTCCAACGGATATCTGAATGAGAGAGTGACATCAACCTTTGAGACCATCTCAACCTTTGTTCATTCTTCAAAACTGATGGAGGAAGGTGCGAAATAAACCACCTTGAAAGTAACGGTATACAACACATGAGAGTTCCTTGTCTTTTAGTAGTACGAGTGTGGAGAGAATGTAGGATGTCTCCAAGTAAAGTAGGCACAGGATTGCGGGTAAGAAACAACTTGATGGCATTGACATCTATGAATTGATCCGAGTTAGGAAATAGAACCAAACCATAAATTAGCAAGGCCACAATGTTTTCAAATGCATGGAAACTCATAACTTTGAGGAATTCTCGGGCTTTCTTAATTAAGAACTTGGAAAGTAAACCCTTAACTCCACTTCTAGTTTCCCAATTGGCTTCATGTCGAGCTTAAGATGTAAGGCGGATGCAATGTCTTCGAACTTAGGAACCTTTTCTAAACCGGTGAATGGCATTTGGTCAAGAATAGGTATCCCAAGTAGCTTAGAGAACTCTTCCAAGGTAGGAACCAACTGATAATCTGGAAATGTAAAGCAATGGTGTTTGGATCAAAGAACTGGAATAGGACATGCATCATATCTTCTTCAAAACGGAGATAACCAAATCAAGTAGATAACCATGTCTTTTGATGAACTGAGCATGGTCGGGAATTTCTGAAACCAATTCTTTGAGTTGAGAAGGTATACCCATGAAGTTGATTCGGATAGTCTTTCTAGAAGCCATAATCCTACAAAGCAGGCAAAGATAAATCCCTAGGTCCTTGAAATAGTTAGAAATGATATGCAATGCAAATGATGTCATGATGTCATGTTTAGCACACACAAACAATTCACACAATGAGCCTAGGTTTAAGGCTTGCATGAGGTATAGGTGATTACCCACCAAAAGTTTGAGTTGGTTCATCTGTCCTATAATAGTAACCGGGTTCTAGGAATCTCCATCATTGATCTTTCTCGTAGGGCTTATTTCAATACGACTACCAAGTGGTCGATCGAAAATGTCCCAAAAGTCTAATCTCAATGAGCATCAGTATCAACCAACCTCGGTCTACCAAAGCCGGCCATCTCACTACCTTCTAATGGCCAAGATGGGTCAATTAAGGTTCTAAAAGTTTAGTTAGCGCTTGATGACACCACAGAAGCCAAATACTATCTTCAACTTGGGAATGAAGAGTATCGGGACAACCAAAGTGTCACTACTAACGTAGCCATCATGTTGACCGGTTATACGTCTAGGTCGCGATGATCTAATGCTACTTACCTAAAAGGAAGGATCGGTGTAGGATCCCCAACAATATAATACCCAAGCAACCCTTAAAGATAAAGCATACAAGTCAAACAAAAGCAATAAAAGTTATCTAGAAATCCTAAGGCAATTCTCTCTTTTAAGGTCATCCCAGTAGTTGATTAATACGGTGACCGACTTTGTAGGATTTTGTATCAAATGTGCGGATAGCAAGAGTCGCCACCGACTTTTATTTTTATCCAATTAAGGAAGGTAAAAGTACAGAAAAAGACCTTCGTTAGATTCTGAGTTCGGAGAATGGTTATGAAAAGGAAAGGTATTAGCACCTTTCCATCCGAGTTATCTCGGGCTCTTAGTTGCTCTTAGATCACTTTTTAAAATTGCTTTGTGTGTTTGACAAAATGTTTTGAAAAGGCATTTCGCTTTGACTTTGTAATGACTCATGTAAGTGTATACAAAGTGTTCGGAAATGTTTTTTTTGAAAAATTTGAACTTTGAAAAAAGTGTGTGGTGTGAAAAGCATTTGATAGAGCAAGCAACTAAAAGACTTATTTACCCACTCGAATTGGTCGTTTTGTACTTCGTTCCTTTAGAATAGCGCTAGCCATACCATTAGTTAGTAGGTAGCTCCATTCGTTGGATGTAAGCGGGACATTCGAAGGGACATCGGATGGTCATAGAAGGCAACTTGAAGTATCCTATCCTAGCATTCGAAGGACTATCATCATTTTCGTGGCGACAATCGAGGGTCAAGATCATGTATTCGGAGGCGACATCGTGGGTCTTATGATCTTTGTATCGAAGGGACTATGATGATTTGTTTGAAAACGCGGTGCTAGAATACCTCTACGTTCGAGGACATGACCATTTGAATCGAAAGGCATCGAGAGAGAATTACCCTAAGGGTGCGTGTGTGAAAGAAGTGTGTTGATTTCAATATTTTATCTTGAAATTAGTGAGCTATGTCAAT
Source organism: Vicia sativa (assembly GCA_021764765.1). Classification (NCBI taxonomy): domain Eukaryota; kingdom Viridiplantae; phylum Streptophyta; class Magnoliopsida; order Fabales; family Fabaceae; genus Vicia; species Vicia sativa. Next base: position 192,585,760 of record CM038794.1, read on the forward strand.
TATTATCTTGCCATACACGCCTAATTACTAGCAATTGATAAGGGTGCGGAAAGTAAAATGCGGAATGTAAAGTGCGGAAAAATAAACCTCTACTATTACATGGCTTTGGGGAATACATAATTTAAAATGCGGAAAATAAAACCCTAAATTAAACTATTACATCCCAGAGCAATTACATTATTGGAAAAATAAAATGATAAAGAAAAACGTCCGAATCGAACCTTTGTGAAAAGAATAAGAAAATCGGAAATATGATGAAATTGAAATAAGAGAAAATGTTAGAAAAATGCAATTTTTAATATGAAAAAATTAATATATGCTGAAATAAGATAAATATAATAAAATAATTTTGGGATTTTTGGAAAATTTAATAATTAAAATGCAATTTAAATGATTTAAATGCAAAAATAAAAATAAAATAAATATGCATGCAAAAATATATTTTAATTTATTAAATTAAATAAAGATTTTATGAAAATAATGCAAAAAGAAAAAATATTTTGTAATTTTAAATGCAGAATAAAAATGAAAAATTAAAATAATGAAAATATTAAAATAAAGAAAAATATGAAAATATGAGAAATTGCAAACTTGTAAAAAGAATGCCATGGCAAGGATCAACCCAGGTCATTGGCCTCAAACTCCCTAGCTCCAACACATTTGACCAACACAAACCAACACGCACTACTGTTTGAAACTAGGTAGTACATTTACCACTTGTCGCCTTAAATAGTCGTTTTACATACGAAAACACCATAATTCTTGTTTGAAAATACAAGCATTTTCGTCAGCCTGGAAGCGCAACTATGACCTAACAAACATCAAAAAATCAACACACATAATATAAATTCAATTCAAAAGGCATGGTTCGATTAGATTCATCATTCTAATTATGATGGTAGTATTCATTTGTCCAATTTTCCTATTTCATGAAACTAATTCAAACCATAGAACCCCCTAGCTAAAGATTACAATTCAACCATGAAAATTAATCAAACTATCGAGAAAACTTGCAAACTTCCATCTAAACACAAAACAAACCACAAAACATGTTAAAATGCATGAATAAGAAAATCAAATTTTGAAAAAAGTATGAGCAAACCAAAAATCGTATTTCTTGATTCTTGATATTTTAAGTATAAAAATTAGATAAATTAAAACCTCAAAAGAAACACAGCAAAAATTAGCTGAAACCAAAAACAAAACTAAGGTACCAGTTGCTTGAACACAGAAACACAACTTTAAGTTAGGGTTTATAGAGCAATTTTCCTTTTAATAAGTATGCATCATATTTATCTTGAATGGATTTGGAATTAATTGAAAAAATCATCAATATTCAATGATCAAATTTGATATTCCATGAAAATCAAATTTTCAACTTAATCAATTTCAATCCACCTTTCTTGCTCCAATTTCAATTAACTGGCATTTGTGAATTAATTGACATAAGAAAAAATAAAATCAATCTTTAATATTTAAATTTTATAATTTATTTTAAATTTAATTCATTTAAATGAATAAATTACAAATTAAATAAAAAATAAATCAAAAATTCGTGGCTTTGAACCCTCTAATTGCTTGAAACAAGTTAATGAAGAAAAAATAGGCCCATTTGCAAAAATTTGATTTTAAATATCTCTCTGTGCATTCCCAACCCAACTTGAATGGTGTAACTTGCTCAATTTTCCACATTTTGAGTGTTCTTGGACTTTTGGAAAGCTCTAAGAGCCCTCTAACCAATGTCTTTGGTCTCATCTCAATTGAGTTACCATGCTCAAAATATCTTCAAAACAAAAAGTTGACTTTTGTTGACTTTGAAAATGACACATAATGTTTTGAGCTATACCTCTCAAATGAAGCATTTTTGGACATTCTTGTGAGACATGAAGTTGTAGAGAATTGAATTTCCTTCAAAACAAGAGGTGGTGGAAAAATTTACTGAGAAAGTATGAGAAAGTTATGATCGTCAAAGTTCATTTGACTTTTCATCTAGAAACCTAATTTAGAAAGTTTGACTTTTGGGCAAATCTTGAGTTTTCTTGATGAATCATGATCAACCCTTGATCAAATGATGAATGTAACTTCAAAATGAGGATGTTGACCAATCAAAATTTTGACTGTATATTGACCACAGTTGACTTTTGTCCAACACCATTTTCAACCATCGAACAATTGCGAAAACTTGACTTGAAAAACTTGACATGGAGAATTGAAAAGCATATGAAGGCATGAAGGCCATTGGAGATGTTGGAAATCCATCTTGACTTGAGAGATACCAAACCCTAGTTTGGGTTGATTGTCTAGGAGAGAGTTTGTCATCAACTCTTGAGGAATCCTATATGGATGTAAATCTCTTGAGTAGATGGAGGGCAAATTTTGGTATGACACTGCCCCTTCAATCTTCTTGTCTTTGAAGGGTTAGATTGACATGCTTGTCTTTAACTGGAAAAGAATTAGATTTCACCGATACACCACTACCCCAAATGATCACGAAATGGGCACAAATGCCATTTGGAAAGTTGGAACTTCCGAAAACAGTCGCCGCTAGACTCGAGGTTGTTAATAAAATGCGGAGATGGGCAAGATGCCATCTAAAATTATCTTTGAAAAGTCGTAATGTAAAATGTTCCTGAACGGAGAGAATGGGCTTAAATGCCATCAGAAAGTCGTACGTTAGACTTCGTGTTCAAATAAAATTATTGGTTTTATTGATTTTAACCATATATGCGCCAAAAAAGAATTTGAAAATAGTCGGAGATGGGCTTAAGACCATCCATCCGCAGCGGTCATCACGCTAGACTCTATGGTCTTAATCAAATAAATCTTTAACACTGATTACTCTAAAAAGCCGCAAATTTAGCAAAACTATGGATACTACATCGCCGTGTTGATCCATGCATATCGGAGGATAACGGTGGTCTTCGGATAGTTTCCCGTCGGTTCGCTTAATCACAAACCATCGTCGGCAATCTTCAATAGTTTCCCGCTCGGGGCAACATCACAAACATGTTTGCAAATATTTTCCGTCGCTTGGGCTTAATCCTGGACTGTTTGCGTCGAAGTATTTTTACTGTTTTGGAAAACAAGAGAAACTTTGATAGAATATTTGTTAGTCTTATGCAAAGTATGATGCATGACAGTGTATATGAATGACATATGCATGAATTATGACTTTATGAGTAATGTATGAATGATAGATGTTGTGATATTTCAAAACATATCCATCTTGAAGAAGATGCGGATATTACGCAAAGATTTCGACTTGCTGGGAAATTGATGAGTGAGAACCCTGCTTTTGAAGGAGAAAGAAGATATCCTGGATTCCTCCGATGCACTATCTGACCAAGTCTCGGGCCTAGACGTTGTTGAGGAAGGTAGAGATTTGAGAAGCTCGTTGTTGGAGATCTTATAGACACTGCTGAGGAGAGTCTGGGAGGCAATCTGTTGGGGACCTTGTATGCAGACCCTGTTGAGGAAATTTAGGAGGCGCTCTACTGGGGATTCTGAGTGTATCTCATTTGAAAGCATTTGATGGTTCTTTGAGAGACCGGCTAGAAAGAGTGGGGTCCGTTGTAATCTGGTGAGGAATAAAGGTGTATGCTTCCTCCGATGCACTATCGACCAAGTTTAGTCTGGATACGCTGCCGGAGAAGGGGAGGATTGAGAAATATCCATTTGGGATGAAGTATTCTTTGTAGAGATTGATGTAACGTTGCTCGATTGAGTGGAATTGCTGCTCGTGGATTCCCTTATACTCCGCTGGGGAAGGTGTGTTGTGAGTGACACCTTTGTGGGGATCATGCTCTGTGGGGACCATTGGTGACTTTCGTCGTCATCCCAATTCCTGGAACCTGTAGTAAGTACTTTTGTATGTTCACCGTATGTTTGTGATCAGATTCTTATTGTCAAATGCGTATAGTCATTCAAAGCAAGCGTTGGACTTATTGCAAATAACAACGAAATTGTGAAAAGAAAAGTATTTATTTGAAAGGTGGCGTATGGCCAAGTAGTTTGTACACAAGAAAGGTAAAAAGCTATGCGGAAACAATCTCGTTAAGTTCCAACTATGCTAGTACTCATATATTTCAACTATCTCATCTCCTTGCTGTCGGTAGAAAGTGAGTAGACTGATCTTCGCCATTTGAATCTTGAATGCTGATAGTAGTCTGGAAGCAGATGATCTGGAAGAGACATAGTCGTACGCTTAAATCCCTAACTTTTGCCTAGACCGCCCTTTCGGTTTAGGTCTGGGATACCTTTTTTGCCCAAGCCGCCTTTTCAGGTTTTCGACTTGCCGGGTGTACATGTTTTGTATATATCCTTAATTTTTGCCCGAACCTTTTGGTTCGCCAGGATGCCCTTATTTTTGCCTAGGTTAAATCGACCTAGCGGGTCTCTTTATGCGTAGTATTTTTGACTATGTCTGCGTTCACAGGGTGTGGGAAGTCTTCACCATCCATGGTGCTAAGTATCATAGCTCCGCCGGAAAACACTGTCTTGACTACAAACGGTCCCTCATAGGTGGGAGTCCATTTGCCCCTGGGATCACCTTGTGGAAGAATGATGCGCTTGACTACTAGATCACCGACTTGGTAGACTCGGTGCTTGACCTTCTTGTTAAATGCTCGATCATTCGTTTACGATAAATCATCCATGGCGGATGGATGAGTCGTTCTCATCAATCAAATTAATCTGGTCAAGGCAGTGGACCCAATCGTCTTCAACAACTCGCCTCTGGAGGACTCGGTTGAGGGTATCCGAACCTCGATGGGTAAGGCTTTCATACCGTATACAAGAGAAGGGGTTGCCCTGTGGATGTTCGTCTTGTAGTCGATAACCATGAAGAGCAAATGGTAACATCTCATGCCAATCTTTGTAAGTCAGTCATCTTATAATCTTCTTAATGTTCTTGTTGGCGGCTTCCACTGCGCCATTCATCTTAGGCCGATATGGAGAAGAATTGTGATGCTTGATCTTGAACTGCGTGCAGAGTTCGGTGATCATCTTGTTGTTGAGATTGGAACCATTATCTGTGATAATCCTTTCGGGAGTGCCATACCGACAGATAAGATTATGTTTGATGAATCGAGCCACAACATTCTTGGTAACAGATGCATACGAGGCTGCTTCTACCCACTTGGTGAAATAATCAATTGCCACAAGGATGAAACGATGTCCATTGGAAGCATGGCTTAATCTCAATCATGTCAATGCCCCACATTGCAAAGGCCAAGGAGAAGTTAAAACATTCGAGTCTTTGAGTCGTTACTTTGTCGGCATAAATCGGCACTTGTGACAAGATCGGTAAGCGGTGACAATCAGCTTCCATGGTGGACCAATAGTAACTGTTCTCAAAATCTTCTTAGCCATGGTGTGTCCTTTGGAGTGGGTACCAAATTAACCTTCTGTAACTCTTCCATGATACGTATTCTTTGTTTTCTGGTCTACGGTAGATGCACAAGTGGTTGCGCTTGTATAAGATGTCGTTCTTTGAGGAAGAATTTGGATAAATCTTCTCATGAACTTCTTATCATTGTGGATGCCCTCGGGATATTCCTGAGTCTCAAGATACCTCTTCACGTCATAGTACCAAGGTTTCTCTTCTGCGTCAAGCTCACAACAATACGCTGGTTCGTCGAACTTCTCAATGATGATCTGGGGAGCCTCGTTGTCCCATCTAACCTTGAACATAGACGACATAGTAGCCAATGTCTTGACGATTCTCTTCTCGTGGAATATGATCAAAAGTAATCTCTTCGAAGTAGGGGATCAAACTCAGAACATGCTCTCGATACGGAATGAGATTCGGATGCTTCGTATCCCACGCCCTTATCTGACGATCACTAGTGAGTCTCCATACACTTGTAAGAACTTGATTCTTAAGTCAATAGCGACTTTAAGACCCATGATGCACGCTTTGTATTCGGCCATGTTGCAATGAAACATAATCTGGCGGTGAAAGGCGTATGTCCGCCTGAGGATGTAATGATGGCGTAATGCCATTGCCAAGTGCGTTTGAGGCTCCATCAAAAACCATAGTCCATCGGATCCTTGTTCGGGTCCTTAAATGCAGGCTGGTTCTTGCAATCTGTAACTAGTAAAACATCTTCATGCGGAAATTCGAACTGCATAGGTGATAGTCATCGGCTTGATGAGCCAAATGATCGGCTACCACACTTCCTTTGATCGCTTTCGAGAAGTGTACTGGATGTCATATTCGGTCAAGATCATTTGCCATCTTGCTATTCTTAGGAAATTTGGTTTCTCAAAGATGTATTTTATCGGATCCATCTTGAAATCAACAAGGTAGTGTGAGTCAACATATCTTGTCTTAGTCGTGACAGCCCAGCCAAAGCGTTGCAAGTTTTCTCGAGCTGTGAGTATCTTGTTTCACGATCGGTAAACTTTGCTAAGGTAGTATATTGCATGCTCTTTTCGACCAGACTCGTCATGTTGCCCCAACACACACCCCATTGAGTTCTCTAACACTGTCAAGTACATGATAAGAGGTCTTCCTTCGGGAGCGGCATCAGGATAGGAGGATTCTGTAGGTACTCCTTGATTTTGTCAAAAGCGATCTGGCAATCGTCGTTCCATTCCACTACTTGATCTTTCTTAAGTAACTTGAAGATTGGCTCACAAGTAGCGATTAGGTGTGCAATGAATCAGCAATGTAGTTCAATCGGGAAACCTCGACTTCCTTCTCGGTGCGGAGGGCATCTCTTGAATAGCTTTAACCTTGGCGGGATCAACTTCATACCTTACCGCGACAACAAACCCTAGGAGTTTTCGGATCGACTCCAAGGTGCACTTGTTGGATTAAGTCAATCGTACTTCTTGCATCATCCGAACAGTTTACTTGCCAAGTGATCCGATCATTGCCATGGTTTGATGAATCAATATACCCATAAATGGTCAAAACGATCTTCCGCATTTGAGCCATTTGATTTATGGTAAGGAGAAACCATCCATGAGGAGAAAACCTTATCTTTGGCGGTGTTGTCAACAAACATCAATATGAGGAAGTGGGAAATCGTCTTTCGGACTGCTTTGTTCAGATCTCTGTAATCCACACATTCGTACCTTACCACCATCCTTCTTAGGCAGGGTACCACATTAGCAACCTTTGGGGATAAGAGGTGACAGCTAAGAAACGGCGTTGAAGCGCTTCATAACCCGACTTTGATTTTCTCGACATCTCGGGGCGCATCTGACCAGACCTTCATTTCACTGGGAGAAAACCTTCTTTTGTCGGCAATCGGTGTACCACAATATCAATGTCTAAACCGGCATGTCTTCGTATGACCGCAAAAACCTCACATAGTCTCGTAGCATCTGACAACCTTTCTTTAACTTCATTCTCAAGACCCTCCTATCTTGATCTCTTTTGTCTTCGTAGTACCCAAATTCACAACCTCAACTTGCTCTTCGTGTGGCTGTATAACTCGCTCTTCTTGCTGTGATCTGGCAAGTTCTCCTGGCACTTCACAATCTTCCTCACTTTCGTCTTGACTTGGTAGATCGGATTATCGAAGTCATATTTAGCACTAGCATAGTTTGTTATTAACGAGATTCGGAGTGATTCTGCGGTGTATCACGTGGGTGTGTGTAAGAACACATAGCTTTTGAAGGGGTGATAAAGTAAAGAAAGAAAACAAACAATTGAATGCAAAAGTCCAACGAATTTATTGAATGAAAATCATGCAAGCGACGGATAACCCTCATAAGCGAGCCATGATGCCGGGCAAGGCACTAGGCTTTCAAAGTTTAGTTCAAAACATAAAGAAATACAACAAAACAAAACAAGAGCAATTACTCCTGGCTAAAGGAGATTGGTATAGCGTCTTGAGTCTTCCAATTCTTGAGCCCATGATCAGGTTAGGAAGATCCACTTGCGATGTCGAAGTTGTTGTCGTGCGTCTTCTATATGGATTCCACTGGCGATGCGGAAAGGAAGTTGGCCGGCACGTTCGCGGCGTATCATCTTCTGACCCTTGATGGTGAAGCCTAAACCAGTCTTGTCAAATTTGAAAGGAAGATCAGGGAGCTGTCCCCAAATAGCACTACCTCCTTGTTCAACAGTAGCTTGAGCATCTTTCAAAGAGGCCATCCTAGGCGGAACTTTAGCAACTTTAGGAGTGACTGGAGAGTCAACAGGCATGACTCTGGGTATTGTTTCAAAAGCTTGACAGGGAGTCTCGAAGAATTCACCCTCCATCTCGAGATAGCGGAATGACGTAGATGGTGACCATATATTCTTCTTCACCACATCTTGTGACAACCTTCCCTTTCACGGTACTTGAGTTCGATGTAAGGTAGAGTAACAGCGCCTGCCCCATATCCAAGGGCGTCCAAGTAGGCAAGGTAAGCTGGACGGATGTCCATGACAAAAGTGGAGTCAAAAGTCTGGGAACCGACTTTACAGAGCAGTGAGCTCTCCGTCTTTGTGCGCTTAGAACCATCAAAAGCTCTCACGATAATGTCCTTTGGGTCAGAACCAACCCGACATCAAGTCGATCAAAAGCGATCTTCGGTAGGATATTCAGAGCAGAACCGGTGTCAGCAAAACATGAGATAGAGTAGTACCTTGCATTCAGAGAGATGTGCAAGGCTTTGTTATGTTTCTTTCGGCGAAGTCAAATCGACATCGAGCCTAGGCCGTTGTTGGCAGCCAGGCTAGCAATACAAACTTCGAATTGATCAGTGGTAGTGTCTTGCGGTACATGAGCATTCTTCAGAAACTTCACCAAGGCATTAGCATGAGCCTCGGAGCACAAGAGCAAAGCGAGCATGGAAATCTTGGACGGAGTCTGTCTAAGCATTCCACAACATTGTAATCACTCTTCTTGATGATCTTCAGAATTTCCTCCATTTCTTGTTTGGAGGTGTCTTCAGTAACTTCCTTTGGTACTTCTGGTTGAGCAGGATGAGTCACTGGTTCTTTCCCTCTAGCTGGGGATATTGATTGAGTAGACGGAATGCGAGCTGGAGTCGCAGTGTCTTTTGGAGGAGATCTCTGGAGAGAATACCCTTCCGGTTCTGGTCACCTTACTTGATCCGGTGATGTTGTCAATGTCAGGAATAGAAGCTTCAATATAAGATCTTCAATGGTCAGAGGGTCTTGCTTGACGCCATGATAGTAAACATCAGCTCCATAATTCCAAGGGATAGCTTTGTCAGAGGAATATGGAACTGGTCTTGGAGAAGTGATAATGAGAGGTGCCACTCTAGGCACAGGATCAGCAGAGGAAATCCTTATTGTGTTAACATCAGCATAGTCTTCTGGGAAATCGTCACCCCATCCGGTCGCCTTAACATCTTCAATAGGAATCTTGTAACTATCGAGCGATGTACTTCACCATGTAATCATACTTTCCACTGGCTGCCCCAAGGTATCCCACCGAGATGGCTGTTTCGTTCGCATTGTCGATCTTCAACTTAGACATTTCTTCACACAGCTTCTGCACAGGTGGTTTCAGAAATAGTATCTCACGGTTATCCATCATGCATTGAACACGTCTTCTCAACCAAGCACAACCATCAGGTGCGGATGGGCACCAACGACAATTCTCTGGGCATCCTGGATTGACACCGGCTTGCAACAAATTCTTCTTAACAATCATCAGAGGAATGGTCAAGTCATCTATGTTGAAAACATAAGTATCGTCACCAACAGCATTGGAACTCTTGTCATGGTTAGGCATAGGCGCGTTGATCACATTCGGAGTCTCAACAGGAGGATCAAACTCAATCTGCTTAGCTTCAATCATATCTTGAATCTTGTTCTTCAGAGCCCAACAATTGTCGATGTCGTGCCACAGGCTATTGGAAAATAAGCACACTTAGCATTAGGATTGTATTTCGGAGAGGAAGTGTTGACATTCTGAGGAGGATCCCTCAAGGTAATCAGCTCTGCGTTCAACATGTGTTGCAAGGCTTGCGACAAAGGCATGTTGATCTTTGTAAACTGTCTTCGTGGCGCGTTACGGCTCGCGTTGTCTCGAGGTTGTCTTGATGTAGGATTGGAGATCACAACTGCCCCCACAGATTGAGCGCGGTCGGTCTTGGCTCGGCTTTTCTGACCATACACAGCATTAGCTTCTTTCTTAGCACCAAAGGATCTCTTCGCAGCATTTGAAGATGTCTCATGAATCTTCCACTCTTGATACGGCTTGATCGCTCGCTTTGTCAATATCATTTCGGTGAATCCGGATGAAGAATTTCCAATCAGATGATTGAAGAAGGCCTGTCAGTGTTCCCATAAACATATCAACCAACTCCCTATTGGACAAGGGTGGTTGAACTCTGCCTGCTAGATCTCTCCATAAGGCATACTCCTTGAACTTCTCATCACGACCCATAGACATGCTTTGTAGTTGCATGCGGTGGGTGTCAATTCGACATTACTCATACTGTCTGTAGAAAGCATCAGATAAGTCACTCCAAGTACGGATACGGTCATTCTCTAGCTGATAGTACCATTCCAATTGGGTTCCGGACAAACTCTCTTGAAAATAGTGCATCCACAACTTTGTCATCAGTGTGGGGTTGATCTTACGAACATAGGACTTCAAATGCAGCTTAGGGCAAGACATGCCATCATATTTGGAAAAAGTAGGAACTTTGAACTTGGGAGGAATCACAACACCAGGGACAAGACTCAGATCATCAAAATTCAGCCCGGACATCTTCAGGTTTTCCACAGCATTCAGACGGTCTTCAAGTTGTTTGTACTTGTCATCTTCATCAGAGTGTTGGCTATAATCAGAATGATCCTCTCCTCCTTTCTTTGGCTCACGCTGCTCACCTTCATCACCCTTGGTACTCCCCTCGGTATGGACACTTCCTTCAGAGAGCTCAATACGACTGACCACCTTAGGACCCCCTTTGAAACGTCTACCCATGTTGAGGAGACCAACAACCTTCTTCTTCTTGTTGATGAGCTTCTTCAGATCTTCTTGGCCTTGGACCAAGTTGGTGAACATCTCTTTGGCCGAGCATTAAAGGCTTGAGATCTTTGACAGTCTGTTCAAGAGCCATTTCTGCTAAAATAAATAGCGAGCAAATGAGAAAACCAATCTCCAATGTACCTGTGATGCAATGTTATGCTATGATATGCAATGTTTATGCGAATGCAATGCAATGTTTTCAAGGACCTAAGAGATTTAAATTTGTTAAACAAGCAATGAACAAACATTTATTAGTACTTCTCATTATTATTCTTTTTCTTTTTAAGTACAAGAGATAGTTCAAAACAATAAAAGAAAACATAAACATCCTAAAGCTCTAAGTCTCCCATGGGCGCTTCCTCTTGGTGCCGATGTAGGCGTTGATGTTTCGCTCCTCGTGAAGTAGCTTTGTCAACTCTAACACTTTCTTCTCACTTGCATAACACAGAGCTTCAAAGGTATCCCTTTCTTCTTTAATCTGAATCCAGGATCTCTTCAAGTCTTCAAAATCAGTAGGCATGTCAGGATGGAGAACAGCATAGGGTACGTCACCTATAGCAACAGTTCCATAATTCTTTGGTAAAAGCAGTGAATGGCATCATGAGGTTTTGAGCTCGAGCTCGCACCCATTTGAGGTAAGGTTCCCAAGGAATGGAGTTCGGGTGCCCCAAAGTCTTGGTATCAGTCTTCTTTACCATGCCCCAAGCATGTATAAACCTTCGTCGGTAATTCTGGAGATCGTGATTGTAGTCGAACACAATATCTTGGAGAAGCATATCATGTGGACCATCTCTTCGAGCAAAACCAAACTGACGTAGAGCTAGAGAAGGGTTGTAAGTAATACCTCCCCTTATACCAAGTAGTGGTACATTAGAAAATTCTCCACAACGCTCAATGAATGTGAAGTCCTTTTGAGAGAAAAACCAACGGATATCGAATGAGAGTGACATCAATCTTTGAGACCATCTCACCTTTGTTCGTTCTTCAAAAGCTGATGGAGGAAGGTGCGAAATAAACCACCTTGAAAGTAACGGTATACAACACATGAGAGTTCCTTGTCTTTTAGTAGTACGAGTGTGGAGAATGTAGAATGTCTCCAAGTAAAGTAGGCACGGATTGCGGGTAAGAAACAACTTGATGGCATTGACATCTATGAATTGATCGAGTTAGGAATAGAACCAAACCATAAATTAGCAAGGCCACAATGTTTTCAAATGCATGAAACTCATAACTTTGAGAATTCGGGCTTTCTTGATTAAGAACTTGGAAAGTAAACCCTTAACTCACTTCTAGTTTCCCAATTGGCTTCAATATCTGACGCTTAAGATGTAAGGCGGATGCAATGTCTTGAACTTAGGAACCTTTTCAAACGGTGAATGGCATTTGGTCAGAATAGGTATCCCAGTAGCTTAGAGAACTCTTCTAAGGTAGGAACCAACGATAATCGGAAATGTAAAGCAATGGTGTTTCGGATCAAAATGGAATAGGACATGCATCATATCTTCTTCAAACCGGAGATAACCAAATCAAGTAGATAACCATGTCTTTTGATGGTGAGCATTAAAATTTACAAACCAATTCTTTGAGTTGAGAAGGATACCCAGAAGTTGATTGGATAGTCTTTCTAGAAGATAATCCTAAGCAAACAAAGATAAATCCTAGGTCCTTGAAATAGTTAGAAATGATATACAATGCGAATGATGTCATGATGTCATGTTTTACACACAAACAATTCACACAATGAGCCTAGGTTTAAGCTTGCATGAGGTATAGGTGATTACCCACCAAAAGTTTGAGTTGGTTCATCCTGTCCTATAATAATGCTTAGGTTCTAGGAATCTCATATCATCGATCTTTCTCGTGGCGCTTATCTGACGGCCAAGTGGTCGATCGAAAATGTCCCAAAGTCTAATCTCAATGAGCGTAGCGAGTATCAACCAACCTCGGTCTACACAAAGCGGCCATCTCACTACCTTCTAATGGCCAAGATGGGTCAATTAAGGTTCTAAAAGTTTAGTTAGCGCTTGATGACACCACGCAGAAGCCAAATACTTTCTTCAACTTGGGAATGAAGAGTATCGGGACAACCAAAGTGTCACGCTAACGTCATGTTGACCGCGTAGTTATCGTCTAGCGGTCGCGATGATCTAATGCTACTTACCTAAAGGAAACCGGATCCGGGTGTAGGATCCCCAACAATATAATACCCAAGCAACCCTTAAGATAAAGCATACAAGTCAAACAAAAGCAATAAAATTTATCTAGAAATCCCTAAGGCAATTCTCTCTTTTAGGGTCATGTTAGTCGCCGATTCTGCAATACGGTGAACCCGACTTTTAGGATTTTGTATCAAATGTGCGGATAGCAAGAGTCGCCACCGACTTTTATTTTATCAATTAAGGAAGGTAAAAGTAACGAGAAAAAGACCTTCGTTAGATTACGAGTTCGGAGAATGGTTATGAAAAGGGAAGGTATTAGCACCCCTTTCCATCCGTGATTTATTCTACGGGCTCTTAGTTGCTCTTAGATCACTTTTTAAAATTGCTTTCTGTGTGTTTGACAAAAATGTTTTGAAAAGGCATTTCGCTTTGACTTTGTAATGACTCATGTAGGAGTGTATACAAAGTGTTGGAAATGTTTTTTTGAAAAGAATTTGAACTTTGAAAAAAGTGTGTGGTGTGAAAAGCATTTGATAGAGCAAGCAACTAAAGACTTATTTACCCACTCGAATTGGTCGTTTTGTTGCTTCTACATTCCTTTAGAATAGCGCTAGCCATACCATTAGTTAGTAGGTAGCTCCATTCGTTGGATGTAAGCGGGACATTCGAAGGGACATCGGATGGTCATAGAAGGCAACTTGTAGGAAGTATCCTAGCACATTCGAAGGACTATCATCATTTTTAATGGCGACAATCGAGGTCAAGATCATGTATTGGGCGACATCGTGGGTCTTATGATCTTTGTATCGAAGGGACTATGATGATTTGTTTGGAAAGCAGGTGCTAGAATACCTCTACGTTCGAGGACATGACCATTTTGAATCGAAAGGCATCGAGAGAATTACCCTAAGGGTGCGTGTGTGAAAGAAGTGTGTTGATTTCAAGTATTTTATCTTGAAATTAGTTGAGCTATGTCCAATTATTATCTTGCCATACGCTAATTACTAGCAATTGATAAAGGTGCGGAAAGTAAAATGCGGAATGTAAAGTGCGGAAAATAAACCTACGCTATTACATGGCTTTAGGCGGATACATAATTTAAACTGCGGAAAATAAAACCTAGATTAAACTATTACAACCCGAGCAATTACATTATTGGAAAAAAAATGATAAAGAAAAACGTCCGATCAAAGACAACTTTTGAAAGAATGAAAATCGGAAAATATGAGAAATTGAAATAAGAGAAATGTTAGAAAAATGCAATTTTAATATGAGAAAATTAATATATATGGAAATAAGATAAATATATTAAAATAATTTTTGGGATTTTTGGAAAAGATTTAATAATTAAAATGCAATTATAATGATTTAAATGCAAAAATAAAATAAAATAAATATGCATGCAAAAATTATATTTTTAATTTATTAAATTAAATAAAGGTTTTTATGAAAATAATGTAAAAGAAAAAATATTTTGGTAATTTTAAATGCAGAATAAAAATCATGAAAAGAATTAAAATATAATGAAAATATTAAAATAAAGAAAAATATGAAAATATGAAATTGCAAACTTGTAAAGAAAACCATGGCCAGGGATCGAACCAGGTCATTGACACTCGAACTCTGGCTCCAACACAATGACCAAGCCGAGCCAACCACAACTCTTGTTTGGAAAGCGGAGTAGTGGAATTTACAACGTCGCCTTATTAACAATCTCGTTTCCCCGCGCCAAGAACTTCATCGTTCTTGTTTGAAATCTGGAGCATTTGCGTCGGCCTCAGAGCCCGGCCTTATGACCACCAACAAACATCAAAAATGCAACACACGTAATATAAATTCAATTCAAAGGCATGGTTGATTGGATTCATCATTCTAAACATGATGGTGGTATTAATTTTGTCAATTTGTCCTATTTCATGAGATCTAATCGAACCATGGAACCCTAGCTATGGTAAGTTCTGATTCCGGCCATGAAAATTCAATCAAACTATGCAGAAAGCTTGCAAACTTCCATCTAAACACAAAACAAACCACGAAACATGTTAAAAGTGCATGAATGATAGAAATCGAATTTTGAAAAAGTATGACAAACCAAAATCGTGTTCTCTCAATTCTTGATATTTTGAAGTTATAAACCTGGATCGATTCTGAAACCTCAAGGAACACAATGGAAGGCTTGGAATTAAATTTGAATCGAAGCAAAACTAGGGTTGCCAGTTGCTTCAAGGACACGAAACTTTGACTTTAGGTTAGGGTTTATGGAGCAATTTTTTTCCTTTTCTCTTGATAGGTATGCATCATGTATTTATACTGGATGGATTTGGGATTGAATTTGGAAAGAATCAATCAATATTCAATGGAAATCAAATTTGATATTTCCATGAAAATTAAATCTTTAAAGCTTGATCAATTTCAATCAATCTTGCCTTTCTTGCTCCAATTTGAATTTCTGGCATTTGTGAGTTAATTGGACCTTAAGGAAAGAATAAAATCAATCTGCTATTAATTTCAATTTTATAATTTATTTTAAGATTTAATTTGCATTTAAATGAATAAATTACAAATTAAATAGAAAAATAAATCAAAATTCGTAGCTTTGGGCTTGGACACTCTAATTGCTTGAGAACAAGTTAGGATGAAGAAAAAGTAGGCCCATTTGCAAAAGATTTGATTTTTGAAGTATCTCTCTTTGTGCATTCTTCAAAATTGCCCAACTTGTAATGGTGTAACTTGCTCAATTTTCCACATTTTGAGTGTTCTTGGACTTTTTGAAACTCTAGGAGCCCTCTAACCAATGTCTTTGGTCTCATCTCAATTGGGTTACCATGCTCAAAATATCTTCAAAACAAAAGTTGACTTTTGTTGACTTTGAAAATGACCTGTAATGTTTGAGCTATACCTCTCAAATGAAGCATTTTTGGACATTCTTGTGAGACATGAAGTTGTGAAATTGAATTTCCTTCAAAACAAGAGGTGGTGGAAAAATTTACGAGAAAGTATGAGAAAGTTATGACCAGTCAAAGTTCGATTGACTTTTCATCTAGAAATCCTAATTTAGAAAGTTTGACTTTTGGGCAAATCTTGAGTTTTCTTGATGAATCATGATCAACCCTTGATCAAATGATGAATGTAACTCAAAATAGGATGTTGACCAAAATCGGAAGTTTTGACGTATATTGACCACAATTGACTTTTTGTCCAATACAGATTTTCAACCATCGAACAATTGTTTGAGGAAACTTGACTTGTGAGGCTTGAAACTTGACATGGAGAATCTTGAAGCATATGAGGAGGCATGAAGGCCATTGGAATTTTGGAAATCCATCTTGACTTGAGATACCAAACCCTAGTTTGGGTTGATTGTCTAGGAGAGTTTGTCGATCAACTCTTGAGAATCCTTAGTATGGATGTATGAAATCTCTTGAGTAGATGGAGGGCAAATTTTGGGGTATGACAGCATCTTAAGCCCATCTCCGACTATTTGTCGACATCTCTCCACTTCCATAATGCTGCATATTTGGTTAAAAAACCAATACAAACCAATAACTTCATTCAAAGACGACCACGAAGTCTAACGTACGACCCCCTCCAGATGGCATCTTAAGCCCATCTCCATGCTCCTTTCACTTCCAGAAACGTCTACAGAGTCTAGCGTACGACTCATTCCCCAGCGAAGTCTACAACTTCTCCAAATGGCATCTGTAAGCCCATTCCCGCACCATCAATCAAACAGCGAGTGCAAATTTTCAGGTGTACTCGAGTGTTCAATCATCTTCCACGTCCAGGTCGCGAAAGGCGAGCATGCCAATCTAACCCTTCCAGTACAAGAAGATTGAACAGGGGCAGCTGTCATACCCCAAAATTTTCCCTCCTACTTCTCAAAATATTTCATACATCCATACTCAAGGATTCCTCAAGGGTTGATCAGACAAACCCTCTCTAGACAATCAGCAAACTAGGGTTTGAATTCTCGAGATCAAGATGTACTTCCAACATCTCCAATGGTCATCATGCCTCCTCATATGCTTCAAAGACTCTCCATGTCAAGTTTCAAGCCTCACAAGTCAAGTTTCCTCAGACAATTGCTCAGATGGTTGAAAATCAGTTGTATTGGACAAAAAGTCAACTGTGGTCAACATACAGTCAAACTTCCGATTTTTGGTCAACACTCATTTTTAAGTCACATTCATCATTTGATCAAGGGTTGATCGATTCATCAAAAGAAAACTCAAGATTTGCACAAAAGTCAAACTTTCCAAATTAGGGTTTTTAGTGAAAAGTCAATTGAACTTTGGTAGGCATAACTTCTTCTACTTTCAAATTTTTCCACCAACTCTAATTTTGAAGAAATTCAATTCTCTACAACTTCATGTCTTACAAGAATGTTCAAAAAATGCTTCATTTGGAAGGTATGGATCAAAACATTCTGAGGTCCTTTTCAAAGTCAACAAAAAGTCAACCTTTTGTTTTGAAGTTTATTGAGCATGGAAACTCAATTGAGATGAAACCAAAGAGGTTAGTTAGAAACACTTAGATCTTTCTAAAAGTCCAAGAACACTCAAAAATGTGAAAAATTGGGCAAAATACATCATTCAAGTTGGGCATTTTGAACAATTGCTACAATAGATATTTGTCAAAATCCAAATTTTTCCAAATGGGCCTATAATTTTATTCAAACTTCATCATAATATTATTTGTGACATATTGATGCTTTTCCATGACTACATTCTATTTTATTGATTTATTTTTAATTTAAAACCATTTAATTCAAATTTAAATTATATAAAATATGAAAACAAGATATATTTTCAAAAGGATTGGATTTTTATCAAACTTGAGGTCCAGATAGCCTGACACACTTGCCAATTTAAATTAAGCTTGCTTATGGAAGGAAAATCAAATTTTTCCAAAATTTGATTTTATTTGAAAAATTAATTTCACATTGAATACCATATCTTTTCCTCTCTTTTTGCACTCATTCCTCCTCTATAAATCTGATCATATTGCACAAAGCCAAGGACGAAACCCTAGCCCCTACAACAACCCTTACTTTTGTCAAAATTTTCACAAAGTTTGTCAATTCCATCTCCAGCCGTTTTCAATCAATTTGAGCACTCAAACACCTTCTGAGGTTCCCAGGAATCGTTCCCAATCCTTGCTCGAAGCCAAGCCATCCAGAATCGTGTTATCTAGCTCTCACCGGTTTGAACTTTTCACAATTTCGATTCTAGTATTTCATTCATTGCTAATCGTTTTCATGTGTTTATTTGAGTTCGAGGTGTTCATTAGATTGTGTTTGATACATCACATGCAAGTTTCCACGTAGAAATCACAGATTGCCATTGTTAGGGTTCAAAGAATTGTTTGATTCGAACTGATGGTGCAGGTCGATTCAATAAAACCAACACCACCATCGAACTCGAAATGGTCGATTTGGGGATAGTTACTCTTTGCCATTTATTTGTGCTATTTCGCAGGTTTGAAGTTGGCTTATCGGAAGGCAATAGACTAGGAACTCCGGCGTCGGTGACTTCGATTGACTTTGTGGTTCTAGCGTGGCACAATGACGTTATGATTCGCTCTACATACAATTCGAACCGCAGCGTGTTGGTATGTTTTGAAACATATCCAGGACACGTAATCGTTTATAAACAATTGTTTGTATTTTCATGACACGAAGTACACGTTGGTGCAGTGGTTAAGGCGTTTGGATTGGAAGATTCCCTCAAAGGTCACAGTTCGAACCTGGTCAGGACCATTTAATTTTTTCTCTTTTGCAAAACTAACTATTTTCATATTTTCTTATTTTCTTTAATATTTTCCGTCCAATTTATTTTATCTTTAGTATTTTTTATCATGCATCTAAAAAACACCAAAAATGTTTATTTTTTGCATAATCATCAGAAAATGTTTATTTAATTTAATATAAAATTATTATTTTGCATGCATATTTAATTTAATTGCTAATTAATCATTTAAATAGCTTTTAATTGTTTTTTAATTATCAAATCAATTCCAAAAATTTATTTTATCATATTAATGTCATTATTAACACAAAAACATTTTCTCATTTAAAAATACTTTTTACTAACATTTTCTTCTTATGCATTTTTCGTATTTCCGATTTTGTATACATTCGGGTTGTACCGTTTGGACGATTTTATTGCTTTTCTTTTCCAATTATGTAACTGCCTATGGGATGTAATAGTTTAATTAGGACTTTTATTTTCCGCACTCTCATTATGTATCTGCCCCAAAGCCATGTAATAGCGTAGGACTTTATATTTCCGCACTTTACTTTCCGCAATTTACTTTCTGCACCCTAAAAACTGCTAGTAATTAGGCGTGTATGGCAAGATAAAATTGGGCATAGATCACTCAAAATTCCAAGATAAAATACGAAATCAACACACTCTTTTTCACGCCTTAGGGTAATGCTCTCTCGTGCCTTTACGAATACAAATGGTCAAGTTCCTCGAACATAGAGGTATTCTACACCGTTGCCTTCAAAACAAATCATCATAGTCCCTTCGATACAAGATCATTAGACCTCGATGTAAGCCTACAAATACATGATCTTGACCCTCGATTGTCGCCTACGAAAAATGATGATAGTCCTTGAATGTGCTAGGATACTTCCTACAGAGTT
This sequence comes from Vicia sativa, assembly GCA_021764765.1. NCBI lineage: Eukaryota > Viridiplantae > Streptophyta > Magnoliopsida > Fabales > Fabaceae > Vicia > Vicia sativa. The sequence goes on from CM038794.1 coordinate 192,605,517, forward strand.
TGCCTTCTATGACCATACAATGTCCCTTCGATGTCCCGCTTACATCGAATAGGGTTACCTACCAACTAATGGTACAGATAAGCTATTCTAAAGGAATGGAAATAACCAAAAGCTGACCATTACGAGTAGGTAATAAGACTTTTAGTTGCTTGCTCTAACAAAATACTTTTCACACCACACACTTTTTGTCAAAGTTCAAACTCTTTCAAAAGAAACATTTCCAAACACTTTGTATACATCCTTACATGAATCATTACAAAGTCAAGCGAAATGCTTTTTCAAAACATTTTCAAACACACGAAAGCACAATTTTAAAGTGATCTAAGAGCAACTAGAGCCGTAAGATAACTACAGATGGAAGGGGTGCTAATACCTTCCTTTTCATAACCTTCTCCCACTTTCTAGAATCTAACGAAGGTCTTTTACTTTCTTTTCACCTTCCCTTAATTGGATAAAGAAAAATTGATTGGCGACTCTTGCTATCCGCACATTTGCGATACAAAATCTCAAAGTCAGTTTACCATTATTACAATCTTCTCCATTTGAACTTTTCAAAAACCTCTTAGTCTTCAAGCAATCCCGGTTTTCATTATCGGAAAAACTTTATCTCAACAATGTCTTCTTCATCGATTCGATGACCTCCATCAAATGCGGGAAGTCAAACAAGTATCTGATTCCAACATTAAACCAGCAAGCAAAATCGTCAATCTTGACAACCAAGAGTTCATCTCAACTCCTAAACTTACCCCAAAACAGAAAGCTATATACGCTTTCCAGGTAATTATTCTCACTACTATCTTTGATAAAACCCTAGGGGTCATGGGTCCTTTGATATCCACAGAGCGTCTAGAAAAAACAAAGGGATTCTTTCCCGCTTATTTCCAAACAAAACCTATCATTAACAAATCTGTTCCGTCAAAACCCAAAGAGAACGAATCTGCAGTTAAGTTACCCAGAACCCTAGAGGAAACTGGTGAGGGTACAACATCAACACCTAGAAGGGATGCTTTTAACATGGATTATGTTACTGTAAACTTTAAACCCTTTCTTTCATTATTTACATATGATCGGTTGTATCAAGACTGACAACACAAGATTGAGAACAAAAATCCTAGGAATGGGAAAACCTAGGTATTCTTAACCTAATTAAATGTCGAAACTAGGTTTAGCTATAGTCACCCTTTTTACTAGCCTCTTTGTATTTTTGGGATAGTACCTACAACACTTTTCATCTCCCTTGTGGGATGTTGACACCTACTTTCTTCGATATAGCTGCTATTACTGGGCTCTCCCCTAATGGAGAGACTTTCGACCCCAATGAGGATCGAGAAAACCTCGGTGATTTCGATATTAAAGCGTGCAGTTTTCAAAATACATCACCTTACCTACTCATCACGAAGAAGAAGTCTCAGAAGTCGAGCATATAGCATTTCTGGCGCTGTGGTTGTCAAAATATGTTTTCTGCAGTAAATCATTACAAGTGGCAAGCAGATTCATTACATTGGCGAATCAACTACACCACGGTCGAAGAGTCTGCATTAGCGAGTTGCTGTTGACCAGCTTGTATGAGAGCATATGCGCTGCAGTGTTGAAACTAAAAACTTACAAAGCTGGCACCAACATTCTTCTTGCTGGGCCTTTTTGGTTATTGTAACTCTGGCTAAACGCCAATTTCGAACCGTCTCTATCAACTTCTGGGATAATTAACGAAGAAAACCCTAATGTTGCGAATCGCAGCATTGAGGGAACTAGATTCTGATTAACTGATGATGAAGAGAGAACTTCAAAACATGTTTTGTCAATTATATGATGATTTTTTCAAAGAAACATAAGTTTGATCCTTCGATGGCCCCTTTTGCCACTCGAAACTGTGGACCACCTTGGTTCACCATGCCCTTGGAGCAAGCTGTTTCAGAACAAACTATAAGGGATATAGCGCGTCTTCTAACTCCGGGCTAATCACTCCAGAATTACTCATGTAAAGTCGAGGCACATATCCTTGCTTACGGCCCAATTTGTGGCTCGTCGGTTGGTTTGTGCCAAATTTTACCTGAGCCTCTTTTCGACAGGAAAAGAGAGATATGTTTGGCAGGGGTGCCTTACCCTTTTAAAGAGATCAGTTATAAACATGAGGGTTTCACTGATTTTACATTAGTTTACTTTACCCTCTCTTTCTACAAAAAAAGATTTTACACGGTGGGCGAACTATTGAATAATATATTCAACACCATCGAAATCAACAACAATTGACAACAGCTTTTCCATTATGGAGAACGTCCAAAAGGTGAATACTCACGTCATAAGAAATTCGAGCCTTTCAAAATACTTTGAAATGTCACCAATCAATACGTGTCTGTTTAGGTCTCGAAGGGCCGGAGGTTACGAGATGACTGGAAGAAGATCGGTTCCTTATATATTTTTGTTGTTTTGACAGCTTTTTTTCAAGTTGTTTTCGTTTGTTGATCTAAAATCTTTGGAAGAAGGAAAAATTGTGTGCCTAAAGTGGGCTCAACTTCAACTTCAGAGGCAACAACCACACCATAGTGAGAATCCTCCTGTCGAGAGAAGATGATGCTTCAAGGAAGAAAAAGAAAAAGGTAATACTCTTGCAGCGCTTTACTATTGTAAATTACTTTAAATTGACTAATTGTCTTCTTCATGATTTCTTGGCAAGTGGGCTTGCCCCAATCTCCAAGAAATGGAAATGATGATGCTCACCCGAGAAATGAATCGGAGGAGGGACGGAGATGTTTCACCTCTCAAATAAGAGAAAGAAGAAGACCAAACAATATGAGTAAGACCATCGATCAATGGCGGAAATTCACTTGCATTTGCTCCCAAATCAAATCCAAGGCCCTTGAAATCTCCATCTTGAAGGATATAGTCTCGAGAACATATTGGCGATACTTGCCTTCACATGAGCAGAAATTAAATTTCACTTTGATGCTTTTCTTGATAAGTTATATAACATTCTTCTATGTTGACTCCTTATCTTTGATCACGAGTACCCTTATGCTCCATTGATCCTCAACATCAAAACCAAAATCCTGATTCTCCCCAACCAAAGGCTCAATGAGAATGTTTTAAATAAAGGCTCATCCTACTGCAGCTACCCCTATGAGGAACTGATCAAAACCCTGGATCGACAAAGCAACCATATCCATTGGCTGAAGTCTTAGATCAAGAAACCTCTCCTCCATTGGCAAAGGACGGGGTGATGAACCAAACAGGGATCAAAACTACCATTAGTTCCCAATGATTCTTCTCCAAAAAATTGCATTTCGATGATCAATCACGAAGAGAAGGCGACACAAATCTTGCTGAGCCATTACTTTCATAGATGGTGCTGAAGATGAGGGGATGCAAGAAGATGAAAGCGATGGAGGAGAATTGCATATAGAAGATGAGGATAATGGGATGCAAGTAAGTAGAAGTTCATGTTCTGTTGGAAC